>SNQJ01S0002519.1:98691-155356 GCA_010110895.2 Picea sitchensis
TGAAAGATTGCATCTCGAATCTTAGAAGGATATTTGATCAAAAGAATTAGTCATTAGCTTTTGCTTTCAAGTTATTAAGTATTTTTGTACGTGAACCCTTGACATCCACAGATTAAGAATTAAGATGAGAACAGGTCATAGAATATGATCCATCATAGCTTAGAGATATATGCATGGCATATAAAGTTATTTACTTTATGCTCATACTTGATATTCATTTTGTGGACCAAGTTAAGTTGTTCAAAAGGTTCGCTTGATGATATTTCGATAAATGATTGGTTTGATATGTGGTTTGCTTGTCTCATGAGAAGATAGAGTAGTTTGAGAAGTGAAATTAGTTTGAAATTAGATCTTTTACCTACACTTGTTTTGTATACATCTCACAAGTTTACGAACCGGATTGACAAGTACAGGGTGTATTAAATTAACAATTAATTGACCCAACATTTTTGGTGCCATTGTCGGGGATTTGTTAAAAGTAAACGGTAGAAGGATAATTTATTTAGATGTTTCTATTTTGTTTCCTCACTAGATTGTAGATTTGGTGGAGGAAAATATGGCAACACACAAAGGTTCCATCGCTTCTAAATTCCTGCAAGGGTTCTAGCCTATTGCATTCACTTTGGTGAGTCTATCCAAACCCTTTTTTGTCATGCAGTTTACTAATGGTTAGGCCTTGAGATAGCAAAAGTAGGTTTCTTAAATCAACAAGTAAGATTATAGATGAT
Organism: Picea sitchensis; assembly: GCA_010110895.2. Classification (NCBI taxonomy): domain Eukaryota; kingdom Viridiplantae; phylum Streptophyta; class Pinopsida; order Pinales; family Pinaceae; genus Picea; species Picea sitchensis. Next base: position 99,420 of record SNQJ01S0002519.1, read on the forward strand.
TGTTTGGTAGTACTAAAACCCCCCTTACTAATATGGTTGGAAGGTACAAAGGTAGTTCTTTGCAGGAAGGAGAATATTTTACATCAAAGGTGACTCCAAAATAGACCACACCACAATCATGTACCACCATTGAAAAGGTGCAGGAAGTACAAAGAGAAAGGATATAAAAAAGAGTTGAAGACAACACAATCAGTCAGAAGACTTTAAGACTCCAAATATCGATCCAATATTGGAACAAACTGTCAATTTGGAACATATTTCCAAACTCTTTTGATCATCCCAGAATGTAGTCATATCACAGATAGAAACTATGGTGATAGAAGGGATACTTGAAGTACATCTTCAGGAAAATTTCATTGTTCATCAAAATACAATTAGTGAGCCACCCTTCTCTCCGAACTGGGATAAGAAACCAAAGTTACTTGATTTCATATTTTTTGGCAACATGGTAGATGAAGCGGAGAGAAATGTGGAAGCAGAAGGAGAAGCAACCTTTGGGTTTCCCATCCTTGTTCTAGCACCAAATGTGAATATGAATAACATTCCTCCATCGGTATTGTCGAATTTCAAAGTTACAGTCATTGAATATCTGGATGCCTTTTATTTGAGTTTGATATTTTGTGTAGGAGTTATACTTATGTGGATTATGCTCAAAAATTAAAGTTATTTCTTGCAACTTTGAAAGATTCTTCCTTGAGATCGTTTATGGGATTTCCAAAGTATTATATTAGGTCTTGGGAAGATATTAAAACTACCTTTCTAAAGAAATACCAAGATTATTGTAGAACTAAAGACTCACGGAATGACATTTTTAAGATGCAACAACGGGATGAGGAGAGTCTTGAGGACTATGTTGAGAGGTTCTTGTACAAGCTTCAAAAGACTAAACAAAGTATCTTAAACAATGATATTCTTAGAACTATTTTTCTGAATGGAATACAGGAAGAGTATATAGAAGTGATTAATCTCATGGGTTTTGGTGATGTTTCTCACTTACCATTTGTAGAAATTTGTGATCTTTGCAGGAGATATTCACGCAGTAGAGCCAAATTGTGTAAGGGAGTAAGAGATACATTATCAAGAGATAATAAATCGGTTGCAAGTGGAGTGACAAGGATGGATCTAGGCAATTTATTAGAAAATCTTAAAAATATCCTTGGTACTATTAGCTCACAGATAGAAACACTTAAGATTAAAAGGAAACAAGAAGAAGAAGAAGAAGCTTTAATTATCTTTTTTGCTAGGTGTAGGGAAAGGAATCTTTTAAGAGAGTGTTCATTGGATAATGTAAAAGTTTGTGCTATTTGTGAAGATAAACATGATACAAAAAGTTTCCCCTCATTGTCAGGACTCCAAGCTATCTACTGAGGAAGCAATGGGATAGTTGAACCATCTTTTCAAGATGCACAAAGAAGTCCTTAGCAACCACTCCCACAAGGTATGGCACAAGACCCTTCATCACAATTTTATGCATCTTATAATTCTTACCCTCAACAATGGAATGCTCCAATGTCTTCGCAGCCTACCCAAAACGATCCTTGGAAACAAAGTTGGCGAGGGAATGGTTATGGAAATATGGATCTACAAATGCCTTATACCACTTATCCACAATTTCCACCACCTTTCCCTCCAATGAAAGCATAAATAATCCACCTCAACCAATAATTCCTCAAATACCACAACAATTATAATTACCTACAACTCGAAACCCTCCAAGACCAACACAATTACTCGCTTAGCCAGTTCCCAATCCAAAAACTAAGACCACTCAAATTGTCTTCAATGTTGATTTGCAGACCTTTCCAACTTACATGATCACCCCAATACCCTTTCAAAACATACATTTAAGGTCAGGAAAGGCCCTCCAGAAAGAAAACCCCACGGTTGTCATTGAAGATGAACTTGAAGAGGAGGAAACTCTCGTCCAAACATCCAATGATGACCCCCCTTTATATATGATTGTCATTACCACACAAACATCGCCTATTTTGACTTCAAATCAACCTCAGGAACCCAAAACTACTCCTTTCCCAGAGAGGTTGGCCTTAGAAAAACTTGTGGTCCAACCTAAATTCGAATTAGAAACATAATTGAAAAATCTTTGTGTAAAAATTCCCTTCTTACAAGCAATAAAAGATGTGTTTATTTACGCAAAGACCATAAGGGAATTATCTATTAAGAAACCTGGGAGAAAAAGGAAAGACCCCCCTACAATTCAAGTTATAGGTCAATTAGTTGAACTTATGTCCGAAAAAATCATGATGGAGAAATATGTCGATCCTGGAAACCATGTAGTCGTTGTTTACAACAACAATATTCCCATTGAAAATAATCTAATTGATCTAGCAACAACAATAAATGTTATGATTGTTATAACTATGGAAATCCTACAATTAAATGGCCTCCAACCCACACCCACAATGCTTGAACTAGCTGATAGATCCCGAATAAAGCTTGTCGGTGTCTTAGATGATGTCATTGTCACCTTGACCTCATGAGAAGACCCCATGGATTTCTTGGTTTTTCAGCCCAAGACTACCATGGAGGGTCATCCATTGATTCTCGAGAGACCTTGGTTAGATATAGTTGATGCCTTCATTGGCTGCAGATCCGGGGAAATGACTATATCAAATGGGCCATCTATGAAGAAACTTATCCTCTATCCACCTGCAAAACTAGTAGTAAAATATTCCTTGTGGGTAGAAGATCCCTACAAAGATGAAAAAATCACACAACCCCTTTTAACCATTGAACAATCTAGGGAGTTAAAAGAACAAATTGAGGATAATTTGCTAAACCATTTTATATCCATCAAAGATGATGCACAATATCTTGAATCACCCTCTCCATACGAACTCATCTTTAGTAATGATTTTCAGGAGAATTGTGATTTGGAAAGAAGCTTGGAAAGGAGTCTTGTTGATGAGGGGAGGTTGCCAAAGTGTAGTGTACATGCAAGAAAGTGTTGAACCTGCCTAAAACAAGACAATTTATCGAGATACCAACCAAATAATCAAAGGGACATGCGAGTGAAGCTTACTGCACTAAATTGCAGCAGTAAACAAATATATATATATCAGCAATGAAAAGAGTTGTTGACATCATAACCAACCATCAAAAGCATCAAATATTTATTGGATAATCGAGCATTAAACAAGTAAATAATATTCCAATGCTTAAACACAAACTTTGATGGTAAGATAAGTCTGCAAAATGATGTTATCAGAAGTATATTATGGCAGCCAATTGGCTGTAGCAAAATGTTGCTACAGCAGCAATTTCTACTCAAAGAAATCAAAAAACAAATTCCTAAAAGATAACCTCAGTGGATTTACAATAGCAACTTGCCAACTATTTTCAATGGTAGAAGAGCGAGAAATAAGAGATTAACAAGTGATTTTTCAGCAGCCCTAGTGAATGTAGATTAAGTTTATAACATCATAAAGAAATCATTGGCTAAGCAAGATGCCCTAGTGGCTCAAGCACGCTAATAGCATATAGAATTGATTCCAATTTAGATGAATACAATATCTCAACAAATCATGTTTTCCAATGGAAGGATTTTGTTTCTCTGATGCAATTTCAACTTAGTGCCTAGTCTATTGGGTAATGGAGTCTTGGGTGTAAGAGTTGGATCCACTACTTCTCTATGGGTTTAATCCCTTTTACTCCCTAGAGCAAGTAAATCCAACAAGGTAAATCAAGGAGGGTGTAATCCCTTTTACTCCTCCTAGCAACCTTGAGAAAATGACCTATCTAATAACAATTAAGATGAACTTGGTGGAGAGTAAATGCCCTTATACTCCTCCAAGGATTTTATACAAGAATGACATGAAACAAGAAGAAATTACCAACAAATGCATAAAATTCCTTACCAATTCCACAAGATAGCAAGATAAAACCCTCATCTACCAAGTAAATTTCATCAACATGCAAGAGACAATCCTCCAAGAAGGTAGTACACTACTTTATCTCCACAATATACAAGACAAGCATCCACAAAATTGCACAAGAGAGAGAGATAGACCAAATGCCCAAAAGGGCGGAAATTTCAATCAAGTATGTAATTCTCAAGTGAGAGAGTTATGATAAAATGAGATTTCTTAGGTCTCTTTTTATAGGAGGCCTTTAGAATTAGTTTGTACACATATCATTAGGGTAAAACATAATTAGGGAGGTTGACCTCCTCTAATTCCCACTTTACAATTTAATTTTTTATTTTACGTAATAAAGAAAACCCTAAAGGTGACCTCATACCCCCTAGGGGTGACGTTTTGGCACTTCAAGCAATTCATTGAGCCATGTCTCCATGGTGCAAAGGTTTCTCTCCATCAAAGTGTGTCAATTCTCCATCAAGCCATCACCACCATCATCAAACCCTAGCTCCCAATGTGACGCCAAGCCCTAGAAGAGGACATGTTGACCTTCTAAGGTCAAACGTTGGGCTTGTTATCACATAAATTTTCATGGGTCACTAAAATCTTTAGTTTGATTTTGAGTCATAGTTTTACCTTAGGTTATAGGTTTTAGGTCCCTTTCCCATAGCCATTTTTCATTTTTTGGCATGAATAAATTATGATTAGTTTGGTTTTGGTTTGAAGAGTCATTGAGTCACATCTTTCAAAAATTTGTTACCGTTACTTTGACATGTCACTTTCTCCATGCTATATGTTGACCCATCCTCTTGTCACTCAGCTCGTTAAAATGTCAAATCTAGTCTGAGTTGTATGCTACCAACTCACTAGGAGAGTTCACAATGCTTTCAAAGTAGATATTGCATGTATAGTCATCATTTCTCTTAAAAGATCATGTCAATTGGAGATCTCCTTGATTTCAGAATTGATTTTTAAATCAATATTCAGGGATTATTATTATGAATGTTTTAACCATTTTCTCCAAGTGTGCAAATCATCCTCCAACTTGGCGCGGCGAACTGGTGTTACAGACAGGCGTTGCGCACTTTGCTATTGATCCTGGTTATTTTCGGCACGAAATGAGAGCGGAGATATAATAAAGAAATGCACAGAGATATCGCAGATATTCAATAATATAACAAAAATGTATTAGAGATGCAACCATAAACACAGATATACAGTAATACATGATTTCTATTAATGAAAGAAATGTACAGAGACTGTAAAAATAAAGAGTGAAAGACTCGCTAGAATGGTGGCAGCTTATCTCTGATAAGAGATGTGACGGCTACTCGCATTCACAAGAATATGGTTACCATGAGGCTCTGAAGGCCTTTTTACAATAAACAGGAATGCCAAAAACCCTAGACATCCAAAAACCTAACCCTATGAGATGAAGCGCCAAAAGTCATGTGGGCCCCGTTTGGGTAAGTTAGTACATCAACTTCCCGAGGTCATAACTTTTGCATACGATCTCTGTTTTTAGGCATATGATAGCTCGTTGGAAAGGTATCGACGAGGATATTCATTTTGGGGGCTCAATCATGCCTTTGAATATCATTGAGAACCTTGATCTCGAAAAACCTTCATTTGGGCCCTCAAAATGGCCCCAGAAGTTAAAAACTGCTAAAAATAGTAAATTACCATAAAACTATTTTGAGCGAGTCGAAAAAGGTGGGTGGCCACCGATATCCACCTAGATCAATCCTCCCTCCTTAGGAATCAATGGTCTCCATTGCATTGAGTTCCCAAGGGAGAGGGAAAAACGTTTGTTGAATCTACATCTTGGTGAGTTGCTTGCCTTGTTGGAGACGTCGCGTTGCTCAGTTTGTGGAAGTATGTCACGAACCTGTTGAGGATGAGGTTGTTCAACAAGTCAGGCTACATGAGAGGATGGTATGCAGAAGGAATATTTGCGCTTTGTTGCAATCTTGTCGACCTGCTTATGTTGGATAGAAGGTGCTTGGGGCGAGGCTATAGTGGTTGCAGTGTCCTTATGTTCCCCTTTTGAAGAGATCGTGAAGAAGATGAATTTTGCAGTATGAGATACTACCTTGCGGAACTTTTTAGGTGGAACAGTAGTCGGAACTACCTCTGGTATTCTATAGAGATGACCCCCCAGAGAAACAATGACACTGTGGGGTCAAGACTCATAAACAGCATGGCGCTTCCACATATATGGTTGGCCCAAGAGAACATCACAGACATCTAGTTGGGAAACATCACATAATACCTCATCCTTGAAGGGTTGGATGTTGTATGACAATCGACATTGTTGGCTGACACGAAGATCTCATCCTTGGTGAAGCCACCCGATGTTGTATGGCTGTGGGTGTGGTGTTGTCGGCAATCCCAACTGTTTGACGACCTCTACTGAGATGAGGTTCTTATGGCTTCCGCTATCAACAATAAAATGCAACGGGGTCCCCTTCACCCACATCTTTGAATGAAAAAGGCGCTCCCCCTCTTCAGGATCTGTTGGTTCTTCTGGTTGAATTGTTGCGGTCGCAACAATAGCAATGGGGTCTATGTCAATGATCTGTCCTTTACCAGTATTTTCATAATCAAATTCTGAATCAGGGTTCGACTCCTTGTCTTTGATCTTGGCCACCAATGACTGTTTTGAGCTAAATTCATCGGTGTTGTGCCAGGGGCTTTTGTGGAAATCACACCATTTTTTGGTGTCCTTCTTTGTCTTCCCGTGACCCTTCTTTTCATGTTGCTTGGACTAGTTTTCAGGAGACTGTTTATTAGGGTCGTCTTTGTCATACTTTGTTTATTGGTGATTTGCAGAACGGAACTTTTGTTTGTTCTAGTTCTTAAATTTTTGCTCGATTTTAATAGCATATCGATAAGTTGCACCTAGTGATGAGATGTCCAGAAAATCTATTTCAGTTTGGATGTATCTGTGTAGAGCCCCACGACATTTCAGAACCAAATGTCATTCGAAGTCTTTGATACCCATCTTGGTGCACAAGGTATGGAAGGTATTGGTGAACTCCGTAACTACTTGGCCCCTCTCTTGCCGCAATGTGGTCCATCTCATGTACTGGTCCTCATAGTTGTCAACAGGGTAATATTGTTCCTTTACCGCATCCACAAAAAAATCCCAAGTGGGCTCGACCCCATTTATTCCAGAATCCTCTATGGAACTTTGATCCCAGTAAGTTTCCCACCAATGTTTGACATGAGGGAGAGATTTAAGGAGTGCGAAGGTGATATTTTCTCTAACGGAAAAATTGTGAACAGAGAAATACCCTTCTAGCAAATTTAACCATTTTTCTAGGGCTTCTGCATCTATCTGTCCTTCAAATACAGGAATATCAAAATTAAGTTGTACCTTGAAGGGAGAGGTGCTTCCAAAGTGGTCGCTTGATGAATATGTGCCCATTTCTATCAGCAGGCGTTGAAGGATGTGGGAAAAATTCTCCATCATTTCGTCCCTTTGTCGCGTGAGAGCTTGCTCAAGCAACAGACTGATAGGATTGTCTTCTCCGTCATTTTTGTTTTCTTCTGCCATTAAGGGTTTCTTGGGTGTGTGAGAGAAATTTTCCTCAAGATATACAAGCTCGAGACCCAACTTTCTATACTCATACCTCATTGGGGACATGCACTGAAAAAAACGATCAAGAGCAGCCTTCTCTGATACCATTGATCCTGGTTATTTTCGGCACGAAATGAGAGCAGAGATATAATAAAGAAATGCACAGAGATATTGCAAATATTCAATAATATAACAAAAATGTATTAGATATGCAACCATAAACACAGATATATAGTAATACACAATTTCTATTAATGAAAGAAATGTACAGAGACTGTAAAAATACAGAGCGAAAGACTCGCTAGAATCGTGGCAGCTTATCTCTGAGAAGAGATGTGACGGCTACTTGCATTCGCAAGAAGATGATTACCATGAGGATCTGAAGGCCTTTATACAATAAATAGGAATGCCAAAAACCCTAGACATTCAAGAACCTAACCCTAGGAGATGAAACGCCAAAAGTCATGTGGGCCTCGTTTGGGTAAGTTAATACATCAACTTCTCGGGGTCGTAACGTTTGCATACGATCTTTGTTTTAGGAATATGATAGCTCGTTGGAAAGATATCGTCGAGGAGAATAATTTTGGGGGATAAATTGTGCCTTTGGATATTATTGAGAACCTCGATCTTGAAAAACCTTCATTTGGGCCCTCAAAATGGCCCCGGAAGTTAAAAACTGCTAAAAATAGTAAATTGCCAAAATTGCTAGAAACCTGTTTTGAGCCAGTCGAAAAAGGAGAGTGGCCACCGATATCCACTTGGATCAGCTACGAACTGGTTGCAGGGGATGAGTTAGTGGGTAGACCGCTTGTAGGCGCTCCTATGCAAATCTGAAGATACCAGCCTTCAGGTCCAGGCTACCAAGTACTCTATGAGCTTTTCTACCTTGTTTTAAGGTTTGGAAAGGGGTTAATGGATGTTAATTTTTGTGGTGTTGAGAACTATCTCACCGACCTTTAATTAAGCTCCAGAACCCTCTCCTCATGCTATGTATCTTATCTCTTGAAGCCATCAGCATCCCTGGGCCTGAGTTACCTTATCTATTGATCCTTGGCCTCTCCATTGCTCATCTCATACATATTTTTCAAAACCCTTCTCTGGCACTGCGAACTCTGTGCAATCAGCCAGCACTGTGAACTCTCTATTCCAACATCCTTTTCAAAGTAGTCTTTCACCTATTCACCAACTATTCACAGTCCCTTTTTATCTGATTATGAAGATAGCCTCATTGTTAAACAATTTCAGTCTTACTTAGAAGCATTGTCACTGTGAGAAGTATGTTTGTCCTTTTATTTCTTTTTTTCCAGTGATCATTTCCCCTTCTTCTCTGTTTTCAACTGTGGGTAATTATTTAGTACTATGACAAAGCCTTCCTAGTTATCACTAATGGATAATCAAAAAATAAGGTTCACAAAGTTGGAGACATTGTGAGGACAGAGCCTTATGATATGAAGCTATTTACTGAGGAACCCCTGATCAGGGAGGTCTTCCAAAGAGTGGGTTGTATTAATTTATGTCAGAAAAAGAAAAGGGGACACCCAGAGGTGGCTAAAGAATTCGCATTGAACTTTGATGGAACTAAGACCAAGGTTGGGATACTAGAATTTGAGGTATCTGAGACGACCATATCAGCAACCACTGAGATACCTAGTACTGGGGAGATATGGTTCAAGGCAATGACCCTGAATGCTTCCTTTTCAAGGGAATTCCTTAAACCAGAATACCAAGAAGACAATTTGTCAAAGGGTGTACCCAGAAACCATATGTTGGAGGGTTTTGATAAAATGTTGAAGATAATTCAAAGATAATTTACTTGTGAAGGGATATTTAACATGATCTATAAATATCACATAAGGCTACTGCTACACTTCATAGGGAAAGATGTTATGAATCTTCTTTTCTACTTGTTTAGAAGTATTGGAAAAATGTTTGATAGGGTTCGGGCTAAGTATAAGGAAGTTGATACAAGTATTTTTCAATTAGGAATGATAAAGATGTCGATGATGGATGAATTAAGAAAGAGAAACATGGAATGGGAAGAATTCATTACTTCTTCAAACTTTCAGCTTAACATTGCTCCTACCCCACAATCTAAGGTACAGAGTCCTCTTCAGGTTCACAAGACTGAATAGTTGGGGATGAACAAGAAAAGGAAGAGAATCGGGTCTGCTAAAAGAGATAAAGAAACAAAGGAACATATAGAAGAAGGAAGATCTTCTCAGACCCCATAAAGAGAGGTTTCACCTTTGCCAGCTCCCAGTCCAGTAGAGACTCCTTCAACTAGAGCCATAGGTCTGAGAGGAAGAAAGTTATTGTTCTCTTCACCACCTTTTGCAAACCAGGTCAAGGTCAGGAGACATGTTACTAAAGCATCAGAAAAATAGGAAAAACTTGCGGATAAAGTTTCAGTGAGAGCCCCCATCCAGAGATAGGGTAAAAGTATACCTATCAAGGATCCCATTGAAATTGTAGGCATAACTACTCCTCCAAAAAACCCTACCTTTAAGAGGCTAAATAGACAGCTTAAAGAGGAAAGGACTGACATTTCTAAACTAAAAAGGGAGGATTTGGTTGAAAAGAAGAAGTTAAATAAACATATGGAGATGTATCATGGAACTCTTGAAAAGGATAAGTTTATAGATAAAAGGTTCCGACCTCTCCACGGGTAGCTTAGAAACCTGTATAGACAGAACATAGCCTACCAAATTCAAATCAGAAGGATAAAGATGGAGCTGCAACCTTTCAGAGAGGAGTTGGCCCAGAAGAATTTGGATATATTAGCTAAATTTTCCACCAGAAGGAGCTCCAGAGTTAGAAAGTGAAGAAGATGAACACCTTGACTCATACCATTTTTTACAATTTCCTATTTTGGTATTCTACAAATTTGAAGATAGTCATGTTTGATAAGTTAGGATTCAGTTGAGGATGTGTTAGCCTTCCTATGTTTTATATCACTATTATATGTTATTATACCATTTGGTGACACTTGGGATAGTTTTGGGAGTGTTTTGACGCATTTTCAAACAAAAAGAGCAGTTACAAGAGAGTTTGCAGTGCCTGGCATTGCGAACTAGATGATACTGGTTGGCGCTGTGAACTATGCTACGAACTCTTGATTTGAAGGTTTTGGAGGAATCATCGATTTTCATATGGGTAGATGTTGAAGGAAAATGTTCCTGCGGACAGGTAGATCTCCTCAAAGAGCTAGACTCTTAACTCTAAGACAGAAAGTGCTTATCATGGTCACTGACTTCCTTTTAGGTCTACACAAACTAATGCATGAAGAGGAAGGAGGAAAGATGTACCTTTTACTGGTGTTTTTCCCTGCACGCTCCGAGTTGAACTCCAATCTTGAGCTCCTCGATAAGCCCTATAGACAAACAAAGTACAACCACTTCCTATCCTATCGAGATTAGTTCGAAACAAACCTATCTACTTAGAGACAAATTCATGTAATGTCAAACACAAATTAGAAAGAAATAGGCCAAGCATATTACATTAATGAGGAAAAAACATTACTTACAGCCATAGATGGAATGTAGCAGTTTCGTCAAGCTCTCCTTGCCTAACCCTTGCTCAAAATCTCCACGATCGGAATGACGATAGCTTCGCTGATTAGCCTCCACTTCATTGTGTGTTTCCTATGAGATCATAGGTTTCATGCTTCTCATCCCTTCTCCAAATATCACTTATGAGATCATAAGTTTGGTATGATTCTCCATCCAGATCTCCTATTCACCATGAGAAAGCCTGTTTATATAGCTTTGGAGAGGCTCAACCACTTGAGATATCTTTGGGGTAAGTTGAGGATTTTCCTCCTTGAGTTAGGGATCTTCCCTAAGATCATGGCTAGACTAGGGATTCGAATCCAATTTCCTTCCAAGATTGAAAATATCTTTCCCCCATTCTTCTCAACAAACCAACTGCTGCCCAGAATAGGTAGCGCTCCCTCAAAAGGAGTGCCAGAGCGTTATAACACTCCCTATCAAGGTTTAGGGGGCGCCAACACTCCCAAAAGTAGTAGCACTCCTCCAAAAGGGCAGAGGTAGAGTTATAACGCTCCCATATAGTGTATAGGGGGGCGCCAGCACTCCTAAGAGAGGTATAGGGGAGTTCTCTCCTCCAAAAACCCAAATTCAATGGTTCTTTCAGATGGCAAGAGGTACATAACTCTAGTTAACCATTCCTCTTCTTCCAAATCAAGTGTTTGAGGTGTTTCAAGTGTCTTTTTGATTGCGTTATAAGTATGACATAGGCATCATGGTAGTATGCTTTGCTTGACACTTGCAACACTTGTGAGCAAAATGCGACACTTGCGACCCTTGTAATGAAGACACTTGCGAGACTATCAAAGTGAGTATTTTTTATGTGTAACAGATTGCCCCCCAAAGTATGAAGTTAGAAGACGAGAACTGATAACTGAAATGCTTTGTAGACTTTCAAGCAAGGGTATAGATGCAGATAACCTGACAGAAGATACACACAAACATCCAACAAATATTATGACATGTTTCAAACCCAAGGCAGGCATACCTATGCTTGGGTGATCAAGACTTGCAAGATGTGGCCGCCATAAAATACACCGCGGATCCATAATTGTATTGATAAAAGGTATAGCCACCGAGGATACAGTGTGGATCTATACTCTTATGACCTGAATTGATCGTAGCCACGAAGAATACAAAGTGGATCTATGAGATGACAAGACATAGCCACGACCAATACAAAGTGGATCTATGTGACAGTATATGTGCCACTGTTCAAGAGAAACTCCTTCACAACCTGGGCAAAGTACATATCAGAGTGATCACTCAACCCAGGGTCTTCTTACCGATCTCGATGTAGTACAAATCTAACCATGTGAATAGATGTCCTGATGTCGAACATGGTAGAAACCACTTGATTACCGGTCAATGATGTAAACCGTTTAACAAGCACGAGGGAGATCACCATTGTTGTCAATGATTCCCAAGGTACTCTAGTACATTCCAATGAATGTGAATGGATGAGTTGAAGTCGAACATCTGTGGAATCATCCGATCATAGGTCAATGATATAAACCCACTGTCGGACGTGAGGAGGCCTGCCATTGAGGCATGCAGGTCCCAAAGTACTAATTGGTTTCTAAGTCTAGTTCCTAGATAATGTGTTGAAGTCGACAGGAATAGACTCGTCGAAGGAGGGCCTTGATGTATCCCCCATCAACGACACGAAACAGACACAGAGATGTAATTGGTAGATCAAATGAACATGGACTGACATGGGTATTGAAACAAGATATTTGTGACGGCTGACTCTCGAGGTGGATACTTCCCTTGAACGTTGAGGCACAACAACAAAAACATGACATGGACCAAAACACGATGATGCAATGGATACTGTGACTTTCGTCGGGTGATCCAAAGGAGTAAGAAAAACTCAGAGGATTGGTTCAATGCAGAGGTTCAGTGGATTAAGATGTGCGCAAAGACAAAGTGTCGTGTTTAAGGGAGACTCTAAGAGTTACTGGTAATGTTCTCAAAAACGGCTTGGCTTGCTTCCTTCAATTTTTTCTCCCATCCAGATAGACGAGTACCTCTTTTTAATTTAACGAGATCAAGGAGGGTAACATATGCTCGATATAACTCACCTTCGGTAATTTCATCTTCCTTTGTTTAACGAACTGGAAGAAGTAAGGGTTCGGTCCCATATGGACCTGTCGATGTTTTGTTTAGCGAGTCCAAAGACAGAAAACTCGAAGGTTTTTAATGATTATAGAGTCTGGAAAAACACTTAAAAGAGAACTCTCTCAGTTCCTTTTTCGTAAAGTAGTCTGATGAGACCGAAAAAGAGATAAACTATCGCTCAACATATTTTTTCTTCAAATACTTTAACGAGCGTGAAAAGAACAAGGTCGCTCAGTAATCTTTTCATGTTTAGAGAGTCTAAAAAGAACTTAAAGGTGACTCCAATGTTGTCCTTTTTTGTAATGTTAGTCTCGCGAAGCCGAAAAAGAGATAAATTATCACTCGAAAGACACCCTTTCAAACCTTTTAACAAGTGGGAAAGGAAGCAAGATCACTCGATGATCTTTTCATGTTTAGAGATTCTGAAAAAATCTTAAAGGAGACTCCAGGGGGTTCCTTTTTCGTGTATCCATGCAAGTCCAAAAAAGAGATAAAAGTCTACCCAGATGCATTCTCATGTATTTGCGAGCACGAGAAAGAACAAAGACTAAGCTCGGTATGCCCCCATCTTGAAATCTATTGGCTTTACTCCAGAAAGATCATCAAAGGCTGGAGACATGCCCTCCAAGATTCAATTCATTCACCGGCTCTAAGGTCGTCACCAATTTCTCTAGTAGATGAGAAAAAGGAGAAGGGTGGATGAAAAGAAGGTTCAAGAGAGATGACTGTTTCATTTTTTAACGAGATTGACACAGGAAAAGAACTATGCTCGGGGCCTCTATTTCATTTTTTAACGAGCTTGCCACAGAGAAGAGAAACCATGCTCGTGGTTTCTTCCTGATCATGGCTTCCGAGAGGGTAACGCTCTGGAAGGATACCATGTCAAGGGACAAAACTCGGTCATGGCTTCCAAGAGATCTTTGTTGGATGGAAGATAATCACTTGGAAAGGAACACATGTCGAGGGTCGTGATAAGAGTAAGGAGATCAGGCTCCAATAACCCTACCGAAGAAATCACCATGTCCACTACCGGATCCAAATCATCGGAAGTTGAAAGCATGGGAGACGATGGAAAATCAACACCAGGAGGGGATATAGAGCATATATCTTCCCAAATTTCTTCACGAGAGGGAAGAAAAGAGGATCGGCGATGGTTATTATCCCGAGGTAACTTGTCAATGCGAAACATTTCTGGAATAGATTCATCTGAAGGAAAAGTTGGGGAAATGTAGTCGATCGCAGACAACAAGGAACTCAACCATGATTGCATCGAGGAAACGTCAGGCACCAATAGATGTTGTTCATCTGACGAGGGAGAAATGGATTGGGTAGAAACGTATGATGTTTCGGCTGGACTAGGTGGCACGGTCTCACCTAGTGCATCGAATTCCAAAGGATAAGGTACAATCCAAGGGTCAGATGATTCCAAAGATTGATAAGTCGTGGTCGAAATCATATCGACGATGGAAATATGATGTGTAGTCGATGGAAGTGGTGTAGGGAAGGTACCCATGAGGCTAGAATCTTTCAGTAAGCCAACACCAATGCTTTCATACGTTATCTTGTGGTCTCCCAAGAAAGGAATATTGTTGGTAGCGGGAGCGCGAGCATCGGTTGTGTAGAAATCCAACTGATCAACAGTGACAATTTTGCCCTGATGAGGAAATTGGACACATCGAAAAACTGACGAGGCAACGGTGGTCATAGCATAAAACCAACTTCTTCCAAGTAACAAGTTGTAATTGAGGGGAGCATCGACCACCTCGACATCAACAGTAACAGTTTTTCCACCCAATTGGATGGGCAAGGACTGTAAAATCCCATGGGGATGAAAACCTTGCCCATCGAAGGCACGTAACATCGTTGGGGATTTGTTGAGTGCTGGTGATTTTAAACCTTTCCAACATGCCAAAGACATGACACAAGTCGAGGCTCCCTCATCCAGAATAGTTCGGTGGATTTGTTGATTGTGAACAACAACATCAACTTGGAAAGCAAGTTGGTGGGAGAGTCGAGACGCATAATTGTCCAAGTTAAACATGATCTGATTGGAAGACTCAGGATCAACAGCGCCAAGAATGGCCAAGAGCATTCTATGTTGACTGGGGTAGTGCTGTAGAACTTCTAACACAGACATAGCACACGGTGCTTGAGCCAAATCTTCAAAAATGTTGTAGTTATGGGCGGCACATGAACTAGGATTAAAGGTAGATTTGCGAACAGTTCTCTTAGGAGGGTGTAAGATAGAGTCTAACGTGGGTTTCTCAATCTGGAGTGGTCCAAATGGAGGATTAACCGATGGAAGACTAACGGAGGATGATGATGGATCCGGTAAAGCACTGGTACCATTATTGTCTTTTCCTTTGTCAGGGTTACCTGGTGTGTCGTATGTCTTAGAGCGAGTGGTCAAATTGATCCCATTAAACATATAAATATGTGCACTCGATGAGGCCTCATCGTGAGGATCACTAGAACTACCCCCAAGAGAGGGGGTTTGAGCAACCATGGATTGTTGTTGTGGAAAAGGTTGAGTAAGCACAGCGGGTTGTGACTTTCCTTGGAAAATTTTGGCCACTTCATTGTGAAGTGGACAGTCTCGAGTGTAGTGATCGTCACCATAAATGATACACGGGAATTTCAGTTTCCATTGTGGTTTCTTTTCGGTTGAAGGTGTTTGATTTTTTTGTTGTTCATTATTATGTTTTGATTTATTCTTTGTCTTCTTCTTACCTTCGGGGTGTTGTGAAGGGGCAGATTGAACTACATTCACCTCGGAGATCTAAGTTTGGGGGGAGGTAGAGGAGGGTGTAGTTGATTTGGAAAAAAATTGAGTTTTGACGAAACCGATAACACCATCCGCATGAGATGAGGATGATGTCTTAGAAGGATCGGTATTACCTCGAGCAGCATTCGGAAGCAAATCATACAAAGTACCAGATTGGGAATAAACCAAATCTAAATACTGAGCCTAAGAAATGGCTTGTTCCTCTGTGACCGCACCACCCATAGCGACATCGCGAGCGATCGAGGGTAACAGTGATTTAGTAAACCATTCCTCCAAGAGTATGTCAGGAATGACTGCCTTGATCATCCTTCGTCATCGCCTCCACTCATGAATATGGTCAGAGATATGCACGGAGTTGGTTTGACGAAGGGAGGTCAAGAGTTCAGTACCCGTCTCGTAGCGAATAGGCAGTTGGAAGTGCATGAGGAAATACATGGCAAGGGAATTAAAATCATGAAAAGAACCACGTGGTAGTTCAATAAACCACTTTGTTGTTGAATCAGTAAGTGTTCGCTGGAAAAGACGCAAACGTATAGAATCATCCATGAGGGAGTTTGATGAACACCACAAATGGAAAGTCATCACATGGTTGTTCGGATATTCGCCAGGGTTTCCATCAAATTTTGGAATATCAGAAGGAAGTTTAGCTGGAATGACTATCCAAACCAGTGAATGAGAAATAGGATCATTAGTTAACCGAGACAAGTCTGGGAGATCCAGAGTCGCAAGGAAAGGTAGTTGTCAGTTAATTTGCGAATGATATTGGTGCGGCATAGGAACACTAGTAGGACCATAGACTGGGCTAGGTGGATAGTTGTAACCAGTAGGTCTTCCTACATACGGTTGTTGTTGGCCAGGATAAGAAGGATTCAATGGTGCATGAGAAACATTGGCATAACCCAGTGGGTTCTGAACATTATAGGCCGGGTGATTTATTTTCCCGTGAGGAGGATAAACACTTTTCCCTTGAGAATGGTAAGGAGTAGATCCCGAAGGCAGATACACATGAGGCCCATGAGGAGGATAAGACTATGGTCCCAGAGAACTCCAGGTGGTGTTTGGGATGTCACCCGGATAAGATTGCCCGTAAGATGTTCCGGAAGGGACAAGATTGGATACTCCTCCTAGTGGATTATTATACAAGTGCCCCCCAACATGGAGTTGAGTAAAAGTGCCTCCTGAAGATACTCCCCAGGATTGTGAAGGGTTTCCATCAAACGAGGGTTTCCCCCTTGCCAACGATGGATTTATGACCGGGGTGTGACTGGCAAATGGAGGTTTCCCTCCAGGAGGAGCATGAAAAGGGGGTTGTCCCCCGGGAGGGGTAGGCCCGCCATGGAAAGGTATTCCTCCAGGAGGAAAAGGTTCAATGGATGGTGGTTTCCCTCCAGCCGGTTGTGTTTGGACAACAGGGGTCTGTGTTCTCGGGTGAGAATATGTCCCAGCAAGATCATGTGGAACATGTGGAGCTATAGAGTAAAAGCTTGTAGAAATGGGGGTAGAGATTGAAGTGCTTTGGGGATGAGTAGAGGTGATGAGTCCAGCATTAGGATGGACTTGTGTTGGTGTAACAGTAGGGTTAACAACCTGATCGACTGGGTGATTCATGGTTTGACCGGATGGTCTTGTTTCACTAGGAGGTTCATGAGGATGAAACGGTTGTCGAAAAGATTCGAAATGTTCATAGAGATCACGTCTCGATGAAGTCCTCCATACAGAATGAGAAGGTGTGGGATTGGTATTTACTGCGGTGCTAGGACGAACAGGAGTCCTATATTCATCACCAAAGATTGGTTCTGTGGATCCCATATATGTTTCAATAAAAATCCTCTCTGGTAATCGTGGGACCTCTTCATCTATGATATTCCCAAGGGAGTCTAAACGAACTAAAAGTGGTTCGAGAGGGGTTACCAACACATATGTAGTGGGATTTGCAACCGTAACCAAAGCGTCTTCTGGGTTATCTAACGGAGGAGCAATAGCACTTCCAGCGTCAGATGGATTTTCTACCTCTCTACGGTAGTTGTCTTCTGGAGGGTTAGGAGGTAAGGGTTGATAGCCTTCTGGAGGTAGCCCTTGCATCCTATGTGATCGACGAAGACCGTGATCATCTATGGGCTCAATTGTGGAGAATAACAGAGCACACTAAAAATCTAGGGCCAACTAACAAAAAGAAACAGCATATGCTAATAAAATCTAGGAATCAACCAAGCAAACAAAACTTCTCTCGATGATCGTACTAGTTGGTGATGAAATCCAATGTCACGTGATCAAGTAAGGGGCTAGGATATGGTGGAACAGTTACAATGGCAACCTGCTTAATGGACTTTCACCTTGGTGCAAGATTCCATGCAGTAATTGTGGATTTACCCTCCAAGGATCCCGAGTGAGTTTGACCAATGTTTGTTCCAGGTACAGTGAGACTTCCCTTCACCGTCACCTTGTGTAAGTACCTAAATATTATGGCAACTAAAGACACCAATTCGTAGTGAGTCCCTGGGCGGGTACAGTCGATAGTCCGATCTGGAATGTATGGGCAGGATAACAAGTTCGAAATCAACCCGAGAGGCTCCCACACATAATCGTGGGTATACCTCTAAGTGACCCCCAATATATGATCCGACCACTACAAACAGTTGAACCACGGAGGGATAATCTTCGTAATTCGCCCGAATGCGACCTCGTGCGTAACCCCTGTGTGAGAGGGGGATCCCAGAAAACCAATACGACAATTGGATTTGACTCTCCCTAGCTCATGATGCTAATGTTTGTTTTGAAAACTTTGGAGAGTTCTACTCACAACCTAATCCAAAGTGCTAACCCTAGTCTACTGTTGGTGGAAGATCCTAAAAACAAAAAATGTTCTAGATAATTTTTTAATTAGCGTTCGTTTTATAGTTGTTCTTTATTCAAAGGGTGTACGAAAGTGAAACTGATGGAATGAGGACTCAATTCCCAAAAAGATGCATGAAATATGATAAGCAATCGTTTCTTTTCAATGAACGCCTATTTAAGGGAAAGAGAAAGAGTCGTTTTCACTTTCAAACACTAATATGTGTCTTTGTTGTTTGTATGCAAATGATGATTAATTCAATGCAAAAAACTTCTCTTATCAACTACCCTTTCAGATCAAGGAGATTCGGACAAGGATGATCAGATTTCGCACACACAACACACACCCTCTTGTTGTGATTGAAACAAGAAGCAAACAGAAAAAAAAAAAAAAAAAAAAGATAACAAAGCAAAATCAAACAATTCACATAAAAGAGAGATGTTCAAGAACAATGACCTCAAAAAAGAACCAAATGAGAAGATTCGTAGACTTCTGATGTCCTTCACCAAAGTTTCTGCTCAGTCAGACAAGAGAGAAAAAGGCAGTGGATCGATTCCAAGTTCTCAACAGGAGCAAAGACTCAAAATAAGAGAGAAGGTCACCAAATATGAATAAAAAAACGCCTACTTCTCAAAAAGCAGAGGTTTGAATGTCATTAGGAAGATGTAATGAAGCATCAAGAAGCTGGACAAGGGCAAAAAACAAAGACTGAGTTGTAAAAAACACAATTTTGGAACGTAATTTTGCAAAAAAGAGGTTGGCACTCTGGTGTAAGGGCCACCAGAGCGTTATAAAGCTCTGTCTAACACTTCCAGGGAGTGTTGGCGCTGGGATAACATAGGCACAGGGGCGCCAGGCTCCAAAAACTCAGAAAAATGTCTGAAAACCCAAAATTCAGTCAATTTTTTGTCAATTAGGATGAATGTAATGAGCTAAGGATCCAATCAGCAAATGAAATCATATATACGGGGTGAACAAGGCCTAATATAACAAAGAGCAAGACAAGGTCTATGAGGAAGAACAAAACTGAAAAGTTTCGATTCGATTCCCCAGTGGATTCGCCAGTTTCTGTTGAAGGAAAATCTTCCTACAGACAGGTAGATCTCCTCAAAGAGCTAGACTCTTAACTCTAAGACAGAAAGTGCTTATCATGGTCACTGACTTCCTTTTAGGTCTACAAAAACTAATGCATGAAGAGGAAGGAGGAAATATGTACCTTTTACCGGTGTTTGTCCCTGCACACTCCGAGTTGAACTCCAATCTTGAGCTCCTCGATAAGCACTGTAGAAAAACAAATTACAACCACTTCTTATCCTATCAAGATTAGTTTGAAACAGACCTATCTACTTAGAGACAAATTCATGTAATGTCAAACACAAATTAGAAAGAAACAGGCCAAGCATATTACATTAATGAGGACAAAACGTTACTTACAGCCATAGATGGAATGTAGCAGTTTCGTCAAGTTCTCCTTGCCTAACCCTTGGTCAAAAGCTCCACGATCGGAATGACGATAGCTTCACTTATTAGCCTCCACTTCACTGTGTGTTTCCTATGAGATCATAGGTTTCATGCTTCTCATCCCTTCTCCAAATATCACTTATGAGATCATAAGTTTGGTATGATTCTCCATCCAGATCCCCTATTCACCATGAGAAAGCTTGCTTATATAGCTTTGGAGAGGCTCAACCACTTGAGATATCTTTGGGGTAAGTTGAGGATTTTCCTCCTTGAGTTAGGGATCTTCCCTAAGATCATGGCTAGACTAGGGATTCGAATCCAACTGCCTTCCAAGATTGAAAAGATCTTTCCCCCATTCTTTTCAACAAACCAACTGCTGCCCAGAATAGGTAGTGCTCCCTCAAAAGGAGTGTCAGAGCGTTATAACGCTCCCTAGCAAGGTTTAGGGGGGCACCAGCACTCCCAAAATCAGTAGCACTCCTCCAAAAGGGCATAGGTAGTGTTATAACGCTCCCATATAGTGTATAGGGGGGTGCCAGCACTCCTGAGAGAGGTATATGGGAGTGCTCTCCTCCAAAAACCCAAATTCAATGGTTCTTTCAGATGGAAAGAGGTACATAACTCCAGTTAACCATTCCTCTTCCTCCAAATCAAGTGTTTGAGGTGTTTCAAGTGTCTTTTTTATTATGTTATAAGTATGACATAGGCATCATGGCAGTATGCTTTGCTTGACACTTGTGACACTCGTGAGCAAAATGTGACACTTACGACACTATCAAAGTGAGTATTTTTTATGTGTAACAATAGATGAGTATGTGATATTTTTTGGAAGGTCAATTGGAGACTGGAGAGACACCTGACAAAGGGAGATGTGCTCAAAGTACACATCATCAAGCACATTTAATGTGATTAAGGAGGTTACCAGCATTAGCCTAGTTTTTAGCAATTTGTTACTTCTTTTTTTAACAGTTGTAGTTACTCCACCTTTAGGTGTAGGAATCTTATGCAAGAAGGGGGATTCGAATTGTAAAGTTGTCAGTGACAGCCTAGGCTATAAGATAGGCATTGAAAATCATTGAAGAGTTTGAAGGATTGTAATGAGACTCATACTTTTGAAATTGTGAAGTTACCTGCGACTTTTTTGTTAATAGAAATCAATCTCTTTCCCATTATCTTATCTCAATCTTACTCTGATTTTACTGTCATTTGAATGATTCATTTGATTTATTGTATTTGTATTGCAATTGAGGTTTTGTTGTGATGTTTCTATGATTTTATAAGATTTTATCTTTTGATTAAAGAAGTTCTTATGTCAAAAGGTTTTCCTCAAATGTTTGCTAGTATTGCCTGATGTGAGTGGTAGACATTTTCATTTTCTCATTAATTCTTCTATCTATCCATTTTACTTTTTTAAACCTTGATCTAAGTTAGCCAAGACCTCATTTTTTGATACATATTTTTTGGAACCTTCTGTGATTTTCACTATTCTGACTGAGTTTTGATCCATTTGATATCATCATAAAAAATTATCTTTAAAACCTACTAATGGGTGTTGAGCTTACACTTTAACAGTCAAAGTGTGAATTTTAGTGCTAACGGGGATAAAATGGGCTAGGTATAATTGTCCAAGGTGTCTTCTCTTTCCTCCAGATGCAACGTGCATCATCTAGCTGCTCCCAAGGCATGGGTCATGGAATCCAATATGTGGGATTCTTTCCCCAACAAAGGCCCAAGCTAGGATTTTTCATCCGCAACATCCATCAAACAAGGTCCTGCAAACACAAGTGAATTTTCCCTCTAAGGGTCTCAATTCAAATGTATCATGCCAAGTAAAATCACATTTAATACAAGAGCCACCTAAACATGTGCATCAAAACTACCTTTTTAAATTAAACAAGTGCTCAAAGACCCTATGCAACTTTCCAAGTTTAGGCATGGGAGGGTTTTCATGGTGACCTATTGGGTGAATCATTTCCCAAGTCAAAGAGTGTTTCCTAGGTGGATCCTCTCAAAGTCATGTAAATATTATGAATTCTATGAGTGTAAAAATTTTGGACATGGGGTTCATGACATACAAGGGTTTGTATTATCTCATTTATGGGTGCCTTTGTAGAGGGTGTGATGCACCTTAGTTTTCAATGCAACCTTTTTCCAAGACCATTTATTGTCATTAATTAATTATGTGGACACTACCAGTCAATCCATCTCTCGAAACTCCATGTCTGCAACCTGAGGGCCTCGAGACATCATCTCCCGAGTTATATCTAGAAATGGGGGATAACATATGGCTCCTACTTGGGGACATGTACTTGTCATAGAGTGCATGAGAAACTCAACATATCCTAATTAGACATGTGCCTATACACAATGAAACAACAAACTAAAAAATCTAGGGTGGCTCACTCACCCTTTGCCCATATAATCAAAATCTAAAACTTCAAAATTGACAACTATTTCTAGAAAATAGAATTTTTCACTTTTTTCATATAATATGATGAAAGCAAAATATTTAAATCAATAATGAAAGTAGAGAAAAATGAAAATCAGAAATGAAATGAAACTAAAGTATCATGAGCAATCATGATGCAAATGCAAGAAACAAAAATGACCTACCTACTTACCTGGGTCCTAGGCTCTGAAGAAGTCAGGTTCCTTGAATGTAGGATCGAAGAAGAGACCCATCAACTCGTAATGGCATCTTCCTCCCATCCACGGCTGACAAGTAATATTTTTCCTTCTCACACTTCTTCTTGAAGATGTAAGGGCCAAGCCATAAAACATCGTTCCTCTGATCATACTTAGGCTCGCCCCTATTTTTATCCCACATGAGTGCAAGGCTCCCTTCATTGTAGTTAATGTAAGGTATATTCTCTATGTAAGTGTATGAAGGTGGCTCTACATTAACCATATATTGAATAACCTTTTCACATCCATTATCTCTCTTATCTTATTCTTTCTTTAATATCTTGATGGACCCTGGCTCTTTTCCTTGGAATTATGCAAGCTTTTCTTTGTATTTGTTTGTCTTTGGAAGCAAAGTGTCTATAAAGTCTTCTTGTAGAAAAGGAAAATCTCGGGGATCATACTCAATGATCTGGCGAGGCACATCAAATTCACACTCACTATGATAATTGGGGCTAGAAATATCCATCACATTCTTCGTGACCACATGTCTTCTATATCAGATCTCAAAGGTACCATCCCCCATGGGAATGTGTGCATGGGTGAGATCCATGCTAAGAAAACCACCGAGAGTAGCGGCCCACCTTCTCGACAAAAGCATGCCCCAGGCATCTAGGACATCAATGACCACTATGTTCATGATGAGGCTGATATGAGGGAAATCCAACAAATACACTTCAATGTCTTCTATGAGACCATATACCTTGACCTTTTTCGAATTAATGCCACAAACATTTCCATATGCGTGTGTCATATTCAATCCAAATTGGTTCATGACCTTCAAAAACATCACATTTGTTGAGGATCCTAAATCTAACATGCAATTATTCAGATGGAGACCATTTGTATCTAGACAAAGATATAAACGAGGGTTATCATCCTCTCATCATCCATGAAACACAGTATTCAAAATTACAGGAGGATCTTCTGCTTCGACTGGTACCTTCAGTACTTTTAATGCTTCTCTTCTGACAGAAGGAATCTTGCACATTTCCACCATAGGAATTGATATATTCATCTTTCCAATCATAGCTAGGACATCTATGTTCAATTGGATCTCTTCATATGCTTGTGTTGGTTTTGGAAGCAAATCATGAATTGGAGGTGGGGGAGGTGGGATTCCCTTTTCTATTGGTTGAGGTGGAGATTCCTTTCTCGCTTGAGATGGAGTGTGTTTATCTAGTGGTGGATGAACTGAAGTCTATGGAGGAGGGACATGAATGTTATTCATTCTAGCATAAGTCAGGATTTCCTTTTTCTTCAATTCTTTCCTCTGATCCTCATTCAACTGCTTAAGCACTCTCAGCCAACCTTCTCTAGATCCCCTTTTCTGGACTTCATCAAGTTGTTCCTACATAATGTCCATGTATTCATCATCACCCTAAAAGGAAAAAATTGTGTCTATGAAGCTCATAATGTCAGGGGGTCCTCTTCTCTTCTAGTACATTCCTCCTCTCGATGAGGTTCTTGAAAATGAGAGTACCACTGTGATTCTTTAATGTTGACCATCCAAACGATATTCAAAGTAGTAGGAACCTTTGCCTCTTGTTGTGGCCTTGTCCTCCATCATGTATCATCCTTATGTTGTCTGATTAATGGAGGTCTTGGAGTAGACTCATTTCTCTCCAAGTTCATCAATTGGGTCATAACTTGATTCTGAGTTTGGATGAACTGAGTATTCATCTAATCAAGCTTCTGAGCTATGAGAGATATTGAATCTGGTGCACAACTTGTTTCCATATTTGTCTTTTATTCTATATTGGAATGAGGATACTAAAAAGGATCAATATTGGAGTAGAGAAGATTCTCTTTGATTTCTGCACTATACTCTTTGGCTTGTGCCAAAGTGTTGGCTTTCTTGTCCCTTAGGATGAAACCAAATTTCCCTTCAAAGGAATTCACATAGACAAGACGAACAATTTCTTTAGATGGGCACAAATCCTTCAAGATTTGTCTATGTAGTTTAGCAAATCTGGTATCAAATTCACTCATTGTCTCATTCTCCTTCCTTTTAATCTAGTTGAATTGAGTCATTAGCATTCCACTGACCTTCTTTGTTTCCCATCTGCTCTTGAACAACTTAGCAAAATATTCATATGATGCTAGGTGATTGTCAGACAATCCTTTGAACCACCTTTGGGAATCTTCAGTAACAGATGTGACTAGTAGCTTCATTGCCACATCTTCATGTCTCACTCCTTCATTTTCCATGTCTTGACCAATTGCATAAAGGTGTTCTTCTGTTGTGACCACATTGTTTCTAGGAAACTTTGGCAACCATTTGTTGGTCTCTTTAGGCATGGTATTGGGATATCCAGTGATGGAAGCCATCTTCAAGGGATTATAGAGGTATTTTTCCCAAGGATGAGCCATTGGTGCAAAGGGAATATTACCGTGGAAAGGGGTTTTGACAACAGGGGATTTAAATGGAGGATTTCTTCGGTAAACCTTGGAAGGCTTGAATCTTTAGCGGGAAGGGTCTTTTGGGAAGATGGATTCTCGGGTGGTGGAATCGCGAGATGAGCTTTAGCTCATAAAATGAGGGAAATGGAAAGAGAAATTTCCTCAATTGGAGTCGCCATGCAAGCTAGGGGTAAAGGATTTGGGATCAAATCTTGCCAAAGTGTCATTAGGGAATGAAAGAGGATTCAAAATATTCCCTGACAACGGCGCCAAAATGTTATCGCACAGATTGTAGGTTGGGAAAATCCCGACCCAAACCACAAATGTGAGACAACTATGAGAGTAGCTACCCACTGTCACCTTGTGTGTGTGTGTGTGTGTGTGTGTGTGTGTGTGTGTGTGTTGCCCTCACTTTAGTGATGATAAGTCACCACAAGGGGGGAATCCTAATGACCCTAGGGGGATTGAGACGGAAAGTGGAGGAATGGTAAGTGAAAACTCTATAGGTCAAGTTTGGAAGTGTAAAGAGGCTTGGAAAGGAGTCTTTTTCATGAGGGGAGATTGCCAAAGTGTAGTGTACCTGCAAGAAAGTGTTTAACCTGCCCGAGACAAAACAATTTATCGAGATATGAGCCAAATAATCAAAGGGACAAGCAAGTGAAGCTTTCTGCCCTAAATTGCAGCAGTAATATATATATATATATATATATATATATATATCATAATTAACCATCAAAAGCATCAAATATTTATTGGATAATCGAGCATTAAACAAGTAAATAGTATTCCAATTCTTAAACACAAACTTTGTTGGTAAGATAAGGCTGCAAAATGATGTTATCAGAAGTATATTAGGGAAGCCAATTGTTTGTAGCAAAAGGTTTCTACAGCAATAATTTCTACTCAAAGAAATCAGCAAATAACTTGCCCAAAATATAGCCAATACCAAGAAGATTTACAATAGCAACTTGCCAACTATTTGCAATGTAGAAGAGTGAGAGATAAGAGATTAACAAGTGATTTTGAAGCATCCCTAGTGGTTGTAGCATAAGTTTATAACAACATAAACAAATCCTTGGCTAAGCAAGATGCCCTAGTAGCTCAAGCAAGCTAATAGTATATAGAATTGACTCCAATTTAGATAAATGCAATATCTCAGCAAATCATGTTTTCCAATGCAACGATTTTTTTTCTCCAATGGAATTTCAGATTAGTGCCTAGTCTATTGGGTAATGGAGTCTTGGGTGTAAGAGTTGGATCCACTACTTCTCTAGGGGTGTAATCCATTTTACTCCCTAGAGCAAGTAAATCCAACAAGGTAAATCTAGGAGGGTGTAATCCCTTTTAGTCCTCCTAGCAACCTTGAAAAAATTACTTATCCAATAATGATTAAGATGAACTTGGTGGAGGGTGTGTGCCCTTATAATCCTCCAAGGGTTTTATACAAGAATGACATGAAACAAGAAGAAATTACCAACAAATGCAGAAAATTCCTTACCAATTCCACAAGATAAGAAGATAAAACCCTCATCTACCAAGTAAATTTTATCAACATGCAAGAGACAATCCTCCAAGAAGGTAGCACACTAATTTAGCTCCAAAATAGACAAGATAAGAATCCACAAAATTGCACAAGAGAGAGATATAGACCAAATTCCCAAAAGGGCGCAAATTTCAGCCAACTATGTATTTCTCAAGTAAGAGAGTTATAATAAAAAGAAATGTCTTAGGTCTCTTTTTATAGGAGGCCTTTAGAATTAGTTTGTCCACATATCATTAGGTTAAAACACAATTAGTGAGGCTGACCTCCTCTATTTTCCCCTTTACAATTTAATCTTTGATTTTACATAACAAAGAAAACCCTAAAGGTAACGACATACCCCCTAGGGGTGACATTTTGGCACTTAGAGCAAGTCGTTGAGCCATGTGAGGGAGTCATTGGGCCTCCAAAGGCCATGTCTCCATGGTGAAATTGTTTATCTCCATCAAAGTGTGTCAATCCTCCATCAAGTCATCACCACCATAATCAAACCCTAGCCGCCAATGTGACGTCAAGCCTTAGAAGAGGACATTTTGACCTTCCAAGGTCAAATGTTGGGCTAAGAGGGGCTAGGTCTCATTGTCTAAGGTGCCTTCACTTGCCTCCAAAGTAAACATTCTCCATATAGCTACTCCCAAGGTGTGAGTCATGGCATCCAATTTGTGGGATTCTTGCCCCAACGAAAACCCAAGATAGGCTTGTTCGTCCACAATGTCCATCAAACAAGGTACTACAAAGACAAGTGAATTTTCCCTCCAAGGGTCTCAATTCAAATGTATCATGCCAAGTAAAATCACATTTAATACAAGATCCACCTAAACTGCGCATCAAAACTACCTTTCCAAATTAAACAAGTGCTCAAAGACCATATGCAACTTGCCAAGTTTAGGTATGGGAGGGTTGTCATGGTGACCTATTGGATGAATAATTCCCCAAGTCAAAGAGTGTTTCCTAGGTGGATCCTCTCCAAGTCATGTAAAGAGTATGAAGTGGATGGGGGTAAAACTTATGGGCATGGGTTTCATGACATACAAGGGTTCATATTATCTCATTTACGGGTGCCTTTGTAGAGGGTGTGTTTCACCTTCATTTTCAATGCAACCCTTTTCCAAGCCCATTTATTGTTATTAATTAATTAAAGTCCAAAACAAATGGGTACTATAAGACATGGAAAGAAAACAGTATTGCAATGTAACTTGAATCTAGAGGTACACAGAGTGCCATATGCATGGAAATAAAGGGACATTGCATAAGTGTACACATCTCGACAAGTGGGACATCTATGTAATGTGAGTTTGCTTTTGTGGGTCTTCAAATTATTTTTAGAGAAACGTTTCATTGTTCTCAAGACCTCTTTAGGTGATCATCTAGAAGGCTATGATTTGGCTTTTCTGTTTTTCCAGCTACATTTCCCTCTGGGTATTTAGCCCCTTCTTCCCATGAAATAGGTACAATCCCTTCTTAGGTCAGTATACCTGAAAAATCCCAAAATATGAGGGGACAAAAAAAATGATGAAGTATGAAAAGTAATAAGTATGATCAGGAATGGTACGATAACTCATCAAGGAGACCTCCCAGTAGCAAACCTTTCCCCAAGGGTGACCACTGACTAGGGTACAATGTCAACCACTAAGGTGAAACAAGGCAAAGAGAATAGTTTTTTAGCAAACGTTATATAATATGGAGAAGCTTTAATGCAACATATTCAAATGTCTCAAGTATCAGAGTGACACTTACCACAATACCTGAGTTGTACCTCATGGAGCAATACCCAGTGTCTTTCAGAACCAAGTTGATGTGGTAAATGTTAGCATGATGAATCGGAGGAGTATGGTGGTGAAGGGGGTCTTCATCTATGTATGTGAACACTACTAGTCAATCCATCTCTCGACACTCCATGTATGCAACCTATGGGCCTCGAGACATCATCTCCTTAGTTATCCCTAGAAATGGGGGATAACAATGCAAACAATATTTTTCCTTCCTAGATGGTTTTAGCGGGTATAATCAAAAACAAATTGCACTCGAAGACCAAGAAAATACCACATTCACATGCTCATGGGGGACCTTTGCTTATAGAGTTTTGTCATTTGGTTTATGCAATTCCCCCACCACATTTCAAAAGGTGGTGTTGACCACCTATTTCGACTAGGGGTTAATGTCATGTAACATGAAGCTGTGTACCTTGTGGTACAACATATTTTGAAGACTTATGGCTCAGCAGGGAAATTTTTCCTCCATCACGTCTTTCTATGTACTCGGAATGTTCGCTCCCCTGCATGGGATAATAATGTAATAGGTCAGCATGAGTCAATTTTTAGTTAGTTGCCTAGGACTTTATCATTAGGGAAGTCCTTTAGGACATTTGCATTTGTTGCATTTCATTGCGTTGGGTTTTCTTAATAATTAACTCATTTAACTCCTATATAATTAATCAAACTTCACATAGCTTAATAGGGTCTAACCCCCTTGGCTTCCCTAGGAGTGAGCCTGGATGGAAGAGGTCTAGATCGAGGTGACAGTGTGTCTATACTTAGGTGTGTGCCTCCAAGGACACACCAAGTGGGTTGGAGACTTATCCACGTTAGTAGGTGTTAGTCTCTAATTTTGTTCTTGATTTAGTGAGTATCCCTAATCCTAAATCCTCCCTGCTTATACTTTGTTCCTTGATTTTTAGACTTTTACCCTTGTTTTGATTTGCTATGTTTTGCAATTTTTTCACTTTGAAATAATTTTCTTAAGTTTTGGAAGGTTTAGGACGTGAATTAATGAGATTTGTCACATCACTTGCCTATTTGAATTTTGAAATTTCAAATTATTTCCAAGTCATCAATAGTGCTACGGGAATAATGTTATTCCGCTAAAGTAATCATGTTGTGACATGCGCCAACCATCTAAATCTTGTCATGATCACATGAATCATGGAAAAAAGACCTGCATGTACTCCACGATATCGCTTGAATCGATAATGTCGTTTGAACCATTGCATGAATGAGATCACTATGTACCTGCAAGGACCTATATCAAATCAGTTCTATTTCCAATATCATTATATGACATTGTCGCCTGTTATTCTAATCCATTGGATTATGTGCGTGGATATCCATTTAAGGAAATTGTTATGTAGTAACAGATGTAGATTTTAAATTTCTGATTTCCAACAGCGTCGAGTTACATCATTGTATCATCGACATGGCATCGAAGAAAGGTGGGAAAATTGTTAGGTTGGAACCTTAGGGTACCGAGCTACTTGAAGCGTATCCACAAATGGCACAAAGGTTCAAGGATGCTGGCTGGTTTGAGTTCTTTACCACTTTCCAGAGGCATGAAGAATAGGTGTACATGTTATTTTCACAGAACTTTGATGTCTTCTAAGTGGTGATTGGTAAATTGTTGATGTTGGTGACGGAACATTCCATTGCCAAAGCATGTAAATTGGCTATTTGGGTAGAACGATGGTGGAAAAAGGAGAATGTAGTCATGGAATTCGTCAACCAATTCCTACTACCAGATAAGGAGAATCTAGATTGGAAGAAAGGAGTTCCCCATAGCTGGATTAGACAGGAGTGGCATACCGCTCTGATCATAATTCACATGTATATTAAATGCGAAGGTAGGTTCGCGTTGGTCTACATCTACCATATCAGGTTATTAATGCATATCAATGGAGATTACCCTCTAAATCTGCCATATTTTCTACTTAAGAGCTTATCAAAGATATCAAAAAGGGTACAATCTCACCCTACCGTGGCCAAAGGCATCATGTTTCATCAAGTTTTAATTAAGACACTAGTTGTGTCTTTTTTGAGTGAAGTACAGAAACCCTGGAATTGGTTGATCCGATCTCTAAATCTTGATCCACAGCCAAGCAAATAGAGAAGGGGCAAAGGGAAAAAGGTAGCTACACAAAAACAAAGTACCACAGTTGATGAATTATCTATCAAAGAGGAAGTATCTGCAACTAGGGTGACAAGGACCAGCGAGAGAAAGAAGCAGACTCAACAAATTCCTGTTGATACTCCTGTAGATCAAAACCAAGAAAAATCCACCACCAGCAGAGGTAAGAAACCAAAACTTGATGCAGAGATTGAAAATATTTCTGAGGCAGAAGTATTTTCTGATATTGACATTAAAATGGAAGAATACTCAGATGAAGATTTCAATATTAGCTCAATTAAATCCACAGTCAAACATAAGCAACAAGCAACCAGTAAGAAAGGTGCTACAGTAAAAAAACAGGGGAAGAAATATGCACCTATATCTAAATACCCTAGGAGGAACTCCACTAGGGTTGCCAAAAAATACAGATTGAATTCTAAAGCGATGTTTGACCCATCTATCAAAGAGAAAAATGTTATAGTCATAGAAGACCATTCTGAGGACTCAAAAACAGGTGTCAAAGAAAAGGCAAAAAGACTTCCATTACACAATAAAACAAAAGACGAAAAAAACTTGGGGAAGATACAAAGAAAAGGAAAATAAGTTGCTCAATATTCTACATGACCTATAACAAGAGAAACCACCATATAATCAAAATTTGAAGCAGTGTTTTCTTATAACAAAGGTTATTATTCTGCAGAACAAGAAAAGCTGGAAATACTCTGGTTTTTTTTTACATGTTATAGTCTTTATCTTCAAGAGAGATTGCAGAACAGCTGGAGATGCATTCATTGAAAAAAAAAAGACGTTTTTGTTGGTAACATGCCCCTTCACAAAAACCTCTCTCGGTTTTTACAAATCTATCGCATTTTAAGAGATTCAAATTTATCTTTGAGGCCTATTTTTCTGAGAAAGCTATAGGAAATACTTTGTTTTTTTAACTTGTTTTAGTCTTTATCTTCAAGAGAGGTTTTAGAACATCTGGATATGAATTCATTGAAACCAAGAGATTTTTTTGTTGGGAAAATTCCCCTTCAAAAAAACCTCTCTCAGTTTTTATACAGCTATCACATTTTAAGAGATTCGAATTTATCTTTGAGGCCTATTTTTCTGCGATTTGATAATAAATAATTTCCTGTTTTAGTCAGTAATTTTGGGAGAGATTGAAGAACACCTGGTGATGAATTTTTGGAAACCAAAATAGGTTTTTGTTTGGAACGAGTCCTTTCACAAAAACCTCTCACGGTTGTTACAAAACTATCACTGTTTGATAGATACGAAGAGATTATTGGACCCTATTTTTCAGGAATTTACCAGATTTATTTTCCTAAAAAATCTCATGGACAGTGGTTGACAAGCCACCTCATCAATTCGAATTGGAGATCAGATTGGATCTTCTCCTTGATTATTTGAAACAGGAAACTAAATATAGATGATGAGGTTTTCAAATCCATTTCTTTTGGATATGTATAATTATGTATTGTTTCTATATAAACTCTGTAGAAGGAGAAGTTAGAGGTCGAAAAGTTGTTGGATATTCAAGGACCTGTTTGAAACTCCTTGTAAGACAGTTTTATTCTATGTTGACACTTAATGGCAAAGGAATATTGATGGTGAGACTTTCTCTTCTTTCATGTTATTTTTCTCTTCTTGCTTGAGATCATTTTTCAATTGCAATGCATTGTTTTCTTGGTCTTAATTGATACAGTGAAGAATTTGTTCTTATTATTATTATCAAGATTTGATTTACAAGCCAATATTCTTGTTTCTTAATTATATTTTGAGATAAGAATTCTATGTGAGGTTAACAAATTGGAGACTTCATATTATTTTTCAATATTTGTCTGATTCATCTATGTGGCTACCCCTTAACCGGTCTGTGGGATATCACTTGTCCTTATGCTAAAATTCTTGTTTATCTTGAAACCCTGAACTAATTTTCAACCACCCTTCTAAAAACCAAATCATAAAACTATCAAAATACTATTGCAATAACCTAATGATGCCCTAGCTTGCCCTCTCACAGTCAAGTGCAACTTTAGGGACTAACAGTAGGTGTGTATAAGGACGGCAACATATTTGGCACCATTGTTGGGGACAAGTCTCTTGTCCTTGTTTAATTGAAAAAACTTGAAAAAAATATTTAAAAAAATAATTAAGAAAATTTTCCCTTAAATTGTAACTTGATTTGTTTTATTCAACATTGCTTAGTCTCCAAGTGGCGACTCCATTTGATAATTCTTTGAGGTATCCTACTAGGAGCAATCTACAAGGGGTGGTTAATGCATTTCCTGAACCTGAAAGGGTATACAAGAGGAGAATAAACAGACTAGCTCCTCGTAGGTTACTTGAAAGTCTTGGGGAAGAAGCAATATCTGATATACATCTCTTGTTTGCAACAACTAATCCTACAACAACTATGGGTGATTAATTTAAACCATGTAATTTTATCAACATTCAAGGTCATCCTCATCCTATTCCTGACAAAGTTATTGAGAAGTTGCCTATTTTTCAAAGAAACAATAATGTTAGTGCCCAGTCTCACATCATAAAATTTGGTGTATGCATCAGTAGATGGTGCAATACTGAAAACCATGAAGACACCAAGATGAAGCTTTGTGTCTTGTCATTGGAAGATGATACCCTAGATTGGTTCTTGGAATAGTATGACAATAAGTTTAGCACCTTGGATGAAATTCAAAAGGATTTCAATGAAAGATGGGGTGATCAGAAAGAGGACCGTCATTTATTGGTTGTCCTTAGCACAAGTCAAAAGAAGTAAAATGAAACAATGGAAGAATTCAATAAAAAGCTCAATGACTTGGTTAAGCGCCTTCCCTAAACTATTAAGCCTCATGATGCATTTATTTCAATCCATTATATGGAAGCATTTGAGGGTGAGATTAGATATCAGTTAAGGGACAAAGAACCAACAACACTGAAGGATGCACAGAAATATGTTATAATGATAGATAAGAATAAGAAAGATGCTTGTTGGGCCCGTGATATGGTTAATTTAATGATGATGACTAGATCCTTTTTGGCCAATAATGTATGTGTATTTTTCTATTTTGAAGAGTTTTGAAGGATTTTTGTATTAAATCGTCATGGCTCATACCAGGTATGTATGATTGATGTCTTATGATGGTTTTAAGTATAATTTGGCATGTTTTAATGATTCCAAGAAGCTAATTTGTGTTATGTGTGTCACAGGGAAAAATTGCAGGTCGTTTTTGCATCCAGTACTCCATCCGGCACTACATCCAGTACTCCATCCGGCACTCCGTCCTGCACTAAAACCGTGGGCAAGTTGGCGGTTATCATATCGACGTCCAGTGATGGGAAAATCAGTGACATGGGTTTTCATTGTGATCGTGGCCTCCAGCTACTAAGTTTCTGACAACTTGGATTGGTTTTTTATGTTGGGCGTTTATTGGATCGTTTTGTTTCTAGAAGCCATCGGCAGTTAAGACGCATTTATATTTACTGTTTTTAGAGGAGGTCGACCCTTCCATTGGTCAACCTCTTAGCTTGTAGACTCTATAAATACCACAGCAGTGGTCAGACAAATAGCCAAGGATAGTTAAGCTTTGTTTTTCCATTTCAAGACATTTTCTTTAAAACTGTGTAAAGCTGTGTTTTTAATTTTAATGTATAAATCGTGTTGATTGAGCTTGTGATTCATCGTTGAGGAGTAGCCACGTCCTGTTGGGGGGGGCATCGGTGGTTTGGGTGAATATCTAGTCAATTAGATTGTGAATTCATATAGTGTAATCGTCATTTATTTTATTTCTTGTACATGAGTTTTATTATGTTTATTTACTGTGTAAATTCTTGTTCATAAGTTTAATTGCTTCAGTTTCTTTTGCAAGTTATTATGAAGGCTAGTGTTAATATGCAATGACTCTTTAATTTATAGGAAATAGCTTGCAAGCTTAGACACTAACCCCTATGTGTAATTAGATGGTAGTTAGATTTTTTATATGTTGAAATAGAATTTAAAACGGAGTTAAAACAGGGTATTTAGTTTATGGTTTCTTTGGCAAGGTTTCGATGGATGATTAGTTGTTAGTTTTGATTTTAGTTCCTAATTTGTTTATCTAGTTTGTTCCATTAGTTCTTAGTTTTCTTATCTTGTTATATGTTGAAATAGAAATAGGATTTGATTTATGTTTTATGAGTATTTTCCTTTGCAATTTAAATTGTTAAAATAGGATTAGTTTAATTTACTTTATGTAATTTCCATTCTAGATCTAGGTTGCAATTTTAATTCGAAGTTTGATTATTGAGTTTAGTTTTCATTTGTGAATCTCTAAGTAGTATGAATTTGCTTATATTAGCATAGAATGTGTTTGAATTTAATAGAATAGTGTTTCCATATTGTTGATGATTAATGCATGAATTGAAGAATCACGTGGATATGCAGGGTAGTTGATGTTTCTTCTAAAATGGCTAAGTTCTCACTAGATTGCCTAATTCATACCTTTCACTTTGCGATAGAAGTTAATATTGAGTTTATCCCTCTTGAGTTATCATTAATTGTTAAATTCCATCGTGATATCATAAGACACCGAAGACATAACCATCAACACTATATTTGAAGATTTATTGCTTTTATAGATTAGAGGATAGTTTCCTTGCTTGTGTAGATTAGAGAATAGTCTTCTCGCTTTGGTAGATTAAAGAATAGTTTCTTATCATAGATTAAAGAGTAGTTTTTGATTACTTTTATTGTCATGATGCTTTGAATTTAGTAGATTAAGATTTTCTTTCATAAATTAGAAGTAATTATGAAGTTTAATTTAAGAATAGAGTTCGCTTGCTTATTTGTTTGATTAGTTGCTTATTGAGTAATTTTGATTAGTTTACTTGATGTAGAAGTTACCATAGGTTAGTTAGTTGATTGCTTTCTTGTTTACTTGCTTTGATAGGGTAGTTGTGTGCTTGTTTATTTGCTTTAATAGGGTAGTTGCTTGCTTCTTTATTTACTTACTTGTGGCTGCTTATTGAATTTGAGTAGGTTAATTAAAGTAGTTTGGTGTTGTTATTTCTCATTAGATAGATTAAAAAAATAGTTTTTTTTTGCTTATTGTCATGATTAAGTTAATTTTCCTTAAGTAGGGTTTCCATTTGCTTTCCTAGGACAATCCATCGATCCATTGTTAAAAGTTACTTAGGGTAAATAGTTTAAGTTTCTTGATAGGGTTTGATCATTATAGCCTTTTCTTAAATAGATTAGTTCTCAGATAGCACATTTCCTTAGTTAGACTATACTACCTCTAGCCTTTCTTCCTTGGCACATATAGTGCTACAACTCTAAGTTTACTTACCCCAGGTTGACAGTTTAATTGAGGGTTTTTAGTGTTTTTTAGTGCATATAGAACACCCATCATTTTTGGCGTCGTTGTCAAGGAGTTGTCTCAAGGTAGAAAATAGTTAGGAAATAGATCACTTCTAAACCTTAGAATTAGTTTGGTGGTGGGGGAACTTTAATATGAGAGTTAAGAACCTGTGCATATTCTATAGCAGGTTCCCCCAAACCCAATGGTAGTTTTTCTTTTTGTTTTTGTTTTCTTTCATGAACAGGCCAAGAGACCCAAAAGGTAGATACATTAAATCTAAATCAGACCTTTCAACCAAGGTTCCTTCCGATCTTCTTGGGGGAAGGAACATTCCACTCATAGGTTCCATGGATTAATACTGAAAAATAGGAACTAGCTCAACCCAAAGAGCTAAAGTAGTCTATGAAGAGGCTAAGACAGGGAGCACTATAGAACAGAAAATTGAAGCATCAGTAATAGTGGGACAGGAGACAAGACCACTCGAGCCTTCCGCAGAACCAAACAATACAACCTTTTTTTTCTTACCACCATCAGAAGATCCTAACTTTGAAGACATCATAGACCCTGAACAGGTGAATACCTTGTTTGGTAGTTCAGCCAACATAATTGTCTCTCAAATTGACACAGAAACTTTGGCACCAATAACCTCAACCGGCTCGAGTAGAGTCCCAGACACCCAAACAATAGGAAGACCTTCCCATCAAAGGGATACCTTGTTCTCTTCAAGAATAAAACCACTTAAGTACTCTCTTTTTGGAAACCAAACCAGTATGGATGATTAGGAGGATCATAACAATGTAAGACACAGGGAGGAAGAAGAATCTGGAAACCAAACCGAAACTACCTTCGGGTTTCCAATTTTGGACACCACCCCAAATGTCAATATGAAAAATATTCCCCTCTCAGCACTGCCCACCTTTTATGGTAAAAGCAGTGAAGATCTAGATACCTTCCTATTTGAATTCGACATCTTCTGTAGGAGCTACAACTACCTACAAGATGCCCAGAAACTAAAACTCTTTCCTACCACCCTCAAGGACTCTACACTAAGATGTTTCATGGGGTTGGGAGAATCCAGTATTAGGTCTTGGGAAGCCATGAAAGATATATTTCTTAAAAAGTACCAAGACTACTGCAAGACTAAAGAATCTTGTAACGATGTTTTCAAATCCAACAATTAGAAGACGAGAATCTTGAGGATTATATGGAACGGTTTGTGTACATCTCCTAGAAGTTAAAATGCCATGACCTCCCAGAGGATGCAGTTAGGTCTCTTTTCCTTAAGGGAATTTCAGAAGAATACCTAGAGATGCTTAACCTGATGGCATCAGGTGACATCTCTC
This sequence comes from Picea sitchensis, assembly GCA_010110895.2. Taxonomy (NCBI): domain Eukaryota; kingdom Viridiplantae; phylum Streptophyta; class Pinopsida; order Pinales; family Pinaceae; genus Picea; species Picea sitchensis. The sequence goes on from SNQJ01S0002519.1 coordinate 136,812, forward strand.
ATAAACCATTTTCTGAAATATGTGAAATGTGTAAGAATTACTCAAGGAATAGAGCTAAAATAAGAAAGAATGTTTGGGATCCTTACAGTAGAAACTTAAAACCAGTTAGTTCAAGTGGTATCACAAGATCAAAGATAGGGAACCTTTTAGAGAACTTTAAAATAGATATCTTAAGTACAATAGGTTCCCAGTTGGACACCCTAAAAATTAAAAAGAAACAGGAGGAGGAAAATGTAGCAATGGGCATATATTGCCCAAGATGCAGGAGGAAGAATTCCTCAAGGGAATGCCCATTAGATGACATTTTAGTTTGTGGCTTCTGCACAGAAGACCATTCAACGAATAAATCTCCATCATTTCCTGGTTTGTTATCCATCTATAGGAGTGGGGATCCTCGGGAGTCCTCTTATGCACCTAGGAGGCCATGGTAGCCTAGGAACCAGCCTACATACCCAGATCTTCAACCCCAAGTTCCACCCTATTATCAACAGCCACAACAGTGGAACTCACCAAGTTGGAAAAATTGGTCTACACAATACCAACATCCTTGGCTTCAAGGATCGAGAGGAGGACATAACCAAGGGAACCCTCAAGCTCCACCTGTCTCTATGCCCAACCATCCTTATCCTCAGTTTCCACCGAACATTCCACAACTTCTGCCAAGTTTTGTTCCACCACCTTTACCTTCTATTCCACAACAACAACTGCAACAATATCTTAATGCAAGCTCCCCAAGATCAATACTATTACCGGCACAACTAGTGCCCAATCCCAATAACAATCCCACCCAACCTCTTCACAATGTTGAGATGCATGCCTTCCTGACATATGTTATTACTCTTATTCCACTACAGGAGATTCAACTAAGGTCGGGAAAAGTTATGGACATGCAGAGACCTTTAGTAGTCATCCAGGAAGAAGAAGAAGAGGAAACCCACAAACAAACCACAGACGACAGTAGGTGGGAAGATGTTATTATTCCTAAGGACCGAGAACCCAAGCTTCCCCAAAATGAACCTTCACAAATTACGAAGGCTCCTCCTTATCCAGAAAGATTAGTAATCGAGAAACCTACCACCCGACCGGAATTTGACATCTTGAATGAATTGAAGAATATTTGTGTCAAGATTCCCTTGCTACAAGCCATTAAGGACATTCCAATATACAGTAAGGCAGTCAACGAATTGTGTATTAAGAAGACATGTAGGAAGCAGAAGGGTACATTTGATAGGAGAACTTTCTGAATACATATCAAAGCAGCCAAAGCTAGCAAAATATGGGAACCCAGGGAACCCCGCAGTGACCATAAACATTAATGAGGTCTCCATTGGAAACACTCTCATAGACCTAGGGGAAGCCATAAATGTTATGACCGCTACTACCTTGGAAAAATTACAGTTAAAACCTCTTCTTAGGCCTACCCCAACTATTTTGGAATTAGAAGATAGGACCAGGGTTATACCTGAAGGAATTTTGGATGATATCATAGTTACTTTAGCCTCATGGGAGTACCCCGTAGACTTCCTTGTCATCCACTCAAAGTATCCTACCAAATGCCATCTCGTTATTTTGGGAAGACCTTGGTTAACCACAACCAATGCATTTATTGGTTGTATAGAGGGAGAAATTACCATCTCAAATGGACTTTCTATCCAGAAGCTCACCATATACCCTCCATCTCAACCTATCATGGAGAATCTATGGTGGCTTGAATGTCCATACGAGAATGAGGATTGGGAAGAACCTGTGTTTCCAAGTGACCATGCCTCGACACTTCAGGATCACACAACAAAAAATGTGCTAAACTAGTTTATTTCTACTATCACATGTGTTGATTTTCCACAATCTTTTCCCCAATTTGAGTACATGTTTGGGGAGGAATTTCAGGAACAATTGGACCCATCCATTTTGTCTTTGAAATATTTTATCTTCGAGATAGATGAATCTACCATGTCTTATACCATGCCATACAAGATTAGCCCAGGAAAATTTCTACATATAAACTTTGGGCTAGATGCAGACCAACAAAAACAGTTAGTAAGTATCCTTAGATAATAATCAGGGGCATTCGCTTGGGAATACACTGACATGAAGGGTATAAACCCTGACACATGCATCTGTCACATATACACCAAGGGGGAAGTAACACATGTTGGGCAACCCCAGAGAAGGATGAATCCAGCACTCAAGGATATAGTAAAGGAGGAGATCCAAAAATTAGTAAATGTCGTATTTATTTATCCCATCTCCGACAGTAAGTGGGTGTCCCCGCTTGTAGTGGTTCCAAAGAAAGTGATCAGGAAATGGAGAATTTGTGTTGATTTCCAGGAGCTCAACAAAGCCACTCTGAAGGATTACTTTCCTCTTCCTTTGATTGACCAAGTTTTGGATACCCTGTCTGGAAAGAAATATTTCTCCTTTTTAGATGGATATAGTGGGTACAATCAAATTCTCATAGCACCCGAGGACCTGGACAAGACCACCTTTACTTGTCCTTGAGGCACCTATGCATATAGGGTTTTACCATTTGGATTGTGTAATGCTCCTACCACATTTCAACGAGCAATACTAGGGATATTTAATGATCTTGTTCATGATTGTGTGGAAGTTTACATGGATGACTTCATAGTATATGGAAATACTTACCAGGAAGCCTTAGATAACTTAGAAAAATTCCTTATCATATGCCAAGAAATGGACCTATCTCTAAGTCATGAAAAATGTAAAATGTTGTTAATGGAAGGAGTGGTTCTAGGACATCATGTTTCATCTGAAGGGATAAAAGTCGATTCTGCAAATATTGAGGTCATCGTTAGACTTCCACCCCCCAAAACTCAAAAAGAGGTGAGAAGCTATCTTGGACATGTCAGATATTACCGGCGGTTTATCAAAAATTTTACAAAGATTGTTGGACCTATGTTTGGATTGTTAATAAAGGATGTTGATTTTGTCCGGACTAAGCAATGTCAAACTGCCTTTGAAACCCTGAAAGCTAAGTTGTATGTGGCACCAGATCTTAGAGGGCCCAATTGGACTCTCCCATTTCACATATCTATTGATTCCTCTGAAACTGCAATAGGATGGGTACTAGGGTAGAAAGAAGACCAGCAGTCCTATGTCATTTATTTTGTGAGCAAGAACTTGTCCCCTATCGAGTTAAACTACACAGTTACTGAGAAGGAATTATTGGCAGTTGTTCATGCTATTAACAAGTTTCTCCACTACATCACAGGTTACGAAGTATTTGTACACACAGATCATTCTGCCATTAGATTTTCATGAATAAACCCATAACTAATGGTCGAGTGACTAGGTGGCTCCTGCTATTGCAAGAGTTTAATATCACGGTGTTTAACCGACCTGGAAAGGAGAATTTGGTAGCTGACTTTCTTTCATGGATAAAAAATGAGGATGATGATATTCATGTAGATGATATTTTCCCAGACGAGCACATTTTTCCCCTTTCTATAAATACCCCATGGTTTGAAGATATGGAAAACTATTTGTCTACTAGGAAGTTACCGTCTCATTTGCCACCTCATGAAAAGCGTAAAATTATTACGCAAAGTGCTAATTACTCTTGGGTTGGCCATGACCATTTTCGTATAGGTCCTGATTTGATTATTCGTAGATGTGTTCGAGAGGACGAGGTGCCAAAAATCCTAGGAAGTTGTCATGATGGACCATGTGGTGGCTATTTTTATGACAAACGTACAGAATATAAGGTGTTACATGCATGTTACTATTGGCCTAGCATTTTCAAAGATGTTGCCAAGTATGTGAGAAGTTGTGATAGTTTCCAAAAGATAGGAAGACCTACATCAGCTGACGAAATTCCCTTGCATTCCCAGGTTATGATAGAACCTTTCAAAAATGGGCCCTTGACTTTGTAGGACCAATTTCACCCATGTCTCGTAAGAAAAACTATATTTTGGTTTGTACAGATTATGTCATCGAGTGGGTAGAAGCAAAAGCCCTATTTTGGGCTACAGAAAAATTTGTTGTTGAATTTATCTATGAAGAAATATTTACCCGCTTCGGTGTCCCTCGTGAAATTGTTACAAACCAAGGCACTCAATTCACTTCCAAGCTGATGAGAGAGCTAACAGAGAAATATGGGATTAAACATTGTAATTCTTCTCCATACCACCCACAAGATAATGGTCAGGTAGAATCTACAAACAAAGTTTTGGAAGCTATATTAACCAAGATTATTCAATTACATCATCAGGATTAGGTTGATAGGCTTCCAGAGGCTTTGTGGGCATATTAGACCATCTAGAGAAACACCACCGGACATACCCCTTATGAGCTAGTGTACAGGAAACAAGTACTTCTACCAATAGAATTTCAAGTAAGGACCTTCCGTATTTCCGTAGAATTCGGATTAAACTTAGATGAGGCTCAGAAACAACAAGCCCTATAATTAAATGATTTGTATGAGATTAGGCAAGATTCCATCCAACGAACAATGTTAGTCCAAAACCAGAGGAGCAAGTGGCATGACAAGTTTATTAAGAAGAAATACTTCCAACCTGGTGATTGGGCTTTGTTATTTGACTCCCAATTTAAAACTTTCAAAGGAAAACACACCACCCGATGGTTGGGCCTTTATGAGGTAGTCACTATATATGACAATGGAGTTATGAAAATCAAAACAACTGACGATGGGCAAGTCTCCTTTGTAGTAAATGGACACTGACTCAAACTTTAACACAAGCCCATTTCCAAAGAGGACTTTCTACAGGTCATGTCAACCGACAAGGCATTAGCCTTGGTAGATGGGGAAGTCCCCCCTTGTTTTTGAATATTTTATGAATTTTCTACTGTACATATGTAAATAATTTTGAATTTTGTTGATAAGTAATTCTAGAGATATCTGTAGGTATTTATTTCACCAGGAGTAGACAGTTTCAAGGAAATATAAAAGAAGGATTCTTCTTTGAAACATTGCTATACTTGAACCTTGTTGTCTGCTAAGCATCAAATGAATAATAACTTGTTTTAATTAGCCATATTTGTGGAAATATTTTCATCTTCTCTTTTCTTAACGCATTTTAAAAAGCAGTTGCTCTTGAAAATCTTCACCACTATATAAGGAAGTGATATCTTAACCATCAAGCTTAGAGTTCTCTCGTATAGTTTCCCAAGAAACCTGAGTAAGTGAGTAAAGTATATTTATTAAAGAGTAACAAGGAGGTTTTATTAGTGGTTAGCCATGGAAACATCCAGAAAAGGAAGAAAGTGAGTTGAGCCTAAAGATACATTTATGTTCTTTCCCAATGGTACCATCCACTACACACTAAAAATACTTGATTATATCATATCTTTATATAGGCTACGTCCACTTAAGTACCCCTTACATCAGGACAATCACTAAGGAACATATAATGGAAAGTCATCCTCTAACATAAATACCATCCCAATTGCAAAAAAAAAGAAGAAAAAAAATTGTTTTCAGAGTTGTCCCCCCATCTTCTTGCACAAAGCAATCTTATACTAAAAATCTTAAAATATGGAGGGCCAGTCTCTGAGGTTGTAAGAGGATAACCCATCTGGATACTGAACAGGTCTATTGGCAGTGGGTACCGGCCTGTGGTATGACTAGGTAAACTCGTCGGACAATACCAGAAGGCTCTCACGCTTAGCACTTCTCTCTCATACAATAATAATCACTCACATCAATAATACAACTAGATCAATAGTAACAATAACACCAATACTAATATCAACTCGACCCAAGTCCTCTTGACCTTTATTTATACATTACAATAGTTTTCTAACATCCTTAGGCCGAAACCTAGGTATCAAAACCCTAGATACCAAAACCCTAGGTGTCTAAAATCCTAGGTCAACTTGACCCGTGTTTTCAGGGATTTGTCAGCCTATCTTTCCTTCCTTCTCACACGGTGCTCCAAAGAATCTAACAGTGGTTTTTTCCGCTTGTTGAGTTGTCCATGATCCTTCTTCCTTGCTGGCTTGTCATCCTCGATCTCCGTATTTTCTTCTCTTTTGCTCACTTTGACCTAGTAACAGTCACTGTGTCTTCCACGTAGTTCGCTTTTCACCTTTTCTTCCTTCAGATTTGCTTCCTCCCATAACCAAGGGCCAACAGGCCCCCAACACTCACATGTGACTCATCCCGAAGCACTTTAGATCTGATTCTTCTATTTTACTTTGACTTTGGACTACGCAGTGCAGCCTTAGCTTTCTTCTCTATGCCTCCTCTTCCTCCTTGTGAAGACTACATTTTCTGTGTCTGGTACCCAGATTCAACTGCACCTGGTACCTAGACCCTTTTCCTTATGCTTTTACTTGGAGCTACGAGGTAGCTGGTTGTCATAGTACAACTTAAGTCAGCTCCCATTCACTAATCCTTCCTTCCATTCTCCCTTTAAATTCTTCAAGTGCGTAGCTCCTCCTTCTGTAACATGAGCGACCTCGTATGGCCCCATCCAATGTGTTCTGAACTTCCTAGGATGCTTCATGAACTTACTGTCGTATACCAGTACCAATTCACCTTGTTTAAATGCCTTCTTCTTGATGTGTCTATCATGGTAGGCCTTTTCTCTTTCCTTCTGTACTTGTTGATGTAATCCTGTAATAAATTTGTCTTCTTCGAGTTCAACCAACTGTGCAAGCCTCTCTTGAACAGCGCCAATGTAATCCATATCTATAAAGGCAACAATTCTTAGGCTTGGCACCAAGTATTCCATTGGAACAACAGCTTCGAGACCATAAACCAACTTGAAGGGGGTCTGCATTGTTAACTTCTTGCAAGTGGTACTATAGGCCCAAAGTACTATTGGTACTCTTAAATCCCAGTCATCCATGTTCACACTACAAATATTTGTCAGCGATGTCTCCAAGATCTTGTTGAACTCTTCCACTGTCCCATTTGCTTGTGGATGGTAAGCGATGCTCTTCTGGTGATGGACTACAAACTCCTAAGTCAAGGCTTCAACAGTCGTGTTCATAAAATGTGTGCCTTGATCACTCATAAGGATCTTTGGGCATCCAAACCTCGTTATGATGTCATCAAATATAAAGCATGCAGCTGTAGTTGCATTATAGTCCTTGACTACTCTTGCTTCAACCCATCTAGTCAATTATTCTATCGCATTAATGATGTACCTTGCTCCTGTGCGCTTTCCTGGTGGGTTTATAGGTCCCACAAAGTCAATGGCCCATTTTTCAAATGCTTGTAGGTTCAGTTGTGGTCCTAATGGAATTTAATCTCTTCTGGATGGTTTTCTGACTCATTGGCATACATCGCAAGCTCTGGAATAGTCTTTAGCATCTCTATGTAAGGTAGGCCACCAAAGGCCAGCTTTCAAAACCTTCTGCGCAGTCTCTTTCCTGGCGTAATGTCCTCCTGTGATGCCTTCATGAGCTTCTGTGAGGATCAATGGTCGTTCTGCCTCCATAAAAAATCTTCTTAGTATCTCATCAGGTCCCATCTTATATAGTTGTCCAGCTATAAGTGAAAATTCTGTAGCGCGCACTACTAGTTGTTTCTTCTAGAGAATTGTATATTCACTAGGTGTCATTCCTGTTGACAGGAACTGGACTATTTTTGCGAAGTGGTCATCAATATTTCTAATGGCTAGCATCTTTGCATCCGGCAGTGTGTCCTCCAAACTAGTGGGCTCTTCTCCATGTTCCAACTTTGACAAGTGATCAGGACCTTTGTGTATTCTTCCTGGCTTAACCACAATTTCAAAGTCATATTCCTGAAATAGAAGAAGCCATATACATATTATCCCCCCCAACACTAGATTGTTGACTAGGTGTTTCAGCGCGGAGTGACCAGTAAACATTTTAAAGTGTCCTCCCAGCAAGTAGTGGCGAAATTTCTGCAGTGCATACACCGTGACTAACCCTTCTTGCTCAGTGGTGGTGTAGTTGACCTCTGCAGTTGATAGCTTCCTACTAGAAAAAGCTAAGGGATGATCAATCTCTCATGTTCCTGGTTGTGCTAACACATCTCCCAATGCAATAGAAGATGCATCGACATGTACATGAAACTCCTTGGTCCAATCTGGGAAAACCAGAATAGGCGCAGTAACCATTTTTTGTCTTAGTGTGTCGAAGCTCTGCTGGCATTTTTCTGTCCAACTGAACTGACAATCTTTCTTCAAAATCTTCTCCATGGGTGTTGTAATCTGGGCATACCCTTTAATGAACTTCCTGTAATATCATGTGTGTCCCAGCATAGTGCGCAACTGTTTGACGGAAGTAGGAGGGGGTAGATCAACTATAATGGCAATTTAGATGGATTGACCAGTAATCCCTGCTTGCATACAATATGGCCTAAAAACACTCCAAATGGTGAGAAGAATATGCACTTCTTCAGATTCAAGGAAATTTGACACTGCCTGCATTTATCCAACATTAGCCTTAGACATTCAATATGATTCTTTAATAAACTAAAAATAGTCTAGTCATCAAAGTGTGCTTCTAGAAATTTATGTAAAAACTCATTGAATGCTTCGACCACCACCCTGGAAAAGATGGTTGGGGCATTCTTTAATCCAAATGGCATCACTGTATATTGATAGGACCCCCATTTTGTTGCCAATATGTGGTCTTTTGGCGATCTTCCTTGGCAATCCGGATCTGATGGTATCCTGAAAATCCATCTGTAAAATAATATACTTCCTGGCCTCCCAGATTATCTAACACTTCATCAGTAAATGGCATAGGGAAGGGATCATGCAAACAGGCAGCATTCAGCTTTCTGAGATATACGGAGATCTTGATCTCTCCTGTCTTCTTGTATTGTACCACCATAGGGATAATCCACTCTAACTCTTCCACAGGTTCTATAATCCCTGCTTCCAGCATTTTGTCAAGCTCAATCTTCACTTTCTCTTTATATTTGGGGTTCAATCTATAGGGTCTATGTTTGACTGGTCTAGCATCTGGCTTTAAAGGGATCCTCATCTCTCCCATAGGGCCTTTAATGCTCTTCATATTAGTGAACTTGGTTTGAAACAAGTCTTGATATTCATGCAATAATTTTGTAATCTTGTCAATAGTGGCAGCATCCCAATAATCTCTGACATTGGCAAGCTTCAGTTTTTCCTTTGTCCCAATATTGACTCTTTTAATCTTGATTGTTTGTCTAATAAATGGTAGCTCAACTCCAGGTCCTTCCACATCTCGTTGACCTTCTATTTTTGTGATGTTCACCTTCCTTGGATCATCGTCTTCATCAGCATTGATGTTGTAACAGCCCTGCAGCTTCTGTAGAGGCGCAGTCCAGTCGTCCTCGTCTTGCTGCAAAGGGAGGCTAGAGGCCTCCTCAAATACTTTTTGTCTGGAAATATGTAGTGCTTGATCTACTGAAGTATATTGACTTTCAAATAAGAAGGTGGTTACAAAATTCTCAGACATACCTTTCCAATCTGTAGTGATGAGGCATAGCTCTACTTGATAGGTGTCATGTACAGTGTGTTGATGAATTTGTGTACCCACTATTCTTGAGGAACGTTGCTCCAGGCTTCCTCATAGCTTCGCACATGGTCCTTTGGGCAGCTTCGACCTATGTATCAAACTTCACAGCCTTCTACTTGTGTTGAGAACCGCATTGTCATCAAGGTACAACATTGTATCCAGTATGTAATATTGTTTTTGTGTATCCCCCACCATCTTGTTGGGGTTGCTTTCAGGGCCTCATCCATCGCCAACAATATTTTTTTGCATTGGTACACTTTCTTCAAAGTCTGACAAGAAGGTTTCTAAGGGATTTAGACCATCAAAGGTGGGTAAGTTACTTACTGTTGTGTCAATCTAGCGAACTTCTCTGGTTAATCTAGCACATCTTCTTGTATATACTTCGTACATTTTATTCTGCCAATTCTCCAGTTTTTCTTTTGAATCTGATGAACATACGTTGTCACTTCGCCAGCTTAAGTTTCCATCAGCTATAGGATTAATGTAATCATGTTGTCTGGTTGTTAATTTGTATATATTTTCCAGTTCATATGCGCGGTCTTCTTCTCTAATGGGCTTTGTGTATCACTAACCTTCATCTAGATCTAAGGGTGCAATGACCCTAAGGCCATCTTTTTCAAAAGTCATATGTCTCTTCTTTAAATCAACCACAGTGGAATTATTGAAGGCCCAATAAATTCCTAAGAGTGCAGGGTAAGGGCAGTTGTCATCAACTATCTCAATTACCTCAAAATCTACAAATGTTCTTGCTTCATCGATGTCTACAAGGACATGTTCCAGTCTACCAAAGGGGCTTACAGCCTGTTGATTATCCATCTTGAGCCTGATAGGGGAATGGATCAGCCTAGGTTTTCCCATTAGTGCCCAAGTTTGATTCGTCATTACATTGACCTCCAACCCTAAGTCGAGGACCATATAGTCTATATCATATTCGCCTATTTGAGAATTTAAGTGTAATTCCTTATTTGACCTTCTCTTTTTAGAAATTTGGTGTACTGCCCTATTCAGTAAGGATTCAGTCTTTTCTAGCTCATATTGTCTGATTAAATTTTGTAGTTCTTGGACAACACTCTCATCTTGAATCAACTTAATACAGGTATATAGAAATTCCATGAGCTTTCTTACCTCCTTTCCTTCTCTTGGCAAAGTAGACTGATCAAATTCCTGAGGCATTCCATACTCTCTTACTTCTGGTCTTGTCTTTGATGAAGAGCCTTGGTCTCCTCTGAACTCTTTTCTTGCTTCCTCGAATATTTGTCTTTCTTTCTTTGCATCAAAGGTTTGGGTCTTCTCTACAACTTTCCTAATTCCTGAATCTTCTATAGTCTTCCCTTGGGTCATTCTATCATCTCCTGTAACAGTGCCTCCTCTAGTAATAACAACGACTCTAGGGTCTTCTCCACGAGGTTCATCTGTGACCAATTTTATCTGTGAGTTCTGTTGAGGTCCTCGTTTCTCTTGAAGTTTAGCCAGCAATGCTGGACATTCTTCAATAACATGCTCGAAGGAGTTGCAGTAGCTGCAAGTAGTACAATGGTTCTGACAGTCCCTTGCCAAATGTCTGGGTTGTGCACAGTTATAATAGATGATTTGTCCTCGGCTTCTACTCATACCTCGTCCTCATCCTCGTCCTTTGAATCGACCGCAAGGATTGAAGTTTCATCTCCCAGGGGAGTTGTACTGCGTAGAGTTTCCTTCTTGTTGTACTTCACCTTGAATCATGTATATGTCTCTTGACCTTTCATGCATGAGATCATAAGCCCTACAATCCCTATCATCATGTCCCATGGAATTACAGAATGTGCAATACAAGTTTGTGGGTGTCTGAATATATTTTGCATGTAATAGCACTCACCAGTATGATGTCTATTTCAGCATACCTCACACAAGGGTAAGGTGACTTGCTTCAAAGGAATCGGAGCTCCAGAGGCCAAATATTCATGGAATAGCAGATAGTGCTCCTTGTCATGGCCTTATGATCTGCATCTGACACACCATATGTCTTCTCTTCTATCGTTTCCCTTGTATTTCTTCATATCTTTGACCTACAAGGAAAAACTAGTCAGTTGACTCAAGATCTGACTCATACCTAAGCTGGATTCTCCCATAGGGGTTGATTCAATCTTCATGATGATCTCCAGCACCTCAGCCTGTGAAGCAATCTTCTGTTGCATCAAAGGAACTCTAATGTGTGGTAAGAGGGCAGCAATGAACCATTCCTTGTTCTTCTCATCTGGGATCTGAAAAGTCAATCGGTCTGTTAGGGTCTTGAATCTTTGATCAAACTCCCAAACTGATTCGGATACCTTCTACTTGATCTCCTTTAGCTCTGTAATACATTGGGACTCTGACTTAGGTTTCTTAAATTATACAATCAGTGCATTATTGATCTCATTCAGTGGCTTTGGCTGCACAAGTCCTTGGACAAGCTTCATGTACCAGCTCAGTGCGCAATCTCTTAGGGTAGTATTAAACTGGGTTCTTTTAACTGCTTCATCGATGAGATTCTTAATATTCCATACAGATTCACATAGGAACCAGTGATGATCGGGATCTTCAGATCCATCTCCCCTAAAGATAGGGAGTCTCATTTCATCTGCCATAGATCTTCCTAGGTTTATTGTCTGAGTATGGGGTGGACTACTAGTAATAGTACTTTGAACGGTCTTGTAACTTTGATTACTTTGGTTTCTCAATGTTGTTGAACCAACAAGAGTATTAATAGTACTTACTTCAGTAATGTGCGTAGTTCCTGAGGTTTCTGGCTCATCCCGACGAAGTGCTTCAACTTCCTCTTCCTCTACCCTAGCGGGTTCTGAATGCTCTTTGTCGATCAGGTCTGCTTCTTCTCCACTGTAGAAACCCTCGTCTCCATAGTTCTGCTTAAATAGGTTCGCAAGATGAACTTCCCGAAATGATCTCCCACTGCGTGTATGTCCAGCCTCTATGTCGTTGTTTGAATTTCTTAACATTAGCCTTTTCAAGTCCGATCGATCTACTAGATCTTCAAGATGTTCTTCTCATGCAACAACATCTTGATTCTCAACTTCAGAAAGTGTAAACATTTTCCTCTAGGTCCCTTGAAAAAATATCTCTCGGCCTGGTTGTATGACTCTACTATGTCAACAATAAACTCGGTGATGTAGCCTCCAATGGTCCTATTGAACCAATGATCCACTTCTCTCGACACGACGTTATCAACTCTCTTTACCTTATTGATTAACGTTGATGTCCAAACTACAAGAGGTCTAGATCTAACCTCAAACTGGGTATCTGCCAACCTGGCTAACCACTAATATAGTTCCTGATGGATTCCTCCAAAGAATATCTCGTGTATATTAGTAAAAATATGTCTCTCCAACCAATCGTCTGTACTAAGATTAGGGTTCTTGTTCTGGGCTTTAGTGAAGTCCTTTTCTTGATCCTCTATCCACTTTTGAATCTCTGTCTTTGATGGGAGCCACCTTGACATTCCCTCACGAAGATTTTGGTCCCGACAATGGAACCATTTGTTGGCACAGGGGCAGACCCAGGGTTCAGCTCCAAGATTGCACCAACAAGCCCTAAATACTGGCCCTTTCGGCTACACCTGCAAAGAAGATGCAGTCTCACCCGAAGCATCTATGGGGGGTTGCAGGACATAAGTGTCTACAACCAAGGGAAATATCAAGTGGATCCAATAATAGAACAATACAACATGCCTATATCACTTATCAGCTCAGATCTACTCCATACATCTATCAGATCTACCACAATAATGCAATAATAGTATTTCAATGTAAAGTAATACAATATCAATCATACACACAAGACATATATACATGGTTCACCCTCTCTCTAGGGCTACGTCCACAGAACTGTGCTTTAATATATATTAAGATGAAAGCATACAGTTATGATCTGCGCTCTTAACCAGTAGATCTTCTCTCTTCTCTCCTCCTCCTATGCACCCAACTACAGGACTTGACCTTCACACCCAGCTAAATATCTNATACAATATCAATCATACACACAAGACATATATACATGGTTCACCCTCTCTCTAGGGCTACGTCCACAGAACTGTGCTTTAATATATATTAAGATGAAAGCATACAGTTATGATCTGCGCTCTTAACCAGTAGATCTTCTCTCCTCTCTCCTCCTCCTATGCACCCAACTACAGGACTTGACCTTCACACCCAGCTAAATATCTTACAATACCAGAAGGCTCTCATGCTTAGCACTTCTCTCTCATACAATAATAATCACTCACATCAATAATACAACTAGATCAACAGTAACAATAACACCAATACAAATATCAACCTGACCCAAGTCCTCTTGACCTTTATTTATACATTACAATAGCTCACCTACATCCTTAGGCCGAAACCTAGGTGTCAAAACCCTAGATACCAAAACCCTAGGTGTCTAAAATCCTAGGTCAACTTGGCCTGCGTTTTGAGGGCTTCGCCAGCCTGTCTTTCCTTCCTTCTCGCGTGGTGGTCCAAAGCTTCTAATGGTGGTTTTTTCTGCTTGTTGAGTTGTTCGCGATCCTTCTTCTTTGATGGATTTTCATCCTCAGTCTCCTCATTCAATGGCTTGCTTTCTCGGGATTTGCTCCGTCTTTTCTTCTCTTTTGCTCACTTCGACCCAGTAACAGTCACTGTGTCTTCCACGCAGTTCGCTTTTCGCCTTTTCTTCCTTGATCTTCACTTCCTACCATAACCAAGGGCCAAAATTGACGAGATGACCAAAACCAACCGCAACCTCAGGGCACAATTGAAGCAACATAAGAGGCACAAGAAAAAACCTTTAGGGCAAGAGGGAGAAGCTTCTAAAGCTATTCCTTCTCAGCAAGCTTATATGTGGGACAATTCCTTTTTGTTTGCATTGGGACCTACAAAATCTTAGGTGTGGGGGTAATGTTGGGCCCGCGATATGGTTAATTTAATGATGATGATTAGGTCCTTTTTGGCCAATATTGTATGTGTATTTTCCTATTTTGAAGATTTTTGAAGGATTTTTGTATTAAATCATCGTGGCTCATACCAGGTACGTATGATTGATGTTTTATGATGGTTTTAAGTATAATTCAGCATGTTTTAATGATTTCAAGAAGCTAATTCATGTTATGTGTGTCACAGGGAAAAATCGCAAGTCGTTTTTGCATCCGGTACTCCATCTGGTACTCCATCCGTCACTTTGTCATGCACTAAAACCGTGGGCGAGTTGGCGGTTATCATATCACTGACCAGCGATGGGAAAATCAGTGACATGGGTTTTCATTATGCTCGTGGCCTCCAGCTACTGAGCTTCTGACAACTTGGATTGGATTGTTATGCTGGGCGTTTATTGGCTCGCTTTGTTTCTAGAAGCCACCGGCAGTTAAGATGCATTTATTGTAATTTCATGTTTTTAGAGGAGGTCGACCCTTCCAGTGGTCAACCTCTCAGCTTGTAAACTCTATAAATACCACAGTAGTGGTCAGACAAATAGCCAAGGATAGTTAAGCTTTGTTTTTCCATTTCAAGACATTTTCTTTAAAACTATGTAAAGCTGTGTTTTTAATTTTAATGTTGAAATCGTGTTGCTTGAGCTCGTGATTCATCATTGAGGAGTAGCCAAGACCTGTTGGGGGGCCCATCAATGGTCTGTGTTAATATCTATTCAATTAGCTTCTAAATTCATATAGTGTAATCGTCATTTATTTTATTTCATGTACATGAGTTTTATTATGTGTATTTACTGTGTAAATTGTTGTTCATAAGTTTAATTGCTTCAGTTTCGTTTGCAGGTTATTATGAAGGCTAGTTTTTATATGAAATGACTCTTTAATTTATAGGAAATAGCTTGCAAGCTTAGACACTAACCCCTGTGTGTAATTAGATGGTAGTTAGATTTTCTATATGCTGAAATAGAATTTAAAACAAAGTTAAAACATGGTATTTAGTTTATGGTTTCTTTGGCAAGGTTTCGATGGATGATTAGTTATTAGTTTTGATTTTAGTTCCTAATTTGTTTATCTAGTTTGTTCCATTAGTTCTTAGTTTGCTTATATTGTTATATGCTGAAATAGAAATAGGATTTGATTTATGTTTTATGAGTATTTTCCTTTGCAATTTAAATTGTTAAAATAGGATTAGTTTAATTTACTTTATGCAATTTACATTCTAGAACTAGGTTGCAATTTTCATTCGAAGTTTGATTATTGAGTTTAGTTTTCAGTTATGAATCTATAAGTAGTATGAATTTGCTTACATTAGCATAGAATGTGTTTGAATTTAATAGAATAGTGTTTCCATATTGTTGATGATTAATGCATGAATTGAATAATCACATGGATATACAGGATAGTTGATGTTTCTTCTATAATGGCTAAGTTCTCACTAGATTTCCTAATTCATACCTTTCACTTTGCGATAGAAGTTAATATTGAGTTTATCTTTCTTGAGTTATCATTAATTGTTAAATTCCATCGTGATATCATAAGACACCAAAGACATAACCATCAACACTATATTTGAAGATTTCTTGCTTTTATAGATTAGAGGATATTGTCCTTGCTTTTATAGATTAGAGAATAGTCTTCTTGCTTTGGTATATTAAAGAATAGGTTCTTATCATAGATTAAAGAGTAGTTGTTGATTACCTTTATTGTCATGATGCTTTGAATTTAGTAGATTAAGATTTCCTTTCGTAAATTAGAAGTAATTATGAAGTTTAATTTAAGAATAGAGTTCACTTGCTTATTAGTTTGATTAGTTGTTTATCGAGTAATTTTGATTAGTTTAATTGTTGTACAAGTTACCATAGGTTAGTTAGTTGATTGCTTGCTTGTTTACTTGCTTTGATAGGGTAGTTGCATGCTTGTTTATTTTCTTTAATAGGGTAGTTGCTTGCTTATTTATTTACTTACTTGTTGTTGCTTATTGAATTTGAGTAGGTTAATTAAAGAAGTTTATTGTTGTTATTGCTCATTAAATAGATTAAATAGATAGTTTGTTTTTAGTTATTGTCATGATTAAGTTAATTTTCCTTAAGTAGGGTTTCCATTTGCTTTCCTAGGACAATCCATCGATCCATTGTTAAAAGTTACTTAGGTTAAATAGTTTAAGTTTCTTGATAGGGTTTGATCATTAATAGTCTTTGCTTGAATAGATTAGTTCTTAGATAGCCCATTTCCTTAGTTAGACTATACTACCTCTAGCCTTTCTGCCTTGGCACATATAGTGCTACAACTCTAAGTTTATTTACCCCGGGTTGACAATTTAATTGAGGGTTTTTAGTGTTTTTTAGTGCATATAGAACACCCATCAGTGCTAGGAAGTCAAATATTCCTGGTTTTTCAAGGGGGACTTCTTCCAAAACTAATGAGGAGAAGAAAAATAAGGTTGAAAACCAAGAGTCTTCTAGTGATTGTATAAAGGAGTTCACTCAACTAATCAAACAAATGGAGTAATACCTTGCTAGTCAGATGACAGCCATGCAAAATAGGTTGATAGCCATGGAAA
Organism: Picea sitchensis; assembly: GCA_010110895.2. Lineage (NCBI taxonomy): Eukaryota > Viridiplantae > Streptophyta > Pinopsida > Pinales > Pinaceae > Picea > Picea sitchensis. The sequence continues at coordinate 153,767 of SNQJ01S0002519.1, forward strand.
AGGCTCAATCTAGTAGAACTCGTCACAAGCCAAATGACAAATGGCCAAGGAGGCCACCACCTCAAGACAAAAGGCCACCAAATCATTTTTAGTCTACTAACTTGGTTGATCACCAAGCTATCCTTTACTGTAGGCCTTGTGGGGAATTTCACGAAGAGTTAACTTTCACAATCTTCCTTGAAATATGTTGTGAAGAAGGTTTCTCTCAATCAGAAAATGAACAAGTTAACATGTGTGGTCAAAAATACAATGTTGGCATGAATGAATGGATGGAATTAACATACCATGGTAGGGATGTAAACTACATGAATGATGTGGTAGAGAAAGCAACAAAATAAATTGGTCCTAAGCCTACTCCTAAGCAAGTTTCAGATTTGGCTAGATATAGAGGTTTAAATTATCAAAGGAATGGAACCATGAATCAAGACAAACCTAAATTGAATGTTCCTAAGGTACCTTCCCCCCTCTAAAACAAATTTTCCTACAGATACATAATTAAATATTGACTTGGGGGGATAGTTGAATAATGAAAAAATGTTGGTCCCTATAGCATAAATTATGAAGATCCCATCTCAAAGGGAGAAACTACTTAAATCCATAGAAAATCGTCCTCACAAAAGTATTGACATGCCACCAATTGTAGCTTACCAAGATGCACCTATGATTTTGAAAAATTGGGATAGGGGGAAAGAAAAGAAACAACCATTTTTTTTGTCTCTACTTGTGAACAACTGCCTCCTTCATAATTGCATGCTTGATTCTGGAGTAAGTTCAAATGTTATGACTAAGAAAGTGATGGAACAATTAAATTTAAGGATCTCAAGGCCTTACCATAACATTTGTGCCATGGATAGTAAAATGATTAAGGTGCATGGTTTGATTAAAAGTTTACAAGTACACTTGGTTGCTTTCCCAGACATCATAATAGAAATGGAAATAGTAGTGATTGATGTGCCAGATGCTTGGGGTATGCTGCTTTCAAGAAAGACATCTACAGATTTGGGGGGAAATATACAAATAGATTTAACTTATGCCACCATTCCCACTCCAGATGGGACTATGGTTAAGATGAATAGAGAATTGGAAAGGAGGAATCATGTACAAGACACAAGGAATCCCATAATTGAATTAAAGTATAAAGAATATGGTCTTCGAAATTATGTCGTCTTAGCTAACTCTTTAGGTCCCATAGAAGAATAATTCAAAGAGGAAAGAGTTAATGAAGTGTGGTACATGCATTTTGATGGTGCATTTTCTAGATCTGGGAAAGGTGTTGGCATAGTCATTGAGTCTCCATCTTGTCAGGAATTTAAGTTTGCATATAGATTGGAGTTTGATGCTACTAATAATGTGGTTGAGTATGAGGCTTTGTTACTTGGTCTAGATATTTGCAAGGACATGGGTGTCAAATGTTTGAACATAAAAGGAGATTCAGATATGATCATCCAACAACTTAAAAACAATTTGCATGAAAATCTGAAAGTCTTAAAAGGTGTAGGAATGCAATATGGGACTTAATGGGAAGTATTGATGCCTTAAACCTTATTGTTATTCCTAGAGATAAGAACTTTAGAGCATATGAATTGGTTG
>SNQJ01S0002519.1:156281-170680 GCA_010110895.2 Picea sitchensis
TATATAATAAGTAAATGATAATAATAAATAGTTATTGATTATTCAAGGGACACATCCTTTCATGGATGGTCACCATATGTTCCCTATATATGGAACACTCATCATTGTAATAATATATCGATTATATCTCATATGAATAAAAAAAACAGGGTATTAGAGAAGGACTGGGATTGACTCCCTCACGGGAGGGCCTAGGAAAACGAGAGAGTTGTTGGTCAGATCTAGCCTATTGGATACAAGTATCTTGGAAGGGCTTAGTCTAACTTTTTAGTGGATTGATGTCTGATCAAAGCTAGTATTAAGGACGTTGACTGACAGGTGGTGATATTCTTTTTGCACGATGTATTACACAATATAGCACTGCAAATTGCCGAGAAAGAAGAGAATTGTTGTTTCAGAGTAGGAAAAGGTTTGGTGGAATTCCCATTAAAACATTGCACTGGAAAAAGCACGGTTTCTCTCAGGGCCAACAAATTTAACTCAATCTCTGATGGATATTGAGGACAGGATCTCTGAGAAATGCTACTATCTGGATATCGGAGAACATATCTCTGGAATATGTTATGTCATGTGTGATCATGACTCTCACCTATATTAGAATTCTTGATTTGGTGGGGACATTTATCAAAATTTTTGATGATAGCTTCAGAGCGTTGAAGCATTTGGTGTTCTTTCTTTTAGTAAAATCATCGATAGGGAAGCTACCCAATTCGATAACATATTTGAAGCAGCTTGAGATATTGGATCTGTTTGATTGCTACCAACTGAGTGAGTTGCCTTATGAGTTAAATAAAGATGACAAGTTYGATATATCTAGATCTGAGTTTATGTCAACAGTTGAAGTGCATTCCTTGTGGAATCTCAGCGCRGACATCACTACAATATCTGGAAATGGAAAAATATTAGAAAACCTGGCAAGCAACACCAGAGTCAAGAAAAATTTTGTGTGATCCGATGGGAGGTCGTTCTCATGCTCGCTTCCATGATCTGCATACTCTAAATCACCTCAAAAGGCTAGTGGTAGATTGCTCGCAAGAGCCAATTACAGATGTCATAGTGGGTGACATGGTGGAATTCTTCTTGGTTATTCTCTTCTGGGGCACAGTGAAACTTACATGAACACAATTTTCCCAAGCGTAGCACCCGTGTAGCTGAAACTGTTGCAAATATTGGTCTTCTATTCTTTATGTTTTTAGTTGAGTTGGAACTATATTTCCAAGTGATTAAGGAAGGCCTTAGCAATTGCAATAGCTAGAATTATCCTGTCGTTTGTTGTTGCAGTTGGGGTTTCTTATGTGTTCAGGGAAACAATTTATAAAAGTGTGGGATATGGACACTTTCTTGTCTTCATGGGTGTATCATTGTCTATTACTGCATTCATGGTGCTTGCTAGGATACTTCCAAAGCTCAAGTTTCAAATAGATGATATGGGACATATGGTCATGTCTACGACTGTTGCCAATGACATGGTTGCTTGAGTTATTTTGGACCTTGCCTTATATCTTTCATGTACAAACAAAAGCTCGGTGATATCATTCTATGTTATGTTATTTGGCATAGAATTTTTAGTTTTAATATTTTTGGATGTGAATCCAACAATGACTAAGATTGGTCATCGCTCGTCTAACAACGAACCGGTGAGTGAAACATACATTTTCTCCAGTCGCCAAGGGAAAAGAATCTCACTAATCAGTGTAAAAGGGAATTGATTGGAAGTATGGCAGAAGCCTAGTGTGTTGAGATAAGGAAATCAAAGGCAGACATGGAGGGCAAGACCTTCCAACATGATGTCAAGGAGAGACATTGCTAAACATGATTCTTAGAGACTAGAAGTATCTAGGAGCAGTATACCTCCAAGACGGGATCATACCAGATAGCATAGACCGTTTCAGTGATCATGGATACATCTAGTAAAAATCGAATAAAGCACAACTATGGTTATATATCCATTAGAGGAGGAAAATATATTATGAGAAGGATACCTCAGAGATATCCATGCTATGCCGCAACTATGAGCCACGTCATTCATTTTGAGCCTTCCTATTATGAGGAGGAAACTAGTCATCCAATATGGAGAGATGTCACGATGGAGGAGTATCAATCCATCATGAAGAATGATGTGTGTGATATGGTTCTGATACTTGGGGGGAAGTTTGTAGTGACTTCCAAATGGATCTACAAGATCAAACAGATAGTTGACAAGAGCATCAAGAGGCACAAAATGAGATTTGTTTCTAGAGGATTCTCTTAGGTGGAGGGAATAGATTATGAGGAGACATTTTCTCATGTTGCTCGATAAACTTCTATCTGGATGATTATTTCCCCTGCAACATCCATGGGTTAGAGAGTACATCAGATGGATGTAAAGACAACCTTTCTCAATGGAGATATTGAGGAAAAAGTATACATCAAGGAACCACATGGTTTCATGATACATGAGAAGGAGTCTCATGTGTGCATGTTGAAGAAGGCCTTGTATGGACTCAAGAAGCCACCTCGACCTTGGTATGTGAGGATTGATGGACACCTGATGATTTTTGGGCTTCAACAAAAGTATTGTCGATCCCAACATGTACTATAAGATTGTTAATGGTGAGTCCCTGATTTTGGTCCTCTACATTGATGATTTATTCCTCACCGGTACAAAGAGCCTTATTGTTGAATGCAAGTATGCATTGGCCTCTAAGTTTGAGATGAAGGACCTTGGTATGATGCACTACTTCTTGGGACTAGAGGTGTGGCAGATAAATGATGAAATCTTCCTGATTCAGGGGAACTACACAATTGAGATATTGAAGAAGTTTGGGATGTTGAACTCAAATCCTGTGGCTACACCAATGGTGACGAATCTGAAGAAACTAAGTGTGTCTTCTTCCTATTTTGAAAAAATTGATCTGACTCTGTAGAAATAGTTGATTGGGTCATTGATGTATCTGGTTAAAACCAAACCAAATATTTGTTATGCAGTGAATGCACTTAGCCAGTTTATGAGTCAGTCGAGATAGACACACTGGATTGTTGCAAAGCATGTGTTGAGGTACCTGCGAGGCACAGTTGTACATGGTTTGAGATATAATTCCAATATTGATATGATATGGTAGGAATATATTGACTCTGTTTGGGCAGGGAGTGCAGTGGAAAGAAATAGCACCTTCGGGTGTTGCTTCACTTTAGGAACTTCCATGGTTTCCTGGTGTAGCAAGAAACAAAATTTTGTGGCTTTGAGCACACCAGAAGCATAGTACATTGCATTAAGTATGTTATTCTGTGAAGCAATGTGGCTTCGCAAGATCCTTGCATATTTATCCAAACATGTGTTGGATTCCACCATTATTCATTATCGTAACCAAATTTGTGTGAAGATCTAAGAGAATCTAGTATTTCATGAAAAATCGAACCACATTGAGATCAAGTGCCATTACATCTGAGACATGGTGTAGAGGAAGGAAGTACAGGTGATGTACCTTCCTACAGATGAGTAGGTTGTTGATTTTCTTACGAAACCAAGACGAAGTTCAAGTACTTTCATGACAAACTTGGCATGGAAGAGAATGCCTCCCTCGCTGAGAGGGAGTGTTGATGTTTGCATCTTCCTGAGACATTCTCCAAATCATACTCCTGATTGAATGAGTTGAGTTGATCTGTGATGACACTTGTGCAAGAAGGGATGAGTGGGACACTTATCTGAGAAGGGATAAGTGTGTTTTGTCTTACAGACCAACATCCCTTACGGAGAGAACATGAGGACATGTCCCATGTGGAGAGCACATGAGGACATGTCAAGGGAGTTGACCCTTGACGTCACACACTATGGGAGTTGACCCTAGTGTTGTTGATTTTTCTATGAGCAAGGTTAAGCATGAAGTTCATTCCATTTTAGCATTTTACATAGCCATAACCAATAATGTTGCAACAACCAAGATCACAAGAAGAAACACCATGCACAAGAACACAAGAAGTATCCTGGGAAACCCTTCTCAACAAAGGAAGAAAACCCAACCAAATTCCTTTTCTATATTCTTCAAGAGAAATACCTTCACCACCAATAAAACCTAGCACATAAGAGGGTGCTCAAACCCTAGAAGACTAGATCCCAAGAGAGGAGCGCACTTTTCCCAAGAAGGTGTACTTGCTGAAATTTCCAAACTCACATGAAAGATATGATTCCACAATGGAGAATCTATTGTTACTTATATTAGACTTGACCTATCAACAGAAGTGTATATTGGCACAATAGGGCCAACCTCTCTAAGTCATAGGATAATTAATAATAACCATATTAATTATCGTTTACATTAATTATTAATTACATTAAGGTGGGGCCGACCTATACCCTTTGCATTACAATTAGGGTTACAGGCAAATCTGACTGTTGAACAATATAGAAAGGGATCTAATAAACCCACTAGTGCTCAGCCACTAGGGTCACATCCTATGAGGATGTCCATATCTCTGGCTCACTACATTACATAGAAGAACCACTTCTTCACTTGTTCTCATCCACTAGGATCACGTTCACCTATGCTCGTCCATAGGCATGTCCACTCAATAGATCTTATTTCCCACTGCATTACATAGGAGAGTCATATGTATTTTCTCATCAACTCTCTGCTCAAAGGAGGCTAATACATAATCTTCATATCTCTCTCATGATGATGCACCCAACACTTTGGGATTTCACACGTTCACCTTATTCTCAACCACATGCACATCCAACTCTGTAGATCTCCTTTCTCACTATGTTACACAGGAGAATCATCTGGAGTTCTTCTCAACTCTCTATAAGGAGGATGCCATCTCTACGTTCCAACTTTGTCTTAGGTAGGAACCACACACCCCTCTCAGGGGGTCTTTCTCAAGTTTGTGTTTGGAAAATGTCTCATGTAGTTGAAATTATCAACACTCCCTCTCAGCTAGGGAGGCATTTTCCACCAGGCCAAGTTTCTCGCAGAAATACTCAAACTTTGTCTTGGCAAGTGATTTGGTGAAGATATATGTGATTTTTTCATGAGTAGGAAGATACTACACATGTATGGTCTTCCTCTACACTATGTATCTAATATAGTCATACTTTATCTCAATGTGTTTCGATCTGTCATGAAACACATGATTCTCAAAGAGATTTACACAGCTCCAGTTATCACAATGAATAGTAGTAGGATCCATCTCATGGTCAAACAAGTCATTCAGAAGTTTTTGAAGCCATACTGCTTCGCGGACTACTACACGCAATGCAATGTACTTTTCCTCTGTGATGATCAATGCAACAGAGCTTTGTTTTCTGCTACACTAGGAAACCATGCCATACCCCAAAGTGAAGCAACAACCGGAGGTGCTTTTTCTGTCTACTACGCTTCCTGCCCAATCTGCATCTACATATCCTTGCAGGCTCAAGTCCAAACTGGAGGCATATCTTAGGCCATAACCAATTGTGCCTCGTAAGTATATCAATACATGTTTTGTAGCTATCAAGTGTATCTGTCTCGGTTGGCTCATAAATTGTCTAAGCACATTTATTGCATAGAAAATGTTCGGTCTGGTGTTAACCAAATACACCAGTGATCCAATCAATTGTCAGTATAAGTGTGGATATACATCTCCTGAATCAATATCAATCATTTTCTTCAAATTCATAACCATTGGAGTGGGCATGGATATGCATTCTTTCATGTCAAACTTTTACAGTATCTCCATTGTATACTTTCCTTGACTCAGAGAAATCTCATTTGTTCTTTGCCATACTTCTAGTCCCAAGAAATAGTGCATCAAGCCCAAATCCTTCATTTCAAATTTAGCAGACAATGCTTGTTTGCATTCAGCAATGAGTCTCTCTGAATCGATGAGAAAGAGGTCATCCACATACAGGACCAAAATCAAACACTCATTTCCATCAATGTGATAATATAAGTTTGGGTCAGTAGCACTTTTGTTGAAGCCCAAACTCATCAGAAATCCATCCATTTTCTCATACCAAGCACGTGGTGCTTGCTTTAGACCATATAGGGATTTCTTTAACCTGCATACATGAGATCTTTTGTTGTGTATGACAAATCCTTATGGTTGCTCAATGTAAACTTCTTCCTCAATTTCACCATTGAGAAAGGTTGTCTTTACATCCATCTGATGTAGCTTCCAACCCATGGAAGTAGCTATTGCAATGATAGATTGGATGGAGGTGTATCAGGATACTGGTGCAAAATTCTCGTCATAGTCCACTCCCTCTATTTGTGAAAACTCTCTCGCCACATATCTTTCTTTTTATTTTTCGATGCTTCCATCAACAGCATGCTTGATTTTATAAATCCACTTGGAATTCACTACATACTTTCTTTCTAGTCTTGGAACAACATCCCATGCATCATTTTTTAATATAGATTGGTATTCTTCAGTCATGGAATCTTGCCATACTTGTTCACCTGAAGCTTCACCATGAAAATATGGCTCTGAATCAATAACGTGGGTCATGGTTGAAAGGTAGCTTGAGAACCTCTTTGGTCTCTTGTTCTCTCTGGTTGTTCTTTGTGGGGATTTATGCCCTTCTTCTTCTTGTAGAGTTTGTCGGGCCCAAGCAGGCATTTTATGTCCAAGTGTAGTTTCCCTAGGTATGTTTCTTGGAGCAATTGAATCGGCTAGAACAATTGGATCAACTGGAGCTATTGGATCATCTAGAATAATATATGTCTCCCTTTGAATTGTTGAAGGGGGAGAAGGTATTGTGTCACTATCAATTTCCATCTGAGCTTCTCTGGATTTCTGGAAGGCTACTTCTTCTTCAAAAGTAACATCTATGCTTACTTCAATTTGTCTCTGACCGGGAATGTAGATTCGATATGCTTTTGAGGATTCACTGTATCCAACAAATGTGCCCTTCCTTCCTGAAGTTTCTAGCTTGGGTCTCTTTTCTTTGGTTACATGAATATATACTGGACATCCAAATATTATGAAGTGTCAAATCTCAGGATTCACTCCGGTGAAGGCTTCTTCTGGAGTAATGTTCTTTAGGATCCGATGAGGACTTATACTTTGAACATATATTGTTTTCATACATGCTTCTGCCCATAGAGTCATAGGTAGACTCTGATCATGTATCATTGCTTTCGTTGCCTCAATGATAGTTCTATTTTTCCTTTCAGCAACCCCATTTTGTTGAGGGTTATAAGGAACTGTGAACTCCCTCTTGATTCTTGCTTCAATACAAAAACTGTTGAATTATTTTGAGGTGTATTCTCCTCCATTATCTGATCTTAATATTTTGATTTTTCTTATGGTCTAGTTCTCAATATGAGCTTTGAATTCTTGAAATTTTGCAAGGAATCCATCCTTGTTCTTTAGAAAGTAAATCCATTTTTTCCTGGAGTGATCATATATGAAGAGTACATAGTATAAGTACCCATTTAGAGATGCAACAGTCATTGGCCCACATACATCTGAATGTATCAAGTCCAAGATTTCCTTGGATCAATTGTCACTGCTTGGGAAGGATCCTTTAACATTTTTTCCAAGGGCACAACCTTTGCAAACACATTTATGTTGAATATGTATTTCAAGTAGACCTATTACCATTTTTCCTAGAGCTGGGAGAGCTCTATAATGAATGTGAGAAAGTATTCTATGCCATAGCTAACTCAAGTTGATATTGTCATGTAATAATGTTTGGACTAGTTTGATGGTTAATCTATACAAGTTGTTTTCTCGGAAACCAATTACCTTGGCAGAGCTTATATGAGAGTCTTTTTGTCATGCAAGAACTCTTCCTTCTGAGAGGTAATATTATAGACTTTGTCTTCCAAGGTAGAAATAGAAACAAGGTTCCTCTTCATTCTAGGTACATATAGTACTTCTTCTAATTAAAGTTGCATATTTGAATCTAGTTCGAAGGTAGAAGTTCCAACTCCTCTCACATTATAGCTGGCATAATCTTCAAGAACAACATGTAGATGTGTCTCTTTCTCAACAAAATGTGTTAGGTGATTTCTAAGACTGGTCATGTGCCTGGAGGCACCACTATCAATTAACCAAGTATTATCATTGGTAGGGACCATACTGTTGAGGAAAAGATATGAAATGATCTTACTCAAGAATTTTCAGACTCTGCTTGGCTAAAGCAAAGTAGACAGGAATATCGCCCTATGTTTATAGCCAACAAAAATAACATCCTAACTCACAAGTGTTAATTACGAGTGCTTAGGCTAGTATTTTATCAATAAAAAGCTTGTTGGAAATTTACTTTTTATGTAATTTTCTGAACATATCAGTTGCTGAAATAAATGTAAAGATAGAAGTAAAGTCACCAAGATGATAATAAAGACAAATGAGACATAAAGAAATCCTTTATTTCATTCAAATTCACCAAAGAGTCATTTTCTTTACAAAATCTCATACAGAAATTTTGGACCAAAGTCAAACTTAGACATCCCCGATGGAACATACAAAAGGACCTCTGACAGAAAACCAAAATTGAACTCTAAAACTGGATCAGCTTGCCACATATTGTTGCCCACTCGACTCTACATAATAGCCTTTGTCAGTCATGAAAACTAATTCGCAAACAGACAAGTCTACACAGACTATCAAAGATAGATCAACACCTCTGAAAAACAAGTGTTTGGATGATATAATTCAGCCCTGAATATTGATGTCTACAATAAGACCCTGCTATCATAAAAGAGAATTAGACTTGTGATGAATAAATGAATGAATGAAAATTTAACTATCTCAACACAAACTCAAAGAGCAAACCTTGGTATGCTTCTGCTTCTATCCTCCTCTTGTTCCTCCCTTTCCTTTTCTCTTTTAAACAAATTAGAATTGGTTGAAGTAGTTGAACCAACTCATTAGTTAAGTTAATAAAAAGACTCAACCAAATTTAGTTAAGGGGGAAAGTAATAATCATAATAAGGGTTATAAATAAATAATAACTAGTAAGTGGGACCCCTTGTGACTCCCTTTAGCTCATAACAATAATAATATAACTATTTAGTTAAGAAAAACACACCTTCTTATGACTCCCATCCACATATTCACATTTGACAATTTAGCTCATGATATTTGAAATTATTTCCAAAAAATATTACTCATGTAACCAAAAATAAAACATGTTGTCCAAAGTTTCCTGAAGTCAATTGTCATCAACATTAGATAAAAATAAAAACTCAAAAGCCATATTTCCCACTCTGCGATGCAATCTTTCCTTGATTGTTGTTGTCACCCTTTGGTTTTCCTGAATTCTCCTTTGGCTGCGTCGAGCCCTTAGGCTTAATCGCATTGATCACGTGTTAACAATCATCCCTCAAATGCACCCGGGAAGACACGGATTTGTCAGAGCCATTGGAGGGTGAGGAAGGGGCAGCAGTAGCTTTTCCTTTGTCAAGGGCATGGTGGGCCTTGGTTTTAAGCCTTTTTCTAGCATGAGAGGACTTCACTGGTGAGTGGGGAGCATCTTGGACAATTAGGCGGAGGAGCACGTAGGGATAAATTTGGCCAACCACGATGTTGGGAGACTATCGGGTGGACAATCTCTTGCCATCCATGATTTTCAGGAACCTCGGGTTGCAATGAGATGTGAGGAGGCACAGGGATACCAGGGGCTTGTGAAACTTGGAAAGGAGGCCTTTCGAGCCTAGGTTGGACCACTCCTTGCCCAATCCAATTGAAAAATCAGGCCTGAAACAACTGTCCAAGATCTTGTGAATCAGCATCAAAGTGTATGGAGAACCTGAGCCTTCTTGGGCCTCTATTCCAATTACGTCTCCCTATGTTTCCTCGCCCATGGCTACCTCGGCTGAAAAAACTCATTCCTACATGCATGATTGATTAGTAAATAGTCTTTTAAATAATCATACATGACAACTCTTAAAAATATGAAATAGATTTGGCTCAGCAATGTATCAGACTCATGGAATCCAATCCATACAAATTGTTTTATTGTTTATCAATGAGTAGGGGGGTGAATAAAGGGTCCTGGAGTATGTGAGGGGTTTGTATTGAGAAAAACATGATATGAGGAGGGGGGAGGAATACGATTACTGCTCAAAGACAACAAAAATCAATTGCAAACCAAAGAAAACATCATTTTAATTCAACCAAGACACTGTTACTGCCAACTGCTTCAACAAAGAATTTTCCTTGACTATAATCAATTTTAGAACATGGAGTGAAAAATGAATGTGGGAAGGTGATGGGGTTGTAATTAGAAAAAAATGAAATAATGATGGGAAATGAGAGTTGGTATTGTTCACAAAATTAATCAAGTAATCCATATAGTCATTCTATTAAAAGGAGATGCACCAACCAAATGATCATTGTGACCCAATAACAATCTAGTTAGTTCATTGTTCATAGTCAAATATCTAACACAATTCCATCACAAGACAGTATGCATTCCATACAATCTGTAAGGGATTTATGTTCCTTTTATTTATCCAATTTGCATCTTAAAACAATTCTCAAAAGTATAATAGTAACCATTTCCACTCTATTAACCATCAGAATCAACCACTTCCCACACATTACTTAAATCAACAAATACACTCAAAAGTCGTGTTTCAAAATTTACAATGAAGTCGTATTGTCACTGAAATCAGGCTTGTCATTTAAAATGCATGATATTCGTTAAACATATATAGTGGACAGCCAACCCAATGATCTAGATTTGAATTGTAAAGTCATGACTCGTCATTTAAATAATCAAAGAACAGCCACCATTCCAACTCATGCCATGTTGTGGAAACACAAAATAATTCAATCAACGCAAGTGTAATTTTGTGACTATACAAACTCAATTCAATGCGACTCTAAATAATTAAAATGTTGGGATATCCATCCAACACAATGAGGCAGCAACAGCATGACTGGCTTCTTAAAACAAATAATCAAATTGCAACAAAGTTGTGCTTAAAACTCTGTGACTATCTCTGAGTGTGGAACCCAAAATTATCCATATCATACACAGTGGGCAGCCACCCAAAACACCACAATGCAACATTTTCATTTTACACTTCTAAACACACAGTCACAGTATGAACTCAACCCATCGTGTTGAGCTCTCAACTTAATACAGGGTTGCTTCAAATTAATCAAACTACAATCAACCATGTTGTGTTAAACTCGGGCTCATCCCTAATGACGCAATCAACTAACCATAGCACATACAATGGATAGATTTGCTACAGTCATTTCGGTTGCCATAATCATTTGGCCCAAAAACACTCATAGTTACAATGACCATTTATTCGTGGTGTAGGAACACCATACAAACAAATTCATTACACGTGTACATCATTTAACGATTGCAACCAATGTCGAGTTTGACATCCCAATAATTTTCAATGCAAAAGACAGTGCTTGTGTGTCAACCCAAATCTTCAATAAACCAATTCAATGTTGAGCCTATACTTCGACTGTCGTAACAATCAATAACCGACCCAACATGTTGTGGAAACCACACATACCCATGCATCGACACAAAGCGAGGTTGTGACCTTATTAATTAAAACAATACTGGATTATCAAACACAAGGAAATCGACTATGTATTTTGAACTGTTCAATTAACAATGCAGGGTTATCCATTGTAATAACACGGGCAGTGACTAGATATCAAAACCAACACGATTGTCACATGACCAATTGGGCGAGTCTGTACCCAATTTTGTCAACAATACATAACCATCCAACAATAACCAAGTAGTAAACCCGACAGGCCATGCCAGCCTTCTCTATAAACCCTCAAACCTGTAGAGTTAAGGGTTTGCTCTGTGACCAACACAGGGAAAGCTAGAGTTGACTCCTTTCAATGGTGAAAACCTCAGAGACCAATGGTGCATACACGGAGAGAACCACAACTTATTCGTGAACAGGTAACAAATATCGCGACAGGAGGGCTATAATAGAGGAGCAAGGCTCCAATTCATCCTAGTAATGATACTTAACACATGCAGGGTATAACCCTCATGACTTTCTAGTCAGACAACCACAACGCTAAGGTGAAGACAGGGCCAAGAAAGAACGGAATTAACCCACTACGTGACCTTTAGTGGTGGAAACAAACCAATGCTCAAGTGAACAAGACGCAGTGACACATAGTGCTTCCAACCATTAAAACTCACAAAACCAAAGACTAGATATAGCGATATGAATGTGTGAGGACAGTCAGCCACCCAAGACCAAACAAAAACCCTCCAAATAAACCAGCAAGGATAACATAGAGCCCTTATGGCTGCTAACACCCGGGATGACCAATAACCCTATGACTTCAACATTATTGTAGAGAAAACCATCAACGTTGCATTCCAAAATCACAATTGTACACAGTTGCAATACTTAAGGAAAGCACAAACCAATATACCTGAGCCAATAATCATTTCATAACCAGAGCAGACTCATGAATGGCCAAAAAAAGACATACCTGTAATCGAACACCATAAAACGCGAGTTGGTTAAGCGGTTCTTCTCTACTAAGAAATCGGAGCATAACCACAGCAACAAGGTTGAACAATACCCCAACTAGGGTGGCGGCCAATGGAATGAGTAAGGGTGACATGCAGTAAATGCACGTCGGCTCCACCCACAGTTCATTTACTCCTTAGTACATGCCAACAAGATTTTCATTAACACAATTAATTTAAACCATGCGTTGGAATCTGCATCTATTACTTGTCAAATGCGTCATCCACATCATACCTTCCATTTCCAACTTGACCATATTACATATCAACTACATAATCCAATAAACCATGTATCAAATCATCACCAATATCATGATCCACATCAACTTATGCCATAACATAATCACAATGCATATCAACTATATAACTCAAAAAAATCGCACAACTATTAACTTAATAGCTAGGATAGCAATGACTCATTAAAAATCGATGCATGTAGTATAGTATATAGCATGTTTTAGTTTCTTCCTTTTTCTTTTATATTGCCTTTTGTTTTTTTCCAATTGCTTGTGTATGTCATTGCTAACATGTTTATTGTGTAGGTCTCTTAGTAATAGATCCAATAACAGATAGCAATGATAACAAGGATAACATAGGCCATTGTGAAATAAAACTTGAACCTAGAGTAGCAAAAAAACCACAGAACATGCATTATCCATTGCCAATAAAACAAAATTATATCACCATGTAAGTAGTGTCGAACAGTAGCACGACATAAAATAAGCACCATCCTCAATCTCCAATATACAAGGGGGTCCCACCTACTAGTATTATTTAGCTTTAATAATCATAGGCTTTAGCAACACTTTGCGTGCAAAACTTCGTTGCGATTTTAATCTTCAACACATACCTGAGAGTGTTGATATGTTGATGTCTTCATTTCTTTGAGGTCTTGTCTTCCTGGAACTCAGATTGCTTGAATCATCAAGATTGCCTCCCATCATGATTTTGTTCATCTTGGATTCTTCACAAACCCTTGTCAACTAGGCTAGAAAACCTAACGGCTAGGCTAGGCTAGCACTTTTAGGTTTTGTTGGACTTATGACTGCCAACAATAAGCCTTTGAGAAATATGATAGCCCTGGTAAGCTGAAGAGCTTCTTCAAAGAGTTGCAGAAACACAATTCTGAAATTTTCTACAGAAATTAGTGAAACCCTAGAAACCTTGGGGCAAAAAAGTCAAAATGCTCGGAATTGCTATTTGAGACTTGCTCGAGGTGCATTGAAGTAGGTCGTACATGACTATGTCATTTTTATCCCCAACATCCAAGTTTCAAATGATGAAAACCCTCAAAAGAGTAGGTTGTACGTATTTTCTGGAAACCCTAGGAGGGTCATACGGTTTCTGCAGAAGAGAGAGAGGATGGCTGAAATATGTTTTGTGCAATGAGTTCTTCAAGACCTATGCTCTGATACCAAGTTGATTTTTCTATGAGAAAGGTTAAGCATGAATTTCGTTCCATTTTATCATTTTACATAACCATAACCAATAATGTTGCAGCAACCAAGATCACAAGAAGAAACACCATGCACAAGAACACAAGAAGTATCTTGGGAAACCCTTCTCAACGAGGGAAGAAAACCCAGCCAAAATCCTTTTCTATATTATTCAAGAGAAATACCTTCACCACCAATAAAACTTATCACACAAGAGGGTGCTCAAACCCTAGAAGACTAGTGCCCAAGAGAAGTGTGCACTTTTACCAAGAAGGTGTACTTACTGAAATTTCCAAACTCACATGAAAGATATGATTCCACAATGGGGAATATACCTTTACTTATATTAGAATTGACCTATCAACAGAAGTTTCTATTGGCACAACATGGCCGACCTATCTAAGTCATAGGATAATTAATAATAACCAGATTAATTATCGTTTACATTAATTATTAATTATTAATTACATTAAGGTGGGGCCGACCTATACCCTTTACATTACAATTAGGGTTACAGG
>SNQJ01S0002519.1:172177-195742 GCA_010110895.2 Picea sitchensis
ATCTAGGGAGATCGGTTTGTGTCCGCACTTACGGATTTATCCATAAACAGTAACAAACATTCTCCATATCGTACTCCTTTGTGAATTGAGTTGAGTTGATCTGTGAGGACACTTATTCAAGAAGGGATAAGTGGGACACTTATCCGAGAAGGGATAAGTACATTTGGGATGATATCCCATCGTCCCTTATTGAGAGCACATGAGGACATGTCAAGGGAGTTGACCTTGACGTCTCACACTATGGGGAGTTGACCCTAAGTGTTCATAGAAGGAGTAACCTCTAGAATTCCACATGGGAGTGTCATGTCTGAAAAACCTTTTGCTACTATGGTGGTTTTGTACCACTGGAAAAGATTGTGTGTCATTGGATGGTAGTTGTGTACTACTATGGAAATATACCTCCCTAGCTAAGAGGGAGTGTTGATGTTTCATCATCGAGTGGACCTTCTCCTAGATTGGGCTTCAAACCAAGGGAGATAGGATACATTTATCATAAAGGTGAACTTGTGGTAAATGGGCCCAGACTTAGTCCTTCCTTGATCATGACAAGGAATAATATTGAATCGAGGTGCTTGAAGTTCTTTCCACGTGTCAATTAGCATCAGACTGACATTCACTCACAGAAGTGTACTTGTGGTGAAATATCATGTTTTTTTCTTTGTCCTAGTCATGGTGATTTGACAAGGAATAATAAATACTCAATATGCTATATGTTATTACATGTAGACCCATAGTGAGCCTGATCTTAGAGATAGTTAATTGGCTCAGAGGGAGAGCCACAAAAGGAGTTTCTCCTCGGTTCAGGTGGGAGAGAGATGTCTCCCAAAACTGACAGACAAGTGTCATGATTCTAGGGTGAAGTTTGTATACTTCAAAGACAAGCTTGGCATGATGCAGAATGTCTCCCTCATTGAAAGGGAGTGTTGATGTTTGGACAACATCAGGAAGACATTCTCTTAGAATAATAATTAATAATATAATTATTGATTATTAAAATATCATATATAATAAGTAAATGATAATAATAAAAAGTTATTGATTATTCAAGGGACGCATCCTTTCATGTATGGTCACTGTATGTTCCCTATATATGGAACACTTATCATTGTAATAATATATCGATTATATTTCATATGAAGAAAAACAACACCTTTGAATATCTAAGAATGTCTTTTGGCTTATCTAATGTTGGAGCTACTTTTCAGAGAGCTATTGATTATGCCTTTGGAGGATTAATTGGAAATATCATTGAAATATATGAAAATGATTTAACAGTGTTTTCAAAATATGGGAAGAGTCACATCAGTCACTTAAAACAAGGTTTTGAAAGATGCAGGGAATTTGGGATTTCCTTAAATCCGTCTTAATTAATTTTTGGGGTAACAGAAGGGAAAATTTTGGGCCACATGATCTCCGAGGATGGGGTCAAGATAGACTCAGAAAGAGTTGAAGCAATTGAAAAAGTCCCTTTGCCTATATCAAAGAAAGATATCCAATCTTTCCTTGGCCAAACAAATTTTTTTCACAGATTCATTCATAATTATGAAAAAATAGTTAATTCGATCTATAAGTTGCTCAAGAAAGATGTTAAATTTGAATGGAATAATCAAAGCAAGAAATCCTTTAGAGAAATCAAAACTTCCATATCTGAAGCTCATGTCTTAGTAAGTCTAGATTATTCCAAAGACTTTCAGATTTTTTCCTTTGCCTCTGAAGACACCACTGCTAGTGTTTTTTCTTCAGAAAAATGACCAAGGTCGTGAGCAACCCATTGCTTACATGAGTAGGGCCTTGCAAAATGCAGAATTAAAGTATCCCATGGTTGAAAAATAAGCATATGATTTGGTGAAATCCCTAAAACATTTTAGATTATTCGTTGGATATACCAAAGTAATTGGGTACGCTCTTAATTCAGCAGTTAAAGATGTATTATCTCATTCAGAAGGATTAGGTACAAGGGGAAGATGGATTGCTAAAATTCAATAATATGACTTAGAAATCAAAACCACTAAATTAATCAAGGGGCAAGGTCTAGCTAAAATGTTGACTGAAGGGAATGAAAAGGCTTTGGGTATGATTTGTCATAATGATGTTCCAGAATATTCCCCAAACATATTATGGCTTGAACAGGTTGAATGGTATGCAGATATAATCTTCTATCTTAAGAGTCTCACATGTCTAGGCCATCTTGTAGGTCATAAGAAAAGATCCTTAAGATTAAAATCATCCAAGTATGTCATCACTAAATATGGACTAGGATGGAGAAATCCTAATGGAATAATCCTTAGGTGTGTTGATGAAGTTGAAGCCAAGAAATTGGTGGATGAATTTCATGTTGGATTTTGTGGTGGTCACTATGCAGCTAAAACAACAACTCACAAAATCCTTAGAGATGGGTATTATTGGCCCACCATTTTTTCACATGTCCACCAATTTGTAAGAAAATGTGAGCCTTGTCATGTTTTTACAAGAAAACATAAGTTAGTCGCCCTCCCTTTACAGCCAGTAGTGGTTGAAGCACCTTTTCAGTAGTGGGGTTTGGACTTCATAGGAAATTTTAAAGATAAAATTAATGGTTATTCATGGGTCTTAACGGCTATAGATTACTTCACTAAGTGGGTTGAATCCATCCCTACAAAATCAACAACTAAAAAGGTTGCCATTGATTTCCTTGAAGATAAGATATTAACTAGATTTGGTGTACCTTCGAAGATAGTGACAGATAATGCAAAAGCCTTTTGCTCAACAGGGATGTCCTCTTTCTGTTTCAAATACAACATTATCTTGTCACATACATCAGATTATTATCCCCAAGGAAATGGTCAAGTTGAATCAAGTAATAAAAATCTAATGACCATAGTCAAGAAAATTGTTGGGGAAAACAAGATGTCTTGGGATAGTAAAATCAAATATGCATTATGGGCGGATAGAATAACAAAGAAGGTTGCAACAGGAAAATTTTCATTTAAATTGGTATATGGTTTGGATGTTAGATTGTCAGTACATCTTAAGCTTCCAGCATATGGTTTACTTCAGGATTTTTCCACAAGAAAGGATGCAGTTCAGAATAGGATTAATTAGATGATTGAATTAGATGAAAACAAAAGAAAGGCTTATGATCGGAATTGAAAAAATCGGGAAAAGGTTAAAAGGGCATTTGATAAATCAGCAAGACAGAGGGATTTCATGGTTGGGGATACAATATTGTTATGGGATAAAGGCAAGGAAAAACCAGGCAAGCATGGGAAGTTTGACAGTTTATGGTTGGCTCCATATGTGATACGGGAAAAAGCAGGTCTTAATTCTTTCCACCTCAACCATTTGGATGGTGAGCCCATGAATATTCCAAGGAATGGGCAAAAAATCAAGCTATATTACAGATGATCAACAACGTGGTTTCCAAAGGGGCACCCTTTGTAATGTATCTCTAACCTTTTTTCCTTTGATTCTTTCAGTTTTTTCATTATTTCATTTATGTATATAATTCATTGTATAGTCATTTCATTTATGTGATTATTGTCAATATCATTTCATTTATTTGGTTATGGTTTATTCTTTTTACACATATACTTATGTTGGGTATTGGTGAGAACTTTGTTTTGTAGATTCTGAGGTTATCGCATGCTCTCCTTCCCAAATATCAAGCATAAGTCCCCATGTGGAGCCATATGTTGACCACCTATTTCGAATGGAAGTCAACATCATGTATCATGAAGCTATGTACCTCATGGTGCAACATATTTTGAAGACTTATGGCTCAGTAGGGCAATTTTTCCTCCAGCACGTCTTTCTATGTACTCGGAATGTTCGCTCCCCTACATGGTATAATAATGTAATAGGTCAGCATGAGTTAATTTTAGTTAGTTTCCTAGGACTTTATCATTAGGGAAGTCCTTTCATTGAGTTTTTTTTTTCCTCAAGTAATTAATCTTGCCTACCAGGCAATTTTAATTATCCTTGAGTTTTTCACTCACAAAATCCTCCAAAGTGGTGAAAGGTGTTCTAATGATCAAGCGGTGACTAAGGTTTGGGAATGTTGTAAATGACCATGCTAGACATCTTTTAGATTCTTGCGGAATTCTGTTAAGTTTTGATAGGTTTTTTTTAATTATTAAAATTTTCCATTTAATGGAAATTTTAATTATTTTTTATGTAAAATGTAAAACTTTGGTCCTTCAGGATTTTGTATAGGGGTGTGGGTACTCAAATCAAATGAAATATTACCCCCTACACCATTGCACCAAGTTTTATCTCAATTGGACAAGTTTTGTTAGGTCTTTGTCCATAAGGAGTCAGAGTCAATCAAAAGTCAGTATTTAATTGGCTAAGGTAAAAAAACCAAAAATTGTAAAAATGATTAAAGTCATGAGAGAAAGTGGGGAAATTATTCCTAATGTTTTTCCTACATTAGAAAAGTGAGTTTCCACTTAGAATACCCCCTCTTTCTAAGCCAACAACCAAAAGTGGTATTTCCCTAGCTAAAAGTGTGCCCCCCTTGCTCAAGAACACATGGGAAATAAAAAATTAAAGCAAGAGGGTGGACAAAACCCTAAGTGTGCTCCTCCTTGAGCCTAAATTTGTGTTGGGTGAAAGGAAAAGGTGTTTTCCCCCTTCCCCTCTCACCCCTCAAACCCTAACCACTATCAAAACCCTAAACGTGTGCCCTCCTTGCCTTTGTCTCTTTCCCCTTGACGAATGACACTTGGAGCTCATCCAAGGGGGGTCTTTCATCTCTCCCTCATATAAAAGAAAGCCTACCCCCTCTCATTTTCACATCTATTCTCACAGCAACTCAATTATGCCAAAATCTCTCCCATCTCTCCCCCATCTCTTTCTCATTCTCTCCTATTTTCTCTCATGATTCTTGGTGCCATTAGGCAAATCTTGTCTTATGTAATAAAATAGAAGCTTTAGAGGATTTCTTGTGTCTCTTGGAGTTTTATTGGAGCCATTGTTTGTTGTTTATGAGGTAATATTGTTGCAATTCATTTCTTTTTTATTTTCTTGCTTGCATTTTTACTTGGAGACCCAAACAAAGTATTTTGCTTGGGATAGATTAGTAGTAGTCTTACTATTAGTCTATGTGAGTTGTTTCTAATTGATTTTGAAAGTATTTTGAAATTTGTTAGATCACACTCACCTTATTTGTATTTTTGTAGCAAGGGTTTACAAAAATCTGCAAGTTACCAAAGGCTTGGAGGAGTGGATTTCATATTTGGAAATCCATCTTTTTCAACCATCTAAAGCTTTTATATTTTCTGTTTTTATTTTCAGCCACATATCTATCAGTTTTAGCTTTATTTCCATAAAAATATGCAATCTAATCTCTCTTTTTAATGTTCATAAATTGTTATTTAATTATTTTTGTTCATTGTGATAATCTGAAATAATCTTTTCCAAGTCATTTTAGCAATTTCCAGCAAGAAGATCTTGTTGTTTTTTGTAGGTTTTTGCAGGTTAGAAGAGGATTTCTGCATATTTTTTGCCCCAAGACACTCAAGGAGACATCGAAGGGTATTAGTAGCAAACCCTCTTCTCTACGTCACTTTATAAACAATTGTAAGCAGCCCAATAGAGTCTCTTGGCCTTGCATTCTCTCCACTTTAAATTTTTCTGTAAAGTGTAAATATTTTTTGTATTTTGTCCACACCTTGCAAAGAGATTGGTTTTGCCATCCATGCAAAATCGTGAAGGTGCATTTATTTTTATTTACCCACCTTGGCCAAAATCGGTAGGCTTGTCCTCCATCTTCTGTCATTGTTGTGAGGTTGTACTTTAATTTTCAAGTCGTTTAAATTATTTATTTTTCCCACACCTTGCAAAGAGATTGGCCTTGCCATCCATGCAATATCGTGAAGGCTAGTCTAAAATATAAGTTGTTGCAAAGTAATCAAACTTGTGCCCTGCCTTTGCCTCATATTCCCTCCCCTTGTTACTTTGTATATCTTGGGTAACTAAGAAAGGGCAAAGGATTGAGAGGCTAGATTAATTAGGCACCTAATTAGTATTGCTTCTACCACCAAAAAGGGTGACTTGGGAGGCTACAAGGGGTTGAAGTTGGGGACAGATTCATGACACTACGTGTCCTCCTTTCTTAAGCGCCCAAGCATTCTAGATTTAATCTATGGAGCTAGGGAAGAATCTTGTTTGTTCTTCTTCTTGAGCACCCTGCACTTCCTTTTGGTTGAGGGGATAAGAATTAGGGGTAGTCACATAGTCTAGGATTGCATCCTTCGCACTAAATTTCCCCTTAATTCAAGAGAGACTCAAAACTTGTTAAAATCAACCTACAAACTCTCTCACAACATTTACTTTTCAGGGAAGTTACTCTTTCAAGCAATTTAATTTCAAGCATTTTTTTTCATGTGAATACTTGTTTCAAAGCTTTCTTATTTCTAGCATTCTTTATTTATTTGAATATAATTTGTCTAAGTGAAAAGTTACTTCTCATTGTGGCTATCTCATAATATTATTCATTCTTGTATAATTTTACTTTTGTTGTATATCTCTTTGACTCCATTTTGTTAATCTTTAGGCATTGGTTTAATTGTTGTTTCCAAATAAAGGGTTTGTTTGTCATTAAAGGAACTGTACATTTGCATTTGTTGTCTTTCACTGGGTTGGGTTTTCTTAACAATTATCTCATTTAAGTCCGATATCATTAATCAAACTTCACATGGTTTAATAAGGTCTACCCCCCTTGGCTTCCCTAAGAGTGAACCTGGATGGAAGAGATCTAGATCGAGGTGACAGTGGGTCTAGACTTAGGTTTGTGCCTCCATGTTAGTAGGTGTGTATAAGGACAGCAACAGGTGGTGTTAGGCATTTTTTCTAATTTGATTCATAAATGTGTAGAAATGTATATGGATGACTTCTTTGTTTATGGTGATACCTTTAAAGAAGCACTTGATAATTTAGAAAAAGTCTTGATTAGATGTTTGGAAGTTTACCTTTCTCTAAGTTATGAAAAGTGCAGGATGTTATCAAACGAGGGTATTGCTCTTGGCCATCACATTTCTAGTGCAGGTATCAAGGTAGACCCAACCAAAATCAAAGTCATCATGGATCTTCCAGCACCATGATCACAAAAAGAGGTAAGAAGTTTTTTGGGTGATGTCAATTATTATAGGAGATTCATTGAAAAATTTTCAAAGATTGCAACACCAATGTTCAAATTTCTTATTAAAGATATTGATTTTGTATGGGACTCACAATGTCAATATGCCTTCGAGGACCTAAAAGAAACACTTTCCACAAAACTAGTACTTAGAGGGCCCAACTGGACCCTCCCCTTTCATATTAGTACAGATTCTTCAGACACAACCCTTGGAGTTGTTTTAGGTAAAAAAGAAGATAAAATATCCTATGTCATCTATTTCATAAGCAAAAAGTTGTCGCCAGCCGAGCTCAATTATACCATTACCAAAAAGGACTTCCTAGTTGTCGTATGTGCCATAAACAAATTTAGACATTATATAATGGGTTACGAAGTCTTTATTCACACATACCACTCTGTCATTAAATTATTAATGAATAAACCAATCAAAAATGGTAGAATCACTAGATTCATTACTGCAGAAGTTTAACATCACTATAATAGATAGGCCTGGGAAGGAAAATATCGTTGCAGATTTCCTCTCCAGAATCCAAAATAGAAGTGAAAATGATCTTGTAGATGATAGTTTTCCTGACGAACATTTATTTTCTATTTCTAATAACTCTACATGGTTTGCAGATATAGGAAATTATTTGGCCATAGGGAAATTGCCACAACACCTTTCTTCACAAGAGAAGCAACAAATTGGCAATCTTAGTGCCAAATATGCATGGATCGGAGGTAACCTCTTTCGTACGGGACCAAATATGATTATTAGAAGATGTGTACGGGAATATGAGATGTTCGACAATTTGCGAGCTTGTCATGATTGTCCATGTGGGGGTCACTTTGTTGATAAGGGAATATCCTACAAAGTACTTCGCCAGGGGTACCACTGGCCATGACTCTTCAAGGATGCTAAAATATATGTAAGGAGTTGTGACAACAACCAAAGGATGGGGAGACCAGTATAAGTTGACAAAATGCCACTACAACCATAGGTATTAATTGAGCCCTTCGAAATACGGGCTCTGGACTTCGTAGGACCAATATCACCTGCATCAAGAAAGAAAAGGTAGATTGTAGTTTATACATATTATGTAACCAAATGGGTAGAAGAAAAATCTCTATATCAAGCTAGTGAAAAATATGTTGTTGATTTTCTTTATGAAGATAATTTTACCCGTTTTGGTGTTCCAAGAGAGATTTTGACAGATTAGGGAGCGTAGTTCATGTCAAAGCTGATGCAATCCATCACACAACAATATCAGATAAAGCATCACAAATCTTCTCCATATCACCCCCGGTCTAATGGATAGGTAGAATCCAACAACAAAGTGTTAGAGGCCATTCTGACCAAGACCGTAGAATTGCATGATAAGGATTTGGTAGATAGACTTCTAGAGGCATGGTGGGCCTACATGACTACATGGAGAACCACCACAGGACTCACCCCCTATTAATTGATATATGGAAAGAAAGTTTTCCTACCCATTAAATTCACAATAAGGAAGTACAGAACAACATTGCAGTTGGGTTTATATTTGACAGAGGCTCAAAAGCAAAGGGTGGCACAATTGAATATGTTGGATGAAATCCAACATGACGCCATCCAACATACCCTTTGTTGGAATACTGAGAGGGGGAGTGAATCAGTATTGCCCTTTTTCAACAATTAGCAGTTACTTTTATATTTTGTTAATTACCACAATAGATCAACAATGGACTTATTTGTAAAATCAATTATATAAGTATAATTAATAGGAATTACAAGGATTTTATGAAGCATAGTGAAGGAAACCAATCATTTTTAGAGCATCAACTCTAGGAGACACAAATCCCCTTCTTCAAGGAACCAACCCTAAGAAGCACCAACTCCCTTGTTTCTTTAGGGCACCAACCCTAGGAAGCACCAACCCCTTTGTCTTTAGGGCACCAACCCCAGGAAGCACCAACTCCCTTAAATTATACTTACTTATTAAAGGATATGAATCCTTCTGTGCTCCTCCCTTCCACCCTCACTTCATAAGAATCATCAGTTCTTCTTCTTGGACTCTGTTATTATTTTGATCTTCTAATCTGGACTACAGAGACGCTTATTCTTCACCATTCTTCCTTGCTTATATAGTCACCCAACTAATGTGAGCTATGAATTATTGTGTCTCTTGGTTTGGACCATCACACCTCTTTATTTAGATTAAAAAAAATAATGCTCATTTTTCTTCATTATCGTTCAAGCATTATCGTGAAGGATTTTCAAATTAGTTAGAGTGATTTTCATAAATCGAACACTAATAAGGATCTATTTCATTTTTAACTTGATTCCATGTCTCTGCAAATATTGCATAAATTGAATTCTGCAAAGGCGCTTCCTTCAAACCATTTACATGTGACCATATGCGCAAAACCATGAGCTTATTAATTTAAACGATGTTCCCAGCGCTTCACGGCTTATGTGTTCATAACCTGTGGCCGAGGGTTGGAACCTAGTCCTACGGACTTCAGCCTTCAAGGGTTTTCTCTTTCATCCAATATTCCAATTTTTTTACCTCTCACAAGGATTGATCTGATGGTTAGCATGATTCCTGGAACCAAATCAACGGTCTAGCTTTGATCCTTACACTATCCTTCCACTACTTAATCCAATGGTTATGACTTAATCAAAGATTGAGATGGACGACCACTATTTACTTCGGGACTTCGTGGGTTCATAGGTCCAGGTAATTGTTGTTCCAATTTCCACCGGAGTTGGTCATCGCCGAAGTGGTCAACATGGGAGTGCTTATGTCATATTTCCACTACATTTTGATCTAATGATCATGTGAGAATCCAGAGGATCTTAGATCAACAGTTGGCATTGACTTCGGCCTCCGATGCTTCAGGTAGTTGATGGTTTCCCCTGAAGGAAAAACTCCCAGAGTGACGTAACTTGTTGAAGTCATTGCTGACTTGGCACTAGCCGAGTGGATGCCACGTGTCACTTAGATTTGTGAATTACGTGTACCTAAAATTCCAGTTGGACATTGACACTTGTCACCATTTTATTGTGCCATGTTTCCTTGTTGATGTGGTCTTTACTGACATGGATTGCTCGATGTGTCACATGTCCTCCTCCTGGATATAACAGTCGTACGTTCATCTGAATCGTTGATCCAACAACTGTGATCAATTCTATATCAATGGTCTATATTCATTTCAGCCTTCGAGACTTTGGGTTATTCGCTTTTCCCACTTCCCAATTCTAGCAAAGTGAGATTCCCCGAATAAACCTCGAGTAACTTGAATTCATCTAACAATCCTTCTTTGACACAAAAAGCTTAGCACGATCCAACGACTTTCAGGAATTTGGCTATTCAAGATCCCATGAATCCTTGATCCAACGACTATGATCAGTTCTAGATCAATGGACTAGATTCATTTCAACTTTTGGGACTTTCAGTTATTCGCTTTTCCCACTTCCCAATTCTTCTGAAGTGAGATTCCTTAAATAAACCTCAAGTAAATTGACTTCATCTAATGATCCTTCTTTGACGAAAAAAGTGTAACACGATCCAATGGTTATTCATTACTAGGGGGCTCCGGGGTAGTGGAACCGACGCCAACCATAGATCTATTGGCAGGTGACGATCAATGGTCGGTGTCTATTTTGGAACCAAAACTTGCACGATCTTTAACTCCAACCCTTGCATACCGCAATGGTTCCCTATCGTTGATTTTCCCTTACTGAGATACGACGGTCAGGACTTGATCGGATGTTGATCTAAATTTCCTCCTCTGTAACTCCCAGATCTGGCAGTCCTGGTTTGTCCTGAAATCTACATCAGTGGACAGGATTATCCCTCTATTCTTTTGTATTTTTAATGTGGGGATTTCAATCCTGATCGCGTTTTTGCAATGCACTTTCCCTTTTGATATTTTTGGTAGATTCCCCTGCATGTTGTTCATAACAACTCATCATCACTGCATTGTGCTTTCCCTTCTGAGCTTTTTGGTTTTGTACTTGGATTATAACTAATCAAGATCATTGATATGTTGGGAATTCGATCTCAATGGTGTTTCTTCATTGTGTTGATTTTGTGAAATCTAATACACTGCCTCTCCTGAGATTTAGGTAGATTCCTCTGCATGTTGTTCATAACAACTCATCATCACATCATAATGAAATCGGTTGTTGACATCAATGACAATATGTCCAACAATCTCTCCCTTTGGCATTGATGGCAACCTTTTTCTTTTTGAAATTTCTGACTGTTATCCCCTATCCTGGGGATAACTAAGGAGATTATGTCTCGAGGCCCACAGGTCCTAGACATGGAGTACTGAGAGCCATATTGACTTAAACCTGGCCCTGGAGGGCCCATCCTTCTTCTTCAGTGCCTCCATTAAGTCAGCAGCAACAAAATCCATCCCATCGACCTGGTTTTGGAGTAGCAGTGTGTCTTGCTCCATGAGGTAATGAGTCTGGGTATCATGGTATGTGTCACTTTGATTCTCAAAACATTTCAATATGTGATTTTATTTCTCTTTTGCTTCATGATGTGTGCTTGGAATTTATGCCTTTTGACTTGTCCATACATGGGGGGGATGAAAGAATTCCCTAGCAAGTTGGTTCCCTTAGGAGTGATTTGTCATTGGGTGGATTTATGAAAGGTTATCAGCCATTCCTACCATACTTATCACTTTTCATCATCTTCCCTCTCATATATTCCCTACATTGGTTCGGGCATTGGCTTTTCCAAGCTATTAAGGGTTGTACATTGCCTTGTGGGAAGAAGGGGCTAAAGGCCCAAAGGGTAAAAGTAGCTGCCAAAAGTTAAAATCCAAAGATCAAAACCTTGAGATGATTTTCTCGAGGATCCCTGAGAAAGAAATAAAAGGCTTCTTATCAAGAAAAAAAGGGACCCATAAAAAGATAAAACTCAAGACCTAGTTGGTGGATAGGGGTTCTCATCACGAGCCAGCCTATTAGGTCCATGGGCATGTAGTAGTATGACACTACTATTCATCTTGTCACCACACCAGGGCAATGGCTCTCGGTGGCATAGCCAAGAGAAAGGGGGTCTCATCACGAGCCAGCCTTCTCATCTCCATAAAATTATTGTGAGTAACATTGTCACCACTGGTCACCATGCTAGGGCAGCGTCCCCCGGCTATTCTCTTGAAATAAAAAGCAATAAGATAAAAATTAAAAAGGCATTGAATGGGCTAGGAAACAATTGCATCCATGACAAGGTGCATCTCACCCTCTTCAAAGGAAACCACAGGTAAGACCTACATTTCCTTGTCATCACTGCACCCCTTGCCCAAACATCCCCCACACCATCTCATTCACTTACATGACCTAGATTTTTATTCACCTGGAAACACCCCACACATATGGAGAATTATCCCAATAGGACGTCCTGGAAACCTCTCCAAACCTGGCTTGTAGAATAGAATAACGTCTTTGAGCACTTTTCTGGGAAAAGGGGGAGCTTATGCACATGTTTGGGTAACTTGATTATTAGATGTGATTGACATTTCTATGATCCCTATGACTTATGATCCCATGGAGGGCATACTTTTTTTTGTTGCAGGACCACGCCCGACAGATAGGTAGATATGGGGATATGATTAGCTCGAACCTCCATAGGGATAAAATCCCACCAGATGGATGTTGAGACCCCAACCAAGGGCATACATATACTTGAGGCTTACACCAAAGAGAGAGGAGGACATTCCACCAAAGACACCTTGGCAGGCCTGGACCGAGGGGGATCTTGCCTTTCCCCCTGAATGTTGGCCTTGGAAGGCCCATGACCTCACCCCTGTGACCCTTGAGGTCACCCAACATCAGATGGACATGATGGAGGAAGTTGTGTGCCAAGTGGCACGTGTGGCATGATCTGGAGGCCTTGGAAAGCCTAACGTTTTGTTCTTGGGGGCCAACGTCTCACTTATGAGGCCCAAAGTCACCCTAGACGGGCATGATGTCACCTCTTTTTCAAATTTTAGGGTTTAATTTTATGTAAAATATTGGATATTTGATGTAACTAGCCATGTCGGCCTTTTTTGACATATTTTGTAATTAAAGGTCATTGAATTATATAAATAAGGGAAAAGTCCCTTGTATTTTTTCATCATATTTCACTCACACAAGTGAGGTCTGAAATTCGGCCTCTTTAAGGCTTATTGGCTGAAATTAAGTGGTGTGCAACTCTTGGAGGAGGCTTCTTTGGGTGTATTTTGGCATTTTCATGGTGGAAAGTCTTCAACTAGGGCATATTGCTAGATCATTCTTGGTGAATGTGAGTGAAAATATGAAATTCTTCTTTCTTTGAATGGTTATGGTATATTTTACTTTGCATTTACTAAGGTTATGAAGTTGTTAGTGTAAAACCCTAGGAGAATAAGGACATGTATTGTCCTTATCGCAATAGCTATCCACCTACTTGATTTTGCTAGAAGACATCTCTATTGAAGCATGTGCTAGAGCCCTACCTTTGTAGAACTCTAACACCATTACTTCATCAATATTTATTTCTCTCAAGCTTGATCTAAAGAAGAAGTAAAACCGCTAGGGCCTAGGGTTACCTACTTCCTAGTAGTCGTTTTCCTTCTAGGGTTTGATGATTGAGGCCTTGGGTTACCAACACCTCAATCATCCTCCGTCTTATCTTTAGTTCACATATTATCATTTGTTTCCTTCAAGATTGCAGATGCAAAAAGTGACTCCATTAACCCTAAAGACATTCGTTTATACCTTACATTTGGTTGATTGATGAAAACAACCCCCAAGTCATCTACCTCAAGCTCCTTGCTAACTATTCATAACCCTAGATTAGACTAACTTACTAACATTCTTACTTATGTTACAAAAATAATCTACAACCATATATTACAGCAGTAAAATCTCCTAAAAGCAAATGTTAAAGTTGATTATTACATTTCCTTCTTAGCTTCTGACAATTGCTATCATATCATTAATTCTAGGTTACCATTTTGGGTCATTTTAAAGCTTGTTTAAGGCATAAATTGTGAATCTATCATCATATATACATTGTTGTTATCAATTTATGTTTGCTTCATCTTTTCTATCAACTCATTACTTTTATTGAAAGCCCAAGGTTTTATGAAGCACTAATATCAATTGTTACTTGCAAATAGTGTTGTCTTGTTGTCTTGTTCTAGGCAGGTACACTTAAGCATATGTTTGCTTCATATTATTAAACCTTTGGGACTTTCTGATCAATGTGACTTGAGAGAGAGGAAGAAATTTTCTTGATACTATAACCTTTGCCTTCTCAAACCCCCAGGTCACTAGGGACGTCTCCCCTGGGCTTTCACCCATAAAGAGAAAGAGGTGTCTTATTTAGGTGACAATGCTAGGACAACCTCTCGTTGCACCAATATATTGTTCACTTGCCTTTGGATTTTGGGAAAGTATAAATTGCACGATAACATTTTGGTGCCATTGTCGGGGAACACTAAGCCAATTCTCCTCAAAGATGACACTTTTTGGTAAGCCTTTACTCAAAAGCCTTTAATTTGCAAATCTTACCTGGTGACTCCTCTGAGGGTGATCCCGTCATCCCTTTGCTAGTTTCAAGAAACTATCTGGTAACTCCACAAACCTTGGGGGGTATACCAACCCTCCCCAGTCCTTTAGAAGAAAACCTCCTCGAAAATCTCATGTAGTAAAATCATTATTTGGAAGCAATCTTCCTTTTAACACAATGTCTGGTGCAGGAACTCAGACTATTAACCCAAACCAAGCTAATAACCAAAATCAATTGTCATCCTAGCTCTTCAAACCATTAGACATAACAAGTATACCAGGATACCCTAGGAAAATTCCCCCTAAGTATGAGAATTGGTTGCCTAAATTCACCAGTAATGATGTAGTCAATGTCGAGGATCATATGAGTAATTTATGGTCCTTCTTTCAACTTCATCCCATCAGTGATGATGCTGAGGATCTAGATATGAAATTTTTCTCTGCTACCCTTCATGATGGTGCTAGATGTTGGTACAATGGTCTCCTTGATTCTAGTATTAAAATCATGGATAGGTTGGAGGAAGTATTCCTCAAACGATGGAGTTTCAAGGAAGACCCCAACATGTTCTTAATAAGGCTGAATAACCTCATAAAACAAGAGAATGAAATTGTTAGAGGATTCCATGACAAATTTGAAAATTTGATGCAGAAGATCCGAGTGAGTCATCATCCTTCTGATAGTTTCCTTCTCTTTCTTTATACCAAAGCCTTTACAAGAAAGTTGGGATACCTCCTCAGAGATAAAGCCCCTAAAACAATCCAAGAATCCCAAGAAGTAGCTACAAGGATTGAAGACAACCTTTCATCATCTAGATTTGAGCCTATCTAAGCCCCAAGAGTCAGAATGGATGCTAAACTTAAGATAGTCCATAATTTTGAACCTACCTCAAACATTAGCGCTAGCTTGGAAAAGCTACAATTGACCGTAGATGGCATGGTAAAAACCCAAGAACTAACGATGAATAGGATTGTCAACCTAGAAAGAACTCAACAACAAGCTTCTAGGGTTCCTTACAAAGGGAAATTTCAGAAAGGAAACCAATTTTTTAGACCAAAGAATGATCAAGAGGTCCCCAATACTTTATCCCCTGCAAATTTAGTAGATGAAAACCCTTGGTGATTACAATGCAGAGAGTCACATTGGGAGAATAAGTGTCCTTTCAATGATGATGATCATGACCAAGTAAACATTGTTAACCATACCATTGAAAACCCTCAATATTGCATTAATGTCACACTTTAAGAACATAAAGAAGGCATAAAGGAAGCATCTAGGAAGGCTAGGATGGAGGTGATAAATAACCTTGACCAAGAATCAAGAAAAAAGTTGAAGAAGCAAGAATTCCAAGTATATACTAGGCAAAAAAGAATGGACCAACCTCTCTCTACTAGTCCTCCAATTTCACAGACAAGACCTCCACCTATGAACATACTTCTTCCTAAGAATCCTCCCAAGACTGACAAAGTGGATTTGAAATTTGACTTTGAAGGTGCACTAGAAAAAATGTGCATGACCATTCCATTAAGAGAACACATCAAGGTCCCATCTGTAAAGGAAAGGTTCGAAATTTTTTTCAAAAGCTCAGATGGACCAATGGATCCTCCTATTATGTTATAAGCATATCACTTTAGGGTTCAATATGATGGACATCCACCTTTCTTCATGACTTTATTGATTAATAACAAATTCCTTAACAACTGTATGCTTGATTCAGGGGATGGTGCTAACATGATGTCTTTGAAGGTCATGGAAAAATTGAGCCTAAAGGTCACATGACCTTACAGGAATGTGTGTGGTTTTGAGTTCAAGTCCATACCCACTCATGGGGTAGTTGAGAATGTTGAAGTATGCCTTGGAAGATACCCTGAGAGAGTGATCCACATGGATATCATGGTGGTGGATGTCCCACATGTGTGGGGAATGTTATTATCCAGGAAGTTTGTGGCAATGTTGGGAGCCACCTTAGAGATGGAGCTCACTTATATTAACGTGACTATACAAGAGAAAGGGGGTCTCATCATGAGCCAGCCTTCTCATCTCCATGAAATACTTGTGGGTAACGTTGTCACCATTGGTCACCACGCCAGGGAAGTGTCCCCCAGCTATTCCCTTGAAAGAAAAAGCAATAAGATAAAAATGAAAAAGGCATTGAATGGGATAGGAAACAATTGCATCCATGACAAGGTGCAGCTCACCCTCTTCAGAGGCACCCACAGGTAAGACCTACATTTCCCTAGTATCACTGCACCCCTTGCCCAAACATCCCCCACACCATCTCATGCACTTACATGACATAGATTGGTCTTCACCTGGAAACACCCCACACCTATGGAGAATTATCCCAATAGGACATCCTGGAACTCTCTCCAAACTTGGCTTGTAGAATAGCATAACATCTTTGATCACTTGTCTGGGAAAAGGGGGGTTTTATGCACATGTTTAGATAATTTGATTATTAGATTTCATTGGCATTGCTATGATCCTTATGACTTATGAGCCCATGAAGGGCGTACCTTTTGTTGTTGCAGGACCATGGCCGACGAACAGGTAGATATGGGGAGATGATTAGCTCGAACCTCCATAGGGCTAAAATCCCACCAAATGGATGTTGAGACCCCAGCCAGGGGAAGACATATACCAGAGGCTTTCACTGGAAAGAGAGGAGGATGTTCCACTAGAGACACCTTGGCAGGCCTAGACCCAGGGGGTCTTGCCTTCCCCCTTGAACGTTGGCCTTGGAAGGCCCATGACATCACCCTTGTGACCCTTGACGTCACCCAACGTTAGATGGACATGATGGAGGCAGTTTTGTGCCAAGTGGCGCATGTGGCATGATCTGAAGGCCTTGGAATGCCTAACGTTTTGCTCTTGGAGGCCAACATCTCACTTAGGAGGCCCAACATCACCCTAGAATGGCATGACATCACCTCTTTTTCCCATTTTAGGGTTTAATTTGTCAATTTTATGTAAAAGATTGTATTTGATGTGATTGGCCATGTCAACCTTTTTTGACATATTTTGTAATTAAAGGTCATTTGAATTGTATAAATAAGGGAAAAGTCCCTTGTATTTTTTCATCATCTTTCACTCACACAAGTGAGGTCTGAAATTCTGCCTCTTTAAGGCTTATTGGTTGAAATTAAGTGGTGTGCAACTCTCGGAGGAGGCTTCTTTGGGTGTATTTTGGCATTTTCATGGTGGAAGTCTTCAACTAGGGCATATTGCTAGATTATTCTTGGTGAATGTAATTAAAAATATGCAATTCTTCTTTCTTTGAATGGTTATGGTATCTTTTGCTTTGTATTTACTAAGATTATGAAATTGCTAGTGTAAAACTCTAGGAGAATAAGCACATGTTATTGTCCTTATCTCAATAGCTATCCACCTACTTGATTTTGCTAGAAGACATCTTTATTGAAGCATGTGCTAGAGCCCTACCTTTGTAGGACTCTAACACTATTGATTCATCAAACTTTTATTTATCTCAAGCTTCAGCTAAAGAAGAAGGAAAAGTGCTAGGGCCCAAGGTTACCTACTTCCTAGCAGTTGTTTTCCTTCTAAGGTTTGATGATTGAGGCCTTGTGTTCCCAACACCTCAATCATCCTCCCTCTTGTCTTTAGTTCACATATTATCATTTGTTTCCTTCAATATTTTTTCTGCAAAAAGTGACTCCATTAACCCTAAAGACATTGGTTTATAACTTACATTTGGTTGATTGATCAAAACAATCCCCAAACCATCTACCTCAAGCTCCTTGCTAACTATTCCTAACCCTAGATTAGACTAACTTACTAACATTCTTGTTGTTGTTACAAAAGTAAGCTATAGCCATATATTACAGCAGTAAAAGCTCCTAAAAGCAAGTGTTAAAGTTGATTATTACATTTCCTTCTTAGCTTCTGACAAGTGTTAGCATATTGCTAATTCTAGGTTACCATTTTGGGTCATTTTGAATTTTATTTAAGGCATAAATTGTGAAGTTATCATCATATATACGTTGTTGTTATAAATTTGTGTTTTCTTCATCTTGTATATCAACTCATTGCTTTTATTGAAACTCCAAGGTTTTATAAAGCACTAATATCAATTGTTACTTGCAAATAGTGTTTTCTTGTTGTCTTGTTCTGGGAAGGTACACTTAAGCATATGTTTGCATCATATTATTAAACTTTTGGGACTTTCTGATCAGTGTGACTTGAGAGAGGGGAAGAAATTTTCTTGATACTATAACCTTTGCCTTCTCAAACCCCCAGGCCATCGAGGATGCCTCCCTTGGGCTTTCACCCCTAAAGAGAAAGAGGTGTCTTATTTAGGTGACAATTATAGGACAACCTCTCGTTACGCCAATCTATTTTTCACTTGCCTTTGGATTTTGGGAAAGTACAAATTGCGCGATAACATTTCCCTTATC
Organism: Picea sitchensis; assembly: GCA_010110895.2. Classification (NCBI taxonomy): domain Eukaryota; kingdom Viridiplantae; phylum Streptophyta; class Pinopsida; order Pinales; family Pinaceae; genus Picea; species Picea sitchensis. The sequence goes on from SNQJ01S0002519.1 coordinate 191,224, forward strand.
AATTTCCTCCCCCTTTGAGAGCAATGGCAGAGGGGATCTTTCTTCTCTCCCCCTATAGCAATGCTCCCCCTGACCATGTGCCCCTTCTGATACGATTTTATGGTTTTTAATGAGGTTTTTGAATTACTCCTAATTTATGTCGAAGATTTTCAAAAGTACTCGTGGGAAAAGGTTTTGTGAAAATGTATGCAATCTGTTATTTGGTGTCTACAAACATTATTTTAACTATTTTTTAGGTAACCTGATCTCTTAGGAAATGGTATTTAATTGGGATGTGTTTGGTTTTAGAATGCATCACTTGATTTTTAGAGATACTTATGGCACTAGTGTTATCAAAGTTAATAGTAATCGGATTATTATATCTTATTTGTAGGTCTTCTAAAGTTTTCTTCATCCAAAGAACTTGTGTGCAGCAGGATGCAACAACAATGTATTATGCCTCTGTTGTAGAGAGTGGTGTGGATGTTTGTTTCTTGCTTAACCATTCTACTAGACTTTTTCCTAAGAAAAATCCTCCTCCACTGGTGCTTTTCCTATCATATATGCTACCGGCCCAATCTACATCAGTATATGCAGTTAGAATGAAGTCTTTATCTTTTGGATACCATAATCCAAGTTCTAGGGTGCCTTGAGGGTATCTGAATATTCTTTTTACTAATTTTGAGTGAGTTTCTTTAGGTGCAAATTGAAATCTACCCACGAATCCTACAACCTACAGGATGTCAGGTATTGTTATTGTTGAATAGAGCAAACTTCCAACCATTGATCTATACATCGTTTGGTCTAATTTTGGTGAGTCCTAATTTTGGTGAGTCATCTTCTAGACTTAGTTTACATCCAGTGACCATGGGAGTACTCATAAGTTTACTATCTTCCATTTAAAATTTCTTTAGCATTTCCTTGATATATTTGGCTCGTGAAACAAATATTCCATTTTCAATTTGATTTACTTGTAAACCTAAGAAAAATGAAAATTCTCCCAGCATAGACATTTCAAACTCTTCTTGCATTTTGGTTGCAAATGTTTTTCTTAGTGTAGTGAGATTACTCCCAAATATGATGCCATCTACAGATACCACCATAACAATCATGTTTTTATACTCAATTTTGATGTATAGTTTGTTGTCAATATTCCCTCTCTTATATCCTTGTTTTTGTAGGTATTGATCAAGCCTAGAGAAACATGCTTTGGGGGCTTGTTTAAGACCATACAGGGAATTTTTTATCTTGCACACATAATCCTAATTTTCTAATAACATGAATCCTTCTGGTTGCCCAATATAGACTTCTTCTTCTAGTGTTCCATTAAGGAATGTTGACTTGACATCCATCTGATAGATTTTAAAATTTCTGAAGCATGCAAATGCCAGGAACATTTTGATGGCCTCAATTCTTACTACTGGAGAGAAAGTCTCTTCAAAATCAATACCTTCTACTTGGGAATATCCTTTTCAAACTAATCTGGCTTTTTTCTTTATAATCTCCCCATTTTCATTTAGTTTGTTCTTGAAGATCCACTTGGTTCCTATCACATTCTTGTCCTTGGGTCTTGGAACTAGTTCCCAAGTCTGATTCTTCTCTATTTGGTCTAGTTCTTCATTCATTGATTTTATCCAATGATCCAGGTGGATATCGGTGTCCACCCACCTTTCCCAGCTAGCTCAAAACAGCTTTCTAGCAATTTTGATAATTTACTATTTTTAGCAGTTTTTCAGGTCCTGAACTTTCGGAGCCGTTTTGAAGCCCTAAACAATGTTTTTTGGGGTATGTTGCTCGCAATTGTTGTATTTCTCAGATAGATCTTTCCAATGGGATATCATACGCCTAAAACGGAGATCGTATGCAAAAGTTATGACCCGGATAGTTGATGTATTGACTTACCCAAACGGGGCCCACATGACTTTTGGCGCTTCATCTACTAGGGTTAGGTTTTTGGATGTTTAGGGTTTTTGAAACTCCTATTTATTGTAAAAAGGACTTGAGAGCCTCATTTTAATCATCTTCTTTCGAATGAGTGGAGCTGTCACATCTCTTCTCAGAGATAAGCTGCCACCATTCTAGCAAGCTTGTTTTCCGCTGCATTTTACAGTTTCAGCTTATTTCCTTATTGAATAGAAAACCAGTTTTACTGTATCTCTGTTATTCTATGTTAAGCATTTGGTAATAATCTGTAGTCATTTCATTCTGCTCATAAAATCCGGATCAGTGGTATCAGAGTTGTATGCTCCTTGTCATCTTAATGCATGTCCCCAACGAGGTCAGAGTACAAAGATTTGGGTCTTGAGTTTGTTTCTCTTGAGGAAAAAATATCTCGCACACCCAAGCGACCTCTCATGGAAGGAGAAAAGAAAGATGATGGGACAGGAGATCCTTTCAAACTGTTGATTGAGGAAGCCCTCATGCAACATAGGAACGAGATGATGGATAATTTCGTGCAAATCCTTCGTCGACTACCAACAGGCGATGCATCTTCTTCGAGCGAAGGCACCACCCCCTTCAAGGTACAAATAAACTTCGATATTCCTATATTTGAAGGTCAGATAGACGCAGATGTTGTAAACAAGTGGTTGAATCTACTAGAAGGGTATTTCTTTGTCCATAACTTTTTGAATAGAGAAAAGATTACTTTTGCGCTCCTCAAAGTAGTTCCCCATGTCAGAGATTGGTGGGAAACTTTCTGTGAGCAAAAGGAAATAGAGGGCCCTTCATTATTTGCAGTCATGGCCACCTGGGAATCCTTCAGAGATGCTATTAAGGAACAATACTACCCTGTCGAAAGTTATGACGACTTGTATACCAAATGAACCACACTGCGGCAAGAAAGAGACCAAGCAGTGCCAAATTTCACAAATATCTTCCATACCTTGCACACCAAGTTGGGTATCAAAGATTCGGAGAGACATCTGGTGCTCAAGTATCGTGGTGCTCTGCATAGATTCATCCAGACCAAAATGGAATTTCTGGACATCTCATCCTTGGGTGTGGCCTACCGATATGCCCGTAAAAATCAAGCAGAAGCTCAAACAAAAGACGCGACAATTTGGGCCGGGGAACCCCTTACAACAAAATCCAGGAAAGGGTGGCCCCAACCCACAGAACAAAGGACGGAGCAAAGATGCACAGTAACAGGACAACTAGTCCAAGCCTCAAGCAAATAAGGACACCGAAAAGACAAAGAAAGATACCGGGAAATGGTGCGACTTCCATAAGAGCCCTTGGCATAACACTGTTGATTGTCGCTCAAAGCAGACATTGGTGGCTGAAGTGAAAGCCTATGAATTAGATGCGGGTTCTGACTCTGAGTCAAAACCAGAAAGGGGAAGATGGATCATTGACGCAGAACCCAGTGCCACCGTTGCTACCACCAAGCTCCAGCATGGGGAACCAGACGAGCCAGAAGAAGGAGAGCGCCTCTTCCATTCCCAGATGTGGGTAAAAGGCACCCCACTGCACTTCATTGTTGATAGTGGTAGCCAGAAGAACCTAATCTCAGTAGAGGTCCTCAAGCGGCTGGCCCTGCCGACAATGTCGCACCCACAACCATACACCATTGGATGGCTCCGCCAAGGAAGCGATCTCTGCGTCAGCCAACAGTTTCGACTGTCGTACATCATCAAGCCCTTCAAAGATGAGGTATTGTGTGATGTTTCTCCTCTTGAAGTTTGTGATGTTCTTTTGGGCCAACCTTATTTATGAAAACATCATGTTGTATATGAGTCTAGGCCTCGTAGTGTTATTATTACTTTGAACAGGAAATTGTACAGGATACCCGAGGCTGTCCCACCTAGTGTTATTTTCTTGATCTCTGCTAAGCAATGCAGGAAGGTCATCTCTCAGATGGGGAAGTTTTTCCTCTTCGTGATCCACTTTCAGAATGAGAGAAAAATCACAGCCACATCCAGGGTCTCTGCGGTCGACCTCTCCACAAAGTAGCAGTAAGTAGATAAGGTCGTGGAAGAATACTCGGATATCTTCTCCTCGCCTACCTGGGTACCTCTGCACTGCCAGGTCAAGCACCCCATCGATCTGACTCCCTTCGCACTACTACCCAATGGGCCAATCTATCGTTGCTCTCTGTTAGAGAATGAGGAGATCAAGTGACAGATCCAAGAATTGCTCCATAAGGGGCACATCCATCCTAGCTCATCACCTTGCGGGAGCCCAATCGTGTTGGTGCAGAAGAAAGATGGAACCTGGCAACTTTGCATTGATTATCGGACTCTAAATAAAATCACAGTCAGAAACCAGTACCCGATTCCCCGAATCGACGACCTCCTTGATCAAATCATGGGGGCCAAATACTTCAATAAGATTGATCTGAATTTTGGCTACCCCCAGGTCCCAATAGAACTGACAGATGTATGGAAGACTGCCTTCAATTCAAAGGAAGGCCCTTTTGAATGTTGGTCATGCCCTTTCGTATGACAAATGCTCCAGCCACTCTCATGAGGATGATGGATGATATCCTGCAACCATTCACCAATACTTTTGTAGTGGTGTATCTTGATGACATTCTCAT
>SNQJ01S0002519.1:223456-237404 GCA_010110895.2 Picea sitchensis
TGTGGAAAGTAAAAATTGACAATTTTGAAAAAGAAGACTTTACAATCCAAATTTAAGTCAAACCAAAATCTAAAATTTTGCAGCTAAAAGACTCAACAATGAAATGAGGAAACTATCAATAGCCATGTTATCCACCGTAAAACCTAAACAAAATGATGGTGTTATTTTGGGAGTTAACAGTAAACACAAAAGATATTTTATACCTTTGTTGAACAACATGGTAGCAATTCAAAATTTATGATACAAATAAAACAATGATGATAAAGGCATTCCAACTAGTGTACATTACAATGTTGCATTTCCAAAATACTTTCATCTACAAGGGATACCCTTTAGAACTGTCATATTCATAAATCTTGGAGCTTAAACACATAGTACATTAGGCTTTAGCATCTTTATCAACTAGTATTGATGTATGCCTAGACAAATAACTTAGTTAAAATAGATTCCCTACTAGAATAATGGAACCTTTCCAACCATGAAGTAACATAGGGTAACACTAGCTAACCAGATATTGAATTTGCAACATTGGTGTAAATATATTCGATGTTACAAGTCTAAATCCATAGTTTCCACATATTTTTTTACATTCATCATCACACTGTTATCATTTTCAACAATGAGGAAGCCAAAAATCTCATAAATCCTACAAGCCCTTCACATTGTGGTCAATTTGCACTCCCTTCTATCATTTTGCAATTTTTAAAATCTTTCCAATTACCTACAAACTTGAAATTTTTTACACTATTTTTTTCTTTTGTAGGTCCCTTATAATGGTTAAGGCACCCATGCATGGCCCATAATCCATAGAAGTGGTGTATAGGCCAAAGGAAATGTTAAAGTCCTTAGTGAGGTGACCCAGAGTGTGTTAAACCTTGGAGTTGGGACTCTATCCCACTATTGGGCCAAATATTTTATTTCAAAAGGTCATCTTGTGGTCTAGGGTCCCTTGCATGGTCCATGGGCCTTAGGTCTAGCATTTAGGGCCCGTTACCATCATTTCTAGTACCAAATCATGTATTGGGATAGTCAAGCCATCCTATGTGCACCAAACCTCAAAATTGAGCCCATATCCCACTTTAAAGAGCTAACATCATAGTCTAGGGACTTGTGCATGGGTCGAGTGCCTTAAAATTTTTGTATAGGTACTAGGTCCTTGTTTTTTTGGCTTTAGACCATTTCCTAGGCTAGGATTCTCTTCCATTATACACCATAATTTGGAATTGAGCTTGTATACACTTCTTGGGAAAAAAATACCTTATGGAGGGATTATGATGTAGTATAGGGCCACATACATGGTCTAGAATCCATAAAACAATTATTTAGGACCTTGCACAATTACTTAGAAATAGTGTATAGTGCCTAATTCACCAAAACTTATCCTCGAAGCATGTCTTAGGCCAAAACACATGCCCATGTTGTGACAAACCTTTTAAGTAGACCTATGTCTTGTTGCTAAACCTTGGAATCAAGAATATATCCCACACATGTGCCAAAGATACCATCCAAAGAGAAAATCTCATGATTTGTTCCCATATTCATGGCCCATGTTTCTTAGAAATAACTCATTCAAGGTCCAATGCCCTCGAATTTTTCCTTGAAGCATGTTTTGGTTGAGGAGAACTACCCCTTGTGCATCAAACCACTAAATTAGACTTGTAAACCAATCTTGGGATTTAGGGACTAAGCCCCTTATTTTCATCCTTGAAAAAAGTCTTTGGCTAGGAGAATCATCCTTAGTGTATCAAACCTTAGAGTCAAGCTAAGATCGCATTCATGAGATAACCATTCCTTTCAAAGCACTTTGTTTAGGGCTTGAGTAGTGTTTAGGACATAAGAACCTAAGTTTTATCCTTGACTGATGTTATGGGATAGAAGATCTAGTATTGGTTCACAAAACCTCATAATCAAGCCTACATGCCACTCACTAGACAAAGATTCATTATGGAGGTGTTATTTCAAGTCAAGGCCCCATGATTTTATCATGAGCCTTATGCATAGTGTATAGGGCCTAATCTTGGATGAAGAGATACATTTCTAGTGTCAATATTAGAAATTGGGCCCATATGTGACTTCTGGTATTAATAATCCTTTAAGTAGGGCTTTGTTGTGATTATTGGGAAAAATTAGGTGGACCAATGACTTTGACTAGATGGATTCGTGCATGCTTTAAGGCCTCATGTATGGCATATGTGCCTTAGACCAATAATTTAGGGACAAATACCCTTATTTTAACATTGAAGCATGTATTTAGCCATGAGACCCATCCTTAGTGTGTCAAACTAGATACTCGAGCTTTTGTTCCACTCTTGGGGTAAATATCACTTCAAAAGGGATTATGTGATTGTACATTGACTTATGCATGGTCTAGTGGCTATGAAAGGCTTATATAGGGCCTAATCCCTCCTTTATAGCCTTTGAGCATGCCCCGGGTTATGAGACTCATGGGAAAAGGATGCATGATGGAGAGCATGTATCATTTTTTGAGAATATCTGCATTTCACATTAACCATATAATCATCATCGGAGTCTAAGCCCCTAGTTTTTTTTTCCTCAAATGATGTAAGGGTATAGGATACATGTGTTTGTTGTGACAAACCTTATAATCAAGCTCATATCCCACTTTTGGGCCAAATATTCCTACTAAATTTCACATGGTGTGGCCTATGGCCTTTCATGGCTAATGAACCATAAAAGTAGTGTGTAGGGTCTAAGTCCTTAGGTTGCTACTATGCGCTATGTCTTAAAAGTTGTGCATAATTCTAAGGCACTATCTTCCATCCTTAAATCATGTCTTGGGAAAGGATACCCACCCTTGATGTCTTAAACCCTTGAATCGGGACCATGCCCTATCCCTAAGATAATATTCCACACAAAGTGCATGTCTCATGGTCTAGGGGACTTTTAATTATAATTTATATTAAATAATTTTAATAATTTTAAATTTTAAATAATAATAACAACAACAACAACAACAACAACAATAATAATAATAATCTACATATTATTATAATAATAGTAATTTCAATCTTTATATTAATAATGAAAACAAATTTTTTATCATGACATGTTTTTTTGTTTTAGCATCGTATTATAAAATGGAAAACAACATTAATATGACACAGGTCAACATGGTAATAATATGTTTGTGAAGTGGAGACAAGACCAAGACGATGATGAATGATGCATGATTTATGTTAGAATCGTGATAGCTTATGCATAAACAATACAAGGTCAATGTAGGAATTCGAAAAACAAAAAAAATGGTGCAAACCCTGTATTTGTGTTGGCGTTGTTGTCCATTTCAAATATATGTTGAAAAGGTGGCAATCCACTCAATTCATTTTCATATGAGGGCATGGGGAAAAACTTCCTAGTTATGAAAGGGATCTATGGGGACACTCAACAAGGGCAAGCAAGGGAGATTTGTGGGGCATCATTGGATCTCTTGGATTAACAAGTAATTTTTTTGTCATCCCCCACTATTTTGTTTTTAAATCCGTAGTTTTAAAACAAAATGTGATGTCTGTTTTGAACATAGAATTTGAGTTTGGGACTTTAGATATGGGTTTTGGATATGGGTTTTGTTATCACACAATTTGTAGCTTGGGCAAATCCCAACCCAATCCATGCAAGTGTGACAAATATGGGAGTACCTACCCATCGTCACCTAAGATAGGCACTACCCTCAATTTAGTGATGATGAAATCACCACAAGGGGGGAATCTCAGTGATCTTAGGGGGATTGAGATGGAAAGTGAGATGATGATAAATGATTACCCCTATAGGTCAAGTTTGAAGGAGGACTACGGCTTAAGAATTAGCCTTGTAGATGGTAGATGGTTGTCAAGTATTGTGTACCTGCAAAACAATGTTAGCCATGCCCAAAACAAGAAAAACAATGGATAAAAAGGCCTTAAACCAAAGGGAATCAAGCAAGGAACCTTGTTGCCCCAAATTGCAGCAGTATGGAAATATATAAATAAACAATGTAAGATATTAATAGCTACAAATTTAACCATCCAAAATCTAGTACAAGATATCATAAATAAAGCTAGCAATGATTAGTCAAACTTCCAATGATTAGAGCAAGACTTTGGTGGTGATTAGTGGTTGTTATATGATGTTATCAACAATTTATTGTGACGGCCAAGTGGTTGTAGCAAAAAATTGCCACAACAACAAATTCTAGCCACAAAAATTAGCAAGCAAATCACCCAAATGATAGCCAATAACAAGTAGTTTAATAATAACGACTTGTAAGCAAAACTCAATGGTAGAATAGTGAGCAATGAGTGAAGAAAATATGATTTTGCAGCAGCCCTAATTGCTGTAGCATTTATTTATAAGAACAAAGAGAATTATTAGGCTAAAAAAGACACCCCTAGGGCACAATAAAGATTATAGCACATAGAATCATTCCCAACTTAAACAATTGCAATATCTCAACATTTCACACATACTAATGCAATGATTTAATATCTCCAATGCAAATTAGACTAGTGCCAAATCAATTGGGTTATGGAGTCCCTTGTCTAAGAGCTAGTTGTGTTACTTCTTTAGGGGTGTAAGCCTTTTTACTCCCTTGAGCAAACAAAACTAGCAAGGTAAATCTAGGAGGGTGTAAGCCTTTTTACTCATCTTAGCAACCTTTGCAAAGTAGATTATCCAAAACAATAATGATAGATCTTCGTGGAGGGTGTTTTACTTTATACTCCTCCAATGGTTTAGACAAGTCTAGCTTGAAAAAAGAAGAGAGAGACACAATTAATGCAAAAAAAATTTACCATTTCCAAGAAAAAACATGAAGAAGCCCTCTTTTACCAAGAATATTCCACTACAATAGAAAAAACAAGACATCCAAGAGATAATGCCTTAGATTCCTTCACCAAAATACAAGTACTAGGATCCAAATAAAGAGAGAGATGTGATTTCCCCAAGTAGGGAGAAAATTTCAGCCAACAAGTATGTAATTCTCAAGTGAGTTATATTCAAAATGACAATGTAGTGACCTCTTTTTATAGGAGGTCACCTAAAACCCATTTGTCCACGATTCAAAATGTGAACAAAAAATTAGAGAGGCCAGCCTCCTCTTTTCTCCTTTACAAATTTAAAATTCAAATTTACAAAAATAAAATCCCCTTATAGGGGTGACGCCATGCCCTAAATGATGACGTAGGGCCTCTAGGAGAGACTTTGAGCCTTTGATGAATGACATGGAGCCTCCAAATGCAATAAATCATGCCACCAAGTGCTCTATCATGTGTCAACTATCTCTCTCTCCATCAAACCAAGCTACACCACCATGAACCATGAAACAACCATCAAAACCCTAGCCCGTGTGACGTCTAGGGCATCAAATGTGACATTTTAGGCCTCCTAAGGCCAATGTTTGGGTGCAAGAAGATAGAGTGTGATATCATCATGGTCTCTAAGTGACTCCAAAGGCAACGTTCCCTCTCCCATGTGTCCAAAGAGTGGGGGCACATCATCCAACCTGTGGGTTTCATGCCCCAAATGAAGGTCCAAGTGACCTTGTGCCTTCATGAAAGGACTTCCACTTGTCAAGGCCCTAGAAAGACAAACAAATTCGCCCTCCAAGGGTCCACATGTCACAATATCATGCCAAGTAAGCCATATCTAATAAAATAACCACCCAAACATGTGCATCAAATACCCCCTTCTCAAAATAAACAAATGTTCAAAGACCTTATACAACATGCCAAATTTAAGTATGGGAGGGTTGTCATGGTGACCTACTGGGTGAATCAATTCCTTGAGTAGGGGATGTTCCTAGGGAGAATCCTCTCTAGGTCATGTAGTGAATGTGAGGTGTATGGGGTTAGACTTCTAGGTATGAGGTTTCATGACATACAAGGGCTCGTATTGTGTCATTTATGGGTGCCTTTGTTGAGGGCTAGCTACATCCTTTTCCTCTTTTTGTTTTTAAAGAATATTTTTCCAGGCCCTTTATTATATATTTTGCACGTGATCCCAAGTTGAAGACAATAAGGGGCACAAAAAAGGAAATGTATATCCCACATACGCTCTACCTTGGTTTACATGCTTTTCCAAGTTGAAGACAATAAGGGGCACTAAAAGGAAATGCATAGCCCACGAACGCTCTACCTTGGAAGGCATGATTGATCAATTAGTTATTTATTTTATGGGTCTCTCATTTTCTTTTGAAGAGGCATTTCATTTCTCTTGGGATCCCAGGGAGAGATTTTATTGCATGATGTTTTTTGTTGGGGCACCTCTAAGCCTAGTGGCCCCTTCTTTCCATGAAATGAGGTGCATGCCCTTCTTGGGCCAATAAGCCTGGAAACCTAAAAGATTGGGAAATGAAGGGGAAGAAATAATGGAAAGTGGAAAGTATGAGCGGGAATGGTTCGATAAACCTTCAAGGAGACCCCCCAATAGAAACCCTTTCGCTGAGGGTGGCCACTTACTAGGAAACCATGTCAACCACCAAGGTGAAACAAGGCAACAGGCATAATTTCCAAGCAAACGTTTTCAAAATCAAGAAAGGACTTTTTGCAACATGTTCAAATGATTCATTTATTAGAATGACACTTACCACAACACTTGACTTCTTACCTCTTAGAGCAAGACTTGTCGTCCTCTGTGAGCCAAGCTAGGTGTGGTGGACTCTGCTACCATAGATTGGATGGTGATGTATGGTGTGATAGGGGCCTCTTCTTGTTCATCTACCTCTTGGTACTCCATGTCTGCAACCTAAGGGCCTCGAGACATCATCTGCTTATTTATCCCTAGGAATGGGGGATAAAAAGTTTCATAGATGGGTTTTGGGTTTCCCTTCCTCTTCCCCCAATTCTCTCTATCTTCCTCTTTTCCTCTCCCTCTTTCTCTACCCTCTCTCCTTCTTTTTTCTTTCATTCCACTCTCCTCCCCATTCCTCTCTTGTACTCATATTTTTTATCCCCCTCCTATTATCTCCTATCATTCTGCTCCCTCTCCCTCTCTCCATATTCTCCTTCCTCTTCTTCTCCCTCTCCATATCTCTCTCTCCTTCCACTCCTTCTCCCTCTTCCTCTTCCTCTTCTCATTTTTTGTGGAAGAAGTGTCCTCAGACACAAAATTTTATCAAATATGGAAAAAAGAGTTACAAAGAGAAGTGAATACCAAACGCCTACATCCCTCACATGAAAAAGAACCAGTTTATATAGCCTAACTCTAAATTAAATTATAAGAGAACAAACAATCATATAATCACGCGAGCAAGATAGGTGTCCTTTACATATTAAACTAAATGTCCTCTTGAGAAATAAGGTAACATAAACAAAAACATTTAATCTAGGAAAATACTTGGACTTCTATAAATTTAGGATTATGAGGCTAACAATCCCCCCTTTAATATGAAAGTTCATTTCTAAACTTAGTGAACTTTATTCTACCAAGAGGTTTGGTAAAACAAATTGAATTTTGATCTTCATGTGGAAAGAACTAAGGCTTGGTGATGTCTTTGACAATCAGAGATCTGATGAGGTGATACTTGGTGTCGACATGCTTAGTCTTTGAATGAAATATCATATTTTTGGCCATCTTTATTGCTTATTGACTATTGATCAATAAAGTAGTTTTTGATTCTTGAATTACACCAAGATTCTACAAAATCCTGCGTAGCCATACAATCTCGCATGTTGCTTCCCAAGATGATATGTACTCTGCTTCTGCTAAAGAGTTGGAAATTGTTGTATGCTTCTAACAACTCCAAGATATTTCTATTGAACCCATAGTCATAAATTAACCTGAAGTTGATGCTATATCATCAATGTCACCTACAAAATTAACATCTCAATATTCAACAAGTGAAAAAATTTGGTCTTCTTATAGAGAAGACCAAAGTATTTTGTACCCTAAATTACCTTAATACCCTTTTCACTAAATTCTACTGAATTTTCCTTGGTTACGCATAAACCTTGGAAGTATGTTGATGGAATATGACAAATCTGGTCAAGTATCTGTCAAAAAAATGAGGCTTCCAATCAATTGCCTATACTTTGTACTATTTCCCAACTCCCCCCTTCAAATTTTGAAAGTTTCAAATTATGCTCCATGGGGGTAAGAGAAGGTTTACAATATTCCATGTCAGATTTCTTTAACAATTCAATGGCATACTTGGTTTGACTAAGGAAGATTTGATTAGTATGTTGATTTATTTCAACTCAAAGATAATAATGAAGGGGCCCCAAATCTAACATTTTGAAGCTTGCTTGGAGTTCTTCCTTAACCTGTTTGATGTGAACTTCATTAATTATTGTTATGATTAAGTCATCAACATATAGTACAATTATTACCAAGTGTTTATTTTGCATTAAAAAATACATTGTATTGTCTGATTCAATTCGTTTAAAACCTACCTTCCGTAGGTAATCATCTATTTTTTCATACCAAGCTCGAGGAGCTTCTATCAAGCCATATAAATCCTTCTCTACTATGCAGACTTTGTGTTCATGTCCTTCAACTTCAAACCCTTGTGGTTGAGTCATGAAAGCTTCTTCTTTTAGATCACCATTAAGGAAGACACTTTTGACATCCATTTGATGTAATTTCCAACCATTTTGTGCAAAAAATTTGATAACCATTATGATTGTGTTCCGTTTAGTTATTGGAGCAAAAGTTTATTCATAATCAATTCATTCCTATTGAGAATAACCCTTGGCCACAAGTCTTTCTTTGTACTTGTCAAGTTTAGCATTGAGCTTGTACTCTATTCGATAAACCCATTTGCAACCTATGGGCTTAATGTCTATCAGACAATCAACTAAGTTCCAAGTCCCATTTGTAAGTATTGAATCACAATCATTAATCATTGCTTCCTACCATTCTTTATGTTCAACTGCTTCAACAGAAGTAACAAGTTCAATGGAAGCATGAGTTAATAATGCAAAATTATCTTTTGATATGAAGGAACTCCTAGTCCCTATTTTGCTCCTTTCATCTAGATGTATGTCCTTAAGAATTTGTGTGGCCCATTTTTCCCTATGGTGTTGATTTTCTTCTATAAAAGTTTCTTCGATTGATTTATATTGTGCAGTATCTTGAGCTGGAGAAGAATATTGTATTGGAGAAATTTCATTTTCGAGAGAATTGATATTAGAAGAACCATTTGATGGAGAACTGTTTCCTAAAGAAACAGTTTTTTTCAAACCAATATGGTTTCCTTGGTTTCTTTTTCAACTTTCCTTCACCGTTAGAGTTTTTATGCTCTACACAACTAAGAAGATGATTATCTCTTTGAATTTTTACTTTCAATTTCATAAAAAAATTACATCTTTGCTGACAATGATTTTGTTAGGGACCTAACCCCTCACGTAGCTAGAATAATATATTTCCATGTAATAAATGTCAATATTAATAAGGCCTGGCAATAAGGAATAATAAGTCCAATGTAAGAAGACCTAATAGAAGCTTCCGCTTCTAGAAGGATCTTCCTCTAGATTGTTCTTTTGATAGACATATAATGTATTGTCCTGTATTGTCTTGTTTTTTCTTTCAACAACTCCATTCTGTTGAGGTGTCCTAGCAACGGAGAATTTCCTTTTTATTCCATGATTGTTGCAGTAGTCCATAAATTCCTTTGAAGTGAACTCTCCTCCATTATCAGATCTCAAGCATTTGATTCTTGAATCCATCTCATTTTCAACCATTTCCTTGAGGATCTTAAAATTTTCAAAAGCTTCTGACTTGTTCTTGAGAAAGAAAACTACAGTCATTTTTGTATAATCATCAGCTAATAACATAAAGTATCTCTCACCTTTTAAGCCCTTTGTTGTATTTGGTCCAATTAGATCAGTATGCACAATTTCCAGTGGTCTTGTTGTTGAATATTCCTTTGATTTGAACCTGGTCTGTGTTTGCTTTCCTTGTTGACAATGCTTGCATAAAGTGTTGGTTGGTTTCGTGATCTAGGGCATTTATCTAACTACTTCTCTTTTGCTTACTTTGACAAGGTTATCAAAATGCATGTGACCCATTCTTTTGTGCCATAGCCAACTCTCATCTTCCTTTCCTAGATAACACTTTTTCATTTCCAATTTCACTTAACACATATATGTTGTTTGAAGTTCTTGCAGTTGTACCGACCAATTTCCCTGAACCTTCTCTTCTTATCTCACACTTTTGTGAATCGAAAGTAACTTTATGACCTTGGTGACACATTTGACTCACACTTGGAAGATTAGGTTTCATATCTTCTACCAATAGAACATTTTGTGCCTTTTTATTCTTGTTCCCAATTCAGACTGTGCCTTCTCCAATGATTTTGGTAGAATTATCATTTCTGAAGGAGACTGGTCCATTTCTTTCCTTTCACAATGTAAGAAATTTGTCTCTATCACCTGTCGTGTGTTTTGAACACCCACTGTCAACATACCAACCGTGTTTCTTCTTCTTAGCTTGTAGAGCGACTGTGTATTCTTCATTGCTATACTGATCTTTCTTTCTTATCCATGTTGTTTTCTGAGGTTCTTGTCTGTGACTGTTGTTATATTGTTGAGGTTCTTTAGGAGGGACTGCCATTCTGCAATTTTTGGCCACGTGTCCAAAATTGTTACATTTGTAACATTCCACTTCAGTGCTCAAAGATTCAAATCTGTTGTAACTTATTCTTTGTGTTTCACTAGGTCTTCTTGAGTAACCCCTTTGTGTATGACTCTCAAAGTTGTTATTGTTCTTGTTGTTAGCTCTGCAATTCACAACTTTATGTCCAAAATTATTACATCCATAACATAAAACAAAAAATATAGTTTGATACCTGGGAGTAGAAGATATTCTGAAACAAGCTGCTCTTATGAATCCTTCTTCTTCTTGAGTCCTATCTATTTTTTGTTGATTATGAAATATGAATCTACTCGGTGGAGGAGTGTCCCTGTAATCTTCCTTGTATATCTTCCTATCCCCTTTGATTGTTTCTGCATAGCTTTTTGTATTTGTTTCTTACTCTATTGTTTTGGAGATTGATCCCTTTTCTCTCCGATTGTATCCAAGTCTAAACTTGTCAAGATGAGATTTTTGACTGCTGATAATATCATCCAAAACTTTTGAGCTATTCTGCATATTTTTCTTTTGAATATCCTTTCTTAGTGTGACAATCTCCACTTCCAAGTTTCCAATGATCTTGTCCTTTTCTTCTATTTGTTCTTTGAGTGCTTCTTCAATTCTTTTATCTTCTTCTATTTGAACCTTCAATCTTGTGATCATTTGTTCTAGTTCTCAAGTGTCCTTTTTCTTGTCTAGTTCTGCTTGTAGTTTCTTGTTTTTCTTCTTTTCTCTTCTGATGACTTCTATGGCACACATTAATTCTTCTCGATAGTCAACTTCTGCCTCTTCAATTTCATCTTTGGCTTCTTCATCCTTCTGTGACTTCTTCATATTCTTCTTGAGTATTCTTTGTGGGGATCTTTAACATCATGGATAGAACTCTTCATGTGTCAACTTTGTCACTGATTTCATCTTCATCGATGATGAATGCTTCTTTGATGCATAAGCTTTTCTTGAAATCTTTCTTTTGTAGTTATTTTGCCTTTATATGTGTGTTTTGCATTTTTGAGTAACCTTCATCATTCTCTTTTCTTATGAGGACATTTGTTAGCAAAATGACCAATACCATCCGCAATTAAAACAAATTAGGAAACACCTCATACACCATTGGTTCCCTTGTTTAGTCTTTTTGTGAAGTTGGCCACTTCTTCATCATCTTAGAGGCGTCATTCTTCTTTGCTATATTCTTTTTTGTTACTTTTTCTTTTTCTTTGATCTTGGATGCTTTGAAGGCTAGTTCTTTTACATATGGATTTTCTGACTGGAGTTCTCATTTGATATCTTTGTAGAAGATTCCACTCGCAGTTCATCCATGCTTATTGAGTTCATATCCGATCTTTCTTCTAGTGTTGATATCTTAGGGTTGAATCTCATAGGAAGAGATCTTAGTACCTTTTGAACAATTAAAAACTCTTTGATTTATTCTCCCAATTCTATGATTGCATTCACTATTTTGTCAACTCTTAAAGTAAAAGCACCAATATTCTCATCTTCCTTCATTTTTAGTAGTTCAAACTGACCTATGTAAATTTGAAGTTTTGTTGCTTTGACTTTTGTATCTCCTTCATAAAATATTTGAGAGCTTCTCCCAAATCTCTTGTAGTTTACAATGTACAACTTTGGTGAATATTGTTTCTTGAGACCATTCAAAGTGCATTTGTAGCTTTGGAATTTTCCGTGCATTTCAACTAGCACAATGCATTTGTTGAGGTGGGCTGATGATGCTTGTGTATCCATCTACAATTGATTGCCAATTTCAAACCTGATGCTTGTATATATGTCTTCATCCTTATGCTCCACCCCTGTGCTTGTATATATGTCTTCATCCTTATGCTCCAAAAAACATACTTATGTCCATCAAAGTGTGGTATTCCATTTTTATATGAGTTGGTACTCTCCATGATCTACCTTTCAGTGGTTAAACTGATTTCTAAAGGAACCGGCTCTGATACCAATTGTTGGATTACTGAGAGGGGGTTGAATCAGTAATAGCGTAATTATAATCTTTTTTCTCCAAATAATACAAGTGTTATATCAATGTAGAATTATTATCCAAGAATGAGAAATAAGAAATGAACAATCACACACATACACAGTACACCAGTGTTTTACATGGAAACCCAAATCGGAGAAAACCGCAGAATGCATTTTCTTATATGTCTTGACGAATTACATTCATTGGAAGCACCAACTTCCTTTGTTTTCCAGCTACAACTGGAAGGAGGCTCCAACCCCCTAGTTTCTCAGGCTACAACCTGAGGGAAGCTCCAACTCACCAATTATCTAGCTACAACCAGAAGGTGGCTAAAACCACCTGTCCTTGCCCCGTCCAACCGCCCCGAAGTAGAAGTAGAATGATGGAACCACTGTCACACTATCACTGTGAGATATACTGTTGTAAACCTGAACCATGCATCAACCATGCATCAACTTGTACCTCAGCCTATAATCAACATGTACCATAAACAAGTGCATCAACCATGCACCAACCTGTACCATAAACAAGTGCATCCAACCATGTTCCAAGTATGTACCAATCATGTGTCAACTACTTATCAACTATGACTCATCAATATGTACCAACATCATCAACTGTACACCTCATGTATGTGCCAACTCATCAACTACTTGTCTCAACCATCTACCCAACTTGTACCTCAACCAAAAGCCCTCTTCAATTTCATCATCCAAATATGATTTATAACTCTGTAATAGACCTGGTGTATATGATCACATACTTGCAAACCTTCCTTAACTTTAAACAACAAGAGACTAGCATTTACATCAAGCTTTTCTTTAGCCTCACATTACTAGTTTTGGATTAGTCAACAACCCTCACTTGAAATAATCATAACTTTGTACTTGTAATGAATAAATATATGAAACTGATACAAAATTTTCTTCAATGTGTTTTGTACAATTTCTCCAGGTGTCACTACTTGGAACCTCTCAAAAAATTAGTTATAGCAAAAATGGCATACCTTGTTGAATTTTGGATTATTCTAGAGAGTGACCTTGTAGAGCGTGCCCCGCACATAATATTTGTTGAATCGATCCGAAACTGTTACACAACATACTAAAGACGGTACTCTAACCAAAACATTTTGTCTTGCTAAATTTGGATCTTTTATGAAGAAGTTATGACGTTTTTACCCGAAACACCTTAGAAAGCATCATCAAAAGAATTTATCCTTCCTTAAATTTCAACCTTCTTTTCTACACCTTCCCTCAGAAATTCGGCTTATATATCCTTTGGTTACCTCAGACACCTATAGGTATTCAATATGCTCAAGTTTGATTTAAATGAGAGAGCCTTGCCTCTTATTTATACTCTCCAAGTAGCTTCCTTAAAAACATCTTCTAGGTCACTTTGCCCACTTTC
>SNQJ01S0002519.1:237414-259782 GCA_010110895.2 Picea sitchensis
AACTCTCAAACCATGAGGAGTTATGTGACGTTCCACATACCACCAGAAATGGAATGACATGTACTATCCATATAGAATAGTATTACCTGAAAATATATCAAAACTCGTACCATTATCCATCAAACAAACTTGGTTCCATTACCCAAACCTGGGTTCTCCAACTTCTCATGGCCATAACTCTCTAACTGTGAGGAGTTATGTGATGTTCCACATACCACCAGAAATGGCATGACAAGCATTATCCATCTAGAATAGTTTCACTAAAAAATTCATTGGTGTTCATCTCATTATTCCACAAATAAGCATGGGTTCTCTAACCATACTTCTAGGATAACTCAATCCGCAAAGTGTCTTCCCGTGAGGGCTTTCACAATAAGGGGAACACTTTGGAGTTCATCCATTTCTATTTATTATCAACCATGACAAGACAATAACAAGTCATCTTTACATCAAACAATCTTAGGTCCATTACCCAACCTTTGTGCTACGGGGCTTTCTTCAAGGGTTGACATCAATGACAAGCAACTTTAATCAATAGTTTCAATGGACCCGACCCCTTCCCAATTTCCCTATTTTTCCACCTATCCCATTATATTTCCCTACAATCACTGATCGTTGTGGTACCTATCACTTCTAATTCTTTTTTTTTCTAGTACCACCCACCCAATTTTTCCTTACCCACACTTCCCCTCTCCAAATGGCCACAACTCGCAACCAAGATCTCCAAAATTCCGTCAATCAAGCCCAGGTCTCCATCGAACATCTCACATCTCAGCTGGATTCCACCAATTTCTGCATTGACACCTTGGAAGCCAACCTCACCACCCAATTGACATCCCTCTAGTCTGTTGTCAATCAATTGTTGAACTGCCCTACGAGTCCTTCTTCATCAACACAACTCGATGTTGTTGATTCCTCTCAATCTCCACATTTTCACTCCAAATCCTTTCATCATGAACCCCGTCTTCCCCGTGTAGAGGTCAATAAATTTGATGGCTCCGATCCTACCGGTTGGGTCACTCAAATGGAGCATTAATTTTCTCTACATGGTATTGCTGACGAGTTGGCCAAACATCACTATGTTGTCCTCTATCTAGATCTTAAACGCTGACAATGGCGCAAAAATTCACGTCAGGGGTATATTGCCTGAACCTATTTTTTATGCTGAGCTCTATGCCTGCTTCGATACTGATACCCACTATCTAGGTCATTTTACCAAGTTGAAGCAGTCAAGCACAGTGGAAGACTTCATCACTGCTTTTGAGCATTTGGCCTTTAAAACAGAGGGCATGTCAGAGGAATTCTTCCAGGAATACTTTATCAGTGGTATCAAGGATGAAATCCGATCCCAGGTTCTCATGGCCTGCCCTCCCACCTGGTTGGAAGCTACTGAACATGCTAAAGAGGCCCAACAAGTTGTTTTTTTCCAGAACTAAAAACCTCGTTTTTTTCCTCGCCCTCGACCCGCTAATCCTAACCCCCCCCCTGTTACTCCCCTCAAGGTCCAAAAACTAACTAGGGTTGAAATGGTTGAACACCAACTGAAGGGTCTTTGCAATGATTGTGATGAAAACTATTTTCCGGGGCACAAGTATAAGGAACAAAAACTATTTATGGCCATCTCAGAAGATGTTCCTGCAGAGGATGTGACAGTTCCCCTTGTTGAAGAACCCTCCCTTCTCGATGCCACCCAATAGCCTGTTGACCCACTTATTTCCTTGCATGCCCTCACTGGCTTCTCACCCCACCCAAACGCTAAAGCTCATTGGAAACATTAAGCACAGGAAGGTCATCATCCTTGTTGACAGTGGTAGCACCCATAATTTTATTCATTGTCGCATTGCCCAAGAAACTAATTGCTATATTCATGTTGTCAATAATTTTCAAATCATGATAGCCAATGGTGGGTCCATGAAATGTGCTGGGCGGTGTGAAAATTTTCGTCTTCAAATTGGACATTACCAACTAAAATCTCATATTTTTTCCATTGTTATGGGAGGTTGTGGCATTGTGCTCGGTGTTGAATGGTTACGCACTTTGGGCCCTATTCTTATGGATTTTAAGGAATTAACCATGCAATTCCAACAAGAAGGACAAAAGTATAAATTCCAAGGTCTCACAGTTGGTTCTCCTGAGATCATTAGTTCCCATCGTATGGAAAATATCCTCAAGAAAGGCCACTACTATATCATTTCTCAACTCCATTCTATTCAATCCGTTGAGACACCCTTTCTGCATCCTGACCTCCAAGCTATCCTTTCCAAATATCAATCTCTTTTTTCCACCCCTCAGGGTCTTCCTCCTTGTGGTGTTCATGATCATCCCATTTTCCTTGTTCCTGGCAGTCTTCCTCCCAATGTTCTCCCTTATTGCCACCCCTTTTCCCAAAAGAATGAAATTGAGAAAATATTGCAGGAATTGCTCCAAGCGGGTGTTATCCGCCCCAGTACCAAACCTTATTCTGCCCCTATGGTAATGCTACTTAAGAAAGAAGGTACTTGGCACATGTGTCCTGACTTTCGTGCCCTCAACAAGCTCACCATCAAGGACAAGTTCCCCATTCCTATCATTGATGACCTCTTGGATGAGCTCAGTGATGCTCAGTATTTCACTAAACTTGATCTGAGTTCTGGCTACCAACAGATACGTATGCAAGAAGCTGACATACCCAAGACTGCCTTTCGAACTCACGAGGGTCACTATGAGTTTTTGGTCATGCCCTTTGGCCTGTGTAATGCCCCCTCCACCTTCCAAAGCCTCATGAATCATGTCTTCCGTCCTTTTCTCCGTCATTTTGTCTTAGTTTTCTTTGATGATATTCTCATCTATAGTCAAACTTGGCAATCTCATCTTTCCCATGTAGATCAAATTCTCCATCTACTCTCACAGCACCAACTTTTCCTCAAACAATCTAAATGTGATTTTGGCACCTCAAAAGTCAAGTACTTGGGTCACATTGTTGGCAAGGCCAGTGTCATTGTGGATCCTAAAAAGATTAAAGCTATGCAAGATTGGCATCACCCAAAGACTCTCAAAAGCTTGTGTGTATTCCTTGGTTTAAAAAGTTATTATCCCAAGTTTGTTAAGAAATATGGAAATATTGTGACACATCTCACTACTCTCCTTAAAAAGAATTATTTCACTTGGACTCCAGCAGCTGCTCAAGACTTTCAAACCTTGAAGATGGCTATGTGCACCACTCGAGTCCTAGCCCTTCCTGATTTCACAAAGACCTTTGTCCTGGAATGTGATGCTTCCGTGAAAGGAATTGGCTCTGTCCTTATGCAAGAGGGTCGGCCTTTGGCCTTTACCAGCAAACAATTGTCAAAGCGAAATTTGGGAAAATCAATCTATGAAAAGGAAATGTTGGCTATTCTGCATGTCATGTATCTCTGGCACCCTTATCTATTGGGGAAACGCTTCCAAATTAAGATAGATCATCAAAGTCTCAAGTATTTTCTGGAACAACACCTTTCCTCCCCCGAGCAACAAAAATGGGTGACTAAGCTCTTTGGATATGATTATGAGATCATTTACAAGAAAGCAAAAGACAATGTGGTTGTTGATGCACTTTCCAGAAAATATGAAGATGAAGAGTCCCTTTTTTCTCTCTCCTTCATTGTACCAAATTAGCTCCAAGTTGTTCACCAGGAATGGCTACAAGATTCCAAAAGTTCGCATATGATACAACAATTGCAGTCCAATTCTCCGATCTCCTCAGGGTACTCTTGGCTTAATGATGAGCTTTGATACAAAGGTCGTTTGTATTTAAGTACATAGTCAAAACTTAAATCCACGGTACTTTATGAGCTTCATGCTACACCCAGAGTTGGGCACTCAGGGTTTACCAAAACCTATGATTGGGTCAAATGTTCTTTTTTCTGGGATGGTATGAAACAGGATGTTCGTAAATTTGCGGTTGAATGTGATGTGTGTCAACCCAACAAGGGAGAAACAGTCAAATCTTCTGACACACTACAACCGCTTCCGATTCCACCTACTATTTTGCGGCATATCTCTATGGTTTTATTCTAGGATTACCTAATTCGGGAAATAAATCAGTCATCATGGTGGTAGTTGATCGTCTTTCCAAGTATGCTCATTTCTGTGCTCTTCAACAACCATTTACAACATCCATTGTGGCTCAACTTTTCTTGGATCAGGTCTTCAAGGTTCATGGCATGCCACATTCTATTGTTTCTGATCGTGACCCAACTTTCACTAGAGATTTTTGGAAAGAACTATTCAATATCCAAGGCACCCAATTGCATCTCAACACAGCTCATCATCCCCAGACTGATGGTCAAAATGAAGTGGCCAACAAGTGTTTGGAAACATATTTGAGGTGTTTTTCATCGGAAAGGCAAAATCAGTGGGCTCAATGGTTACCACTATTTGAATGGTGATACAACACTTCTTACCATACAACTACCCGCACGACTCTATTGGAAGCAGTATATGGAAAAAATACACCTTCGGTTCTCTCATATTTTCCAGGTGTCTCGAAGGTCCAAGCAGTTGACCAAACTCTTATAGTTAAAGAGGTTGTTCTCTGTACCCTCAAAGAGAATTTGGTCATGGCCCAAAATTGCATGAAGCAACAAGAAGATCAAGGTCACTCTGAACGTCAATTTGCAGAAGGGGATCGGGTGTTTCTTCGACTGCAACCTTACAAGCTAACTTCCCTCAAGGTTGACCATTGTTAGAAACAGGTGCCCAAATTTTATGGTCCTTATACAATTCTCAAACGTGTGGGACAGGTGGCCCATTAGTTAGCTTTGCCCAGTCATTCTAACCTCCATCCTGTTTTTCATGTTTTCTTCTTAAAGAAGATGATTGGAACTAAGTGCTAAATTCAAACCGACCTTTCCGAGTTGGACAAAGAAGGATCCATTTGGCTATAACCACAAGCAGTTTTCAACCAGCGTGCCCCAGATTTTGATGATCTTACGGAGCCCGAGGTAATTGTCTTGCCAAGCATCATATCATTCCTGAACCACCATGTTTGTGGTTCGATTCTTTCATCACTATTTTACGATTTTGAGTCGGTGATGTGGTTCGATTCTTTCATCACTATTTTATGATTTTGAGTTGGTGAGGCTCGGAGTCAAATGCAGCTCCATGCTTATTAAGCATTCACATTTCACGTCTCACTGTGGCTTGGGAAATCCCTAATAAAGTCCTGGTTAACCCGGTAAAGTACTGATCAACCTTCACTTGACAAAATCTCTTGCGTTATACCAGTAAGGGCACTATGTTGCATTCTTGCTTGTGAAATGAATCAAGTGGGGGATGGGACTATTCTTTGATGCCTCTCACCCTGTGTTGATATTGGAGGTTGGGATGGGTGCCCTTTTCCCTCCCTTTGCTAGATGGATGAATCAGTTTACTAATATTTGATCATCATGGTTTGCCTATGTTAATTTTAGAGCAACTATTAAGTTTCTTTTCAATTTACTAGATAACAATAGTATAGATAGGATCATTGAGAGAAACACAATCAGAAGATACACGACATTTATCCTAGGAAACCTTCATGGGGGAGAAAACCCAACAAAAACTTCCTTAATATAGATAGTCAATACAATGCCAAGAGAATAAACCAAAACACTAGAGAATATCCAAAAACAATGCACCTCTCTCTTCCTTCTTCTCCCAACTGCAACTCTCCAAACTTGCGCACTTGATGAGTGAATGAGTGAGTGAACAATTGAAGTGCTAGCCTCCCTTATTTATACTAGTTGTAAGGTGTTGGAAATGTGTCTCTTCAGTGGGCAGGGCCAAGTCGGCCGACTTCTCTTCTTAGTGGTTAAAATCACTTTAATTAGGCCTCAGGGTCGACTTCTTAATAAAGTACAAAGCCTGACATGATCAATCCACAAAAGGGGATTGATCTGATGAATAATAACTCAATAATAAATAGAATACTCTTTGCAGTTACAATATTTCAACACTCCCCCTTAACAAGAAGAGTATTCTACAAAATCATCAGGGGAGAGAGAGGGCAACAACATCAACAACATCTGGAACACTGACTGGCATATCTATAAATCATCGGAAGTTTTTCTCATCATCATTCACATCATGGAGCTGGAATAGCATCCTCATTATCTGCATCAACATGAATTAGTATAACACTAATACATCATCATCATCAATAACATCTACAACAACAACAACATCATCACAGCACAAAGGCTGGAGCAACAACATCATCATCATCATGGGGCAACATAATGAGGTAGGTGTTACAACATTTTGTGGTACTCTGAGAGCACCTAAGGAGCTTCCCAGGAATCATACGATTCCCTAAGATATAAAATCCTAATGGATCTACGACGTGGTACTCTGATAGACTGTCCTTACCGGACCTTCGGAATCTACCCAGGAATCATAAGATTCCCTAGGATTATAAAAATCCTAACAGAGCTACCACTAATGACCATAATTAGCATATACATGCACATGTACTATGACAGATCGTCCTTACTGGATCTTATGGATCTGTCTAGGGATGATCAGTCCCCTAGGATATTAAATCCTAACTGAGATACTCGCTATTGGTCAGGATACCATAGTATCATCAACATCACTCCCCCTTTCGAGGGAGGTCCTTTCGGACTATACCAAGCTTGTCTCAAAAGTGTTCAAACTTTACACGAGACAGAGRTTTGGTCAACACATCTGCAACCTGCTCATCTATGCCAACATATTGGAKCTTTATGTCTCCCCTTTCCACCATATCACGAATGTAGTGATACCATATTTCTACGTGCTTTGGCTTGTCATGGAACACATGGTTCTCTTTCATCTTTATGCAACTCTGGTTATCACATAGAATCACGGTTTCTTCCATCTCCAGATCAAATAGAACTATCAACAACGTCTGTAGAGCCATATGGATTCACAACTGTTGGAACATGCAGCAATGTATTCCGCTTCTACTGTGCTGAGAGCAATACTAGATTGCTTCCTACTCTGCCATGAAGTCATGGCTGACCCCAGACTGAAACAACATCCTGAAGTGCTCTTTCTGTCAGAAACACTTCATGCCTAATCTAAATCGGTATAACCAATCAGTCTGAAGTCATGATCTCCATTATAACAGAGACCAAAGTCCAACGTACCTTTAAGGTATCTCATCACATGTTTTGCAGCAATAAGGTGAACACGTTTGGGTTCTACTAGATACTGACTCAAGGTGTTCACAACAAAACATATATCTTGCTTGGTGTTCATCAGATACATCAACGATCCAATGATCTATCTGTACAGCGTAGCACCAACCAATTCTGATAAAGTATCAACCGGGAGCTTCAACTTAGTTTCCATGGGTGTATTCATGGATTTACACTCCAACATATCAAACCTCTTCAGTATTTCAACTGCATACTTCCCTTGGTTAAGGAAGATGTTCTCTGGGCTCTACCAAACCTCAAGACCTAAGAAATAGTGCATTAGGCCTAGGGCCTTCATCTAAAATTCTACAGCGAGCTTCTTCTTACAATCAATGATGAGAATTTATTCTTTAGTTAAGAATAAGTCATCCACATACAACAACAATATAACAGACTCATCATTCATAGCCTTGAATGAAGTAAATGTTAGAATCAACTTTACTCTTGGTAAAGCCCAAGCTCGTTAGGAAACTGTCAATTCTTTCATACCAAGCTCTAGGAACTTGCTTCAATCCATACAGAGCCTTCTTCAATCTGCAGACATGAGTCTTTATGTCTTCAACCTCAAACCCTTGGGGTTGTTCGTTATACACTTCTTCAATGACACCATTCAAGAACGTTGTTTTCGCATCCATCTCGTTAACTTCCACTTCATCCCAGTTGCAAGGGCTATGATGGTTCTGATAGAAATGTATTTTCTTACAAGAGCAAACGTCTCTTCATAGTCAATGCCTTCCGTTTGAGAAAAACCACAAGCTACAAACCTTGCTTTATATTTCTAAATACTTCCATCAGCAACATGTTTTATCTTGTATAGCCATTTGGAAGATACCACATCTTTGCTTTTCAGTCTGGGAACTATTTCCCATACATCATTCTTTATAATGGATTGGTATTCTTCTGTCATGGCATCTACCCATTCTTTCTTCTGAATGGCTTCTTCAAAGCAAGTAGGCTCCTTCTCTAAGAGATCACACATCAAAGCCATATAACTGGAGAATGACTTGGGTTTCTTGACTTGTCTCATGGTACTCTCTGGGGCACCATACTTATCTCCATATTGAATAAGTTCCCTCGCCCAAGCTAGCTTTCTCTTGTTAGAGATCATCATCTGGGGAGGTTCTTGAGATTCTAACATATCATGATCTTCATGAATCTCATCATCAGAGGAAACTGTGACTTCCCTTACTAGTTCTGCAACTCTGGGAGCTACAAGCTCTTCTTCATATACTTCTTCAAGTTGGCATCTTCTTGATTTCTTGAGTGTTGCATCTTCATCAAAGGTTACATCTCTGTTGATCTCAATGTAATGGTAACCTGATATATAAATTTTGAAGGCCTTTGAGACCTCACAGTATCCAACAAATATTCCCTTCTTTCCTAAAGGGTCCAGCTTGGTTCTCTTCTCTTTTGGAATGTGTTCAAACACTGGACAACCAAATATCTTGAGATGGCTTACTTCTAGCTTCTTTCCGGAGAAGATTTCTTTGGGGGTTTTGAACCCAAGTGCACTATGGGATAATTTGTTTTGTACATACACTGTTGTCCTTGTTGCTTCTGCCCATAAGCGCATTGGAAGATCTTGATCATGGATCATAGTCTTCATTACTTCCATTATAGTTATGTTCTTCCTTTCTGCTACACCATTTTGTTGAATATTGTAGGGAGTGGTGAGCTCCGTCTTAATCTTGACATCTTTACAAAAGTTTACAAACTCTTTTGAGGTGTATTCTCCTCCATTATCTGACCCAATTGTGTTGATCTTTCTTTCAGAGAGATTCTCTATCAAGGCTTTGAATTCCTTGAATTTTCCAAACACTTCCTTGAATTTTCCAAGGATGAGAAGTCATTTTCTCTTCTTTGACCTTTCTAAAACTTCTGAAATTTCCTTGGAGGTGAGATTCTTTGTGAGAATGATTGAATCTCTTTGGGGAGTGAGATTCCTCATGTAGGTGGGTCTCCTTCTTGAAATAAAACATTTTCTTTCCTCCTTTAGCATGAGCAGTTAGGGCTTGATCTTCATCCCTTGAAAGTATTGCTTCTCGGTTAGCTACTCTTGCTTCTTCTTGGACACATTCTTCCCAAAGACTATCAAATTGTAGTTTTTCCTTTTTGGCACAAATAGTTTGGATGAAAGCGTCCCAAGGTCTTGTGAGACCATTAAGAGTTGTTAAGATGAGTTCATCTTCATCCAAGTTGTCTCCAATTGCTTCTAGTTGTTCCTTAAATTGAGAAACCCTAGAGAAGTAGTCATGTACAGTTTCTCATTTCTGCATCTTGGTATTCTTCAGTTGGTTTCTTAGATTCAACTTCTGGTTGATATTATTTCCTTCATACATCCTGGTTAGGGCATCAAACATTTCTTTTGGAGTATTTTTGGAGGCCACTTGAGGGATCAAGTGATCTTTAATAAAGTCTGCAATGATTCTTTTGGCCCTAACCATATCCTTCTGGTGCTTTGCTTTAGTTGTAGCATCTATAGGTTCTAGTACATTTTCCTTGATAAATCTTGAAATATCATTCTCTTCAAGAATGAGTGCAATCCTATACTTCTAGGCAGAGAAGTTATCCACACCTTCTAACTTATCAACAAGCTTGGTGTTTGCAGACATCTTGACATGGGACTGGGAAAATGACCAAAAAATGAAAGTGCTCAAAAATTAACTCTGAACTTACGAGGAGGTGTGTTTGGCTGAGTTCAGTAGACTGGTGCAGTCAGATTTCAGAAAATCCAAATTTTACCCTTTCAAATTTGACCTGCGGAAATCTGGACTGGTACTTCTGGTACTGGTTCTAGTTTCCTGGTTTTCTAGTACCAATGAAAACTAGGGTTTCACTTTATGGGAGTTCTATCCACTGGAAAAGTTCACTCAAGCTGCCAATGAGATCGCTAGGCTAGGGCGCACTTCCATGATGAGTTTCAGGCTGAAATTCCTCTTCAATAAAAAACCCTAATTTTCTTGTATGACAAGAGTGACGTTTTTGCTTATCCAGTGAAAGGTGCTCTCTTCAGCTTAGCTTTGATACCATGTTAATTTTCGAGCAGCTATTAAGTTTCTTTTCAATTTACTAGATAATAATAGCATAGATAGGATCACTGAGAGAAACACAATTACAGGATACACAACATTTATCCTGGGAAACCTTCATGGGGGAGAAAACCCAGCAAAAAAAATCTTAATATAGATAGCCAAGACAATAAACCAAAACACTAGAGAATATCCAACATTGAGCAATGCACCTCTCTCTTCCTTCTCCCAACTGCAACTCTCCAAACTTGTGCACTTGATGAGTGAGTGAGTGAGTTAACAATTGAGGTGCTAGCCTCCTTTATTTATACTAGCTGGCAAGCGTTGGAAAGGTGTCTCTTCATTGGGCAGGGCAGACTTCTCTTCTTAGTGGTTAAAACCACTTTAATTAGGCCTGGGGGGGTGACTTCTTAATTAGCAACATATAATTAGGGTTTGACTAATCTACAAAAAGTGATTTGGTCAAGTACAAAGCCTAACATGATCAATCCACAAAAGGGGATTGATCTGATGAATAATAACTCAATAATAAATAGAATACTCTTTGCAGTTACAATATTTCAACAACCTACGTATATGGTTAGATTAGCGCCAGTGGATAAGATAATTTTATTAATGTTCAACAAATGACAACAAAAGTAGATCAATGGAACTTACTAAAGAATACACAGCAAGTAAAATTACAATGTGAGAGTGCAAGAACAACTCCTAGAAAATGCCAAAAAAACAAATAAATCTGCAGTAGTATTACTGGTGCAAAGAAGTTTTGCCCAATCACAAAGTTTCAAATTACTCCTCTATCTGTTGATGTCACGAGTGGCTACAGTAAGATTATGTGCCCATCTTGTTGGTTTCTACTCAGTTACGGTGAAATATTTCATCCATAGTGTTGAATGGTTCACATTCTCTGTCATCTATCAATTGCAACATCCAGGTACTGTCATGATAGATACCATCTCCTCTAGGATTTGTTCATTTAGGGAATCATGACTTCTAACAATGTCATGGTTTTATTTTGTGATATTTTCTCACATCTATTTTTACAAATTTTAAAATTAATGACATATGTGCATGGTAAGGTCAATGTTCATGTCAAGTGAAATGGTGAGAGGCATAAAGTTCACATATCATTGAAAATGCTTAAAATACAATCTCGATTCACAATCAAATCATACAAGCTTGATCCTTGAACTAGGACAGTGGCGCCTATTTTGCTTGATACTAACAAAACCGTTGAAAGGGCACTAATACCGGATACTCAACTCAATGCTAGGATTGAACTGATGCTAGACATAAGGTCATATTTGTTTTATGTACAAGTTTAGTTAATGACACTTATGTCTAAAGGACAATTTTCATAGGCATAAGGTCATATTTTCTTTATGTATAAGTTTAGTCAATGACACTTAAGGATTTGAAAACAACGTTCCTACACGAGGACCTATAAGAGGAAATCTACATGAAACGGGTTGTGAGTATTATTTTAAAGGGAAAGAAAGAGCTAGTGTGCAAACTGGAAAAAAAAAAAAAAAAAAAAACCTTTTATGGTCTAAAACAATCACCAAGGATGTGGTACCAAAATTTTGACACATACATCCTTAGTTTTGGATTTGTGAGAAGCAAGGTTGATCACTGTGTATATTCCAAGGAACTAGGCATTTGTTTCATATATATAGCTTTGTATGTTGATGACATGTTGTCGGTCAGAAACAACATGGATGTTATAAAGGAGGTGAATATGCAACTATCCTCCAAGTTTGACATGAAGGATCTAAGTGCTATGAACTTCATTATAGGAACAAAGATTAAGAGAGATGAGGCAGTTAGAAAACTTTGGTTAAATTAGATAAAGTATATTGAAACAGTCTTGAAGCATTTCAACATGCAAGATTGGAAACTGGTAAAGGTACCAATTCATGTAGAAGTAAAAATAATTGTTGAACAATGTCCAAAGACATAGGAGGAGATAGAGGACACGGCACGTGTTCCCTATGCTAGTGTTGTTGGTAGTATGATGTATACAATGGTATGCACTCAACCAGGCATTGCTCATGTTGTGGGAGTATTGAGCATGCACATGTTGACACATGGGAAAGAGCACTAGATTGTTGTCAAGAGAATGTTCAGGTACTTGCATGGCACAATAGAGTATGTGATCAGTTATCAAGGGAAACCTAGAACCGATAGAAAAGTGAATGTACATGGATTTGTCGACGCACACTGGGCTGGAAATCTTGATTGAAGAAGGTTGACCAATGGATACGTGTTCAACATATTCGGTGGAGCCTTGTCGGCAACAAAAGATGAAAACATGGCTGCCACCCATGCAAGCAAAGAAGTAATATGGCTGCATAAACTATGTTCATGGATTGGCTTTTAGCAACAAGCTACGAAGATAAGTTGCGACGGTCAAAGTGAAATTTTCTTGGAAAATAACCCAGCTTACCATTCTAGGATAAAGCATATTGATGTCAATACCATTTCGTGAGAGACATGTTGGAAAGCAAGACGGTGCTACTGGAGAAGGTAGACACTTTGAAAAACATTGCAAACTCTTAGACCAAGTAAGAAAGTGCAGTGAAGTTCTCTTGGTGTAGAGAGGTAATGGGCATCATTGCCATGGGTTAGTGAAAGAAAGTTCAAGTTCCCATGTATCAACAAAGAAGTCAACAAGTGGGAGAATGTTGGGTTGTTATATTCTTTGCAGTGAAAACACAATCAGTCGACTAGCTAGTCAAGGTGGATTGATTGGGTGAGTGATCAACTACATGGTCAATTCAAGTCGATGGTTGAGTTAATTCAAAGGTCATATCGGAAACTCGAGCTGATTGTAGTTGATAGATGATCGACTGAATGCTCAATTGGTAGCCGACTGGAAGACCGACTAGATGTCAACAATAGGTTCGTTGAATGAAGGTCGACTGTAACATAATCTCTAGATTCACAGGATTGTAGCCAATCATCTACATGGATTTGTAACCATTTTTAGGCTCCATGAATTAGGGTTTTGCATGCTTTAAAGCCTATAAATATGGTGTGGTGTAATATTATTTAAGATTAATCTTAGATTGATCAAAATATCAGATTGGAGAGGTGTGTACGGGCCATGTAGATGTAATCCAATTTGGTTGCAGGGTTGTTCTTAAGTAAGAGAGTAGGATGATGAACTGGTCTTGGGTGTGAACCAAGGTTATTCATGGAACTCTTTAATCTATGAATGAATAAGACAACAAGAGAGCGAGAGTCACTCAAGGTATGTTGGTTTTCCCGATTAAGGGTTTCCAGGGTAAATCTATATATATTGTGTATGATTGTCATTATTTATATTTTGATCAATTATGTCTTCTCTTTCCTAGTTGGTTTAGTGTGAGTGTATTTCTCTACATACACACTAATACAACTATTTTATGCAATGTATCCATGTGATTACAAAGCTTCTCCAATCCAGACTTAAAGCCATATCCAATTCTACTTGGGTGATTCTTGAGTTCCAAAATCTTACCATATCAGCAAAGTACATGTCTAGGTTGATCAAGTCAAATTTCATTAGATGTGAGTATAGTTTGCAAAAATTCCAACATTAATGCCTTTCACCCTTTCACATGTCACTAGGGAGGCTTCACGTGAGCCATGTATTGCACCAAATATAAAAATAGTTATGTTATATTTTTAGAAAATCCAACATTTATACCCTATAGTCTCTAAAAAAAAATTCCAATGAGCCCTCATTTTCTCAATTCTAAGTTTCAAGGTAACAATTTGGTGGTAAAGGTTCATAGTTTAAAAGCGATGGTGTTGGGATTCATAATATGAATTTAAATTTTCCAAGTTGTATCTTACCTTGATACCTTTCCAACATGTGATTTACCCCATTCTGATATCATATGAGTGAAGTAGAGTTGTCACAAGTCTTCAAATTGGTTTCGAGGGTGTGGTTCATGCAACTTACCTAGCAAGGTTTCTAGGTCAATGAATAAGTAGGTCTCTTACCATTTTAGCTATTATTAGATAGTGCAATATTCATTAAGATTCTAGACTTGTAAACACAAAAGATAATTTATACCTTTGTTGAACAACATGGTAGCAATTCAAAATTTATGATACAAGTAAAACAATGATGTTAAAGGCATTCCAACTAGTGTACATTACAATTCTACATTTCCAAAATACTTTCATCTACAAGGGATACCCTTTAGAACTGTCGTATTCATAAATCTTGGAGCTTAAACACATAGTACATTAGGCTTTAGCATCTTTATCAATTAGTAGTGTTGGATGCCTAGACAAATAACTTAGTTAAAATAGATTCCCTACTAGAATAATGGAACCTTTCCAACCATGAAGTAACATAGGGTGACACTAGCTAACCAGATATTGAATTTACAACCTTGGTGTAAATATATTAAATGTTACAGGTCTAAATCCATAGTTTCCACATATTTTTTTACATTCATCATTGCACTGCTATCATTTTCAACAATGAGGAAGCCAAAATTCTCATAAATCCTGCAGTCCCTTCACATTGTGGTCAATTTGCACTCCCTTCTATCATTTTGCAATTTTTAAAATCTTTCCAATTACCTACAAACTTTAAATTTTTTACACTATTTTTTTCTTTTGTAGGTCCCTTATAATGGTTAATGCACCCATGCATGACCCACAATCCATAGAAGTGGTGTATAGGCCAAAGGAAATGTTAAAGTCCTTAGTGAGGTGACCCAGAGTGTGTTAAACCTTGGAGTTGGGACTCTATCCCACTATTGGGCCAAATATTTTATTTCAAAAGGCCATCTTGTGGTCTAGGATCCCATGCATGGTACATGGGCCGTAGGTCTATCATTTAGGGCTCGTTACCTTCATTTCTAGTACCAAATCATGTATTGGGCTAGTAAAGCCATCCTAGGTGCACCAAACCTCAAAATTGAGCCCATATCCCACTTTAAAGAGCTAGCATCATAGTCTAGGGACTTGTGCATGGGTAGAGTGCCTTAAAATTTTTGTATCAGTACTAGGTCCTTATTTTTTCGGCTTTATACCATTTCCTAGGCTAGGATTCTCTTCCATCGTACACCATAATTTGGAATTGAGCTTGTATACACTTCTTGGGAAAAAAAAAACCTTATGGAGGGATTATGATGTAGTATAGGGCCACATACATGGTCTAGAATCCATAAAACAATTGTTTAGGACCTTGCACATTTACTTAGAAATAGTGTATAGTGCCTAATTCACCAAAAATTATCCTTGAAGCATGTCTTAGGCCAAAAGACATGCTCATGTTGTGTCAAACCTTTTAAGTAGGCCTATGTCTTGTTGTTGAACCTTGGAATCAAGCATATATCCCACACATGTGCCAAAGATACCATCCAAAGAGAAAATCTCATGATTTGTTCCCACATTCATGGCCCATGTTTCTTAGAAATAACTCATTCAAGGTACAATCCCCTCGAATTTTTCCTTGAAGCATGTTTTGAGTGAGGAGAACTACCCCTTGTGCATCAAACCACTAAATTAGACTTGTAAACCAATCTTGGGATTTAAGGACTAAGCCCCTTATTTTCATCCTTGAAAAAAGTCTTTGGCTAGGAGAATCATCCTTGGTGTATCAAACCTTAGAGTCAAGCTAAGATCGCATTCATGAGATAAAGATTCCTTTCAAAGCACTTTGTTTAGGGCCTGAGTAGTGTTTAGGACCTAAGAACCTAGGTTTTATCCTTGATTGATGTTATGGGATAGAAGATCTATTGTTGGTTCACAAAACCTCATAATCAAGCCTACATGCCACTCACTAGTCAAAGATTCCTTATGGAGGTGTTATTTCAAGTCAAGGCGCCATGATTTTATCATGAGCCTTATGCATAGTGTATAGGGCCTAATCTTGGATGAAGAGATACATTTCTAGTGTCAATATTAGAAATTGGGCCCATATGTGACTTCTGGTATTAATAATCCTTTAAGTGGGGCTTTCTTGTGATTATTGGGAAAAATTAGGTGGACCAATGACATTGACTAGATGGATTCTTGCATGCTTTAAGGCCTCATATATGGCATATGTGTCTTAGACCAATAATTTAGGGACAAATACCCTTATTTTAACATTGAAGCATTTATTTAGCCATGAGACCCATCCTTAGTGTGTCAAACTAGATACTCAAGCTTTTGTTCCACTCTTGGGGTAAATATCACTTCCAAAGGGATTATGTGATTGTACATTGACTTATGCATGGTATAGTGGCTATACAAGGCTTATATAGGGCCTAGTCCCTCCTTTTTTAGCCTTTGAGCAAGCCCCGGGTCATGAGACTCATGGGAAAAGGATGCATGATACAGAGCATGTATCATTTTTTGAGAATATCTGCATTTCCCATTAACCATATAACCATCATCAGAGTCTAAGCCCCAAGTTTTATTTCCTCAAATGATGTCAGGGTACAGGATACTTGTGTTTGGTGTGACAAACCTTATAATCAAGCTCATATCCCACTTTTGGGACAAATATTCCTACTAAATTTCGCATGGTGTGGCCTAGGGCCTTTCATGGCTAATGAACCATAAAAGTAGTGTGTAGGGCCTAAGTCCTTAGGTTGCTACTATGCGTTATGTCTTAAAAATTGTGCATAATTCTAAGGCACTATCTTCCATCCTTAAATCGTGTCTTGGGAAAGGAGACCCACCCTTGATGTCTTAAACCCTTGAATCGGGGCCATGCCCTATCCCTAAGATAATATTCCACACAAAGTGCACATATCATGGTCTAGGGGATTTTTAATTATAATTTATATTAAATAATTATAATAATTTTAAATTTTAAATAATAATAATATTTTACATATTATTATAATCATAGTAATTTCAATCTTAATATTAATAATGAAAACAATTTTTTTATCCTGACATGTTTGTTTGTTTTAGCATTGTATTATAAAATGAAAAATAACACTAATATAACACATGGCAACATGGTAATAATATGTTTGTGAAGTTGAGACAAGACCAAGATAATGATGAATGATGCATGCTTTATGTTAGAATCATGATAGCTTATGCACAAACAATACAAGGTCAATGTAGGAATTCTAAAAACAAAAAAAATGTCGCAAACCCTATATTTGTGTTGGTGTTGTTGTCCATTTCAAATATATGTTGAAAAGGTGGCAATCCGCTCAATTTATTTTCATATGAGGGCATGGGGAAAAACTTCCTAGTTATGAAAGGGATCTATGGGGACACTCAACAAGGGAAAGCAAGGGAGATTTGTGGGGCATCATTGGATCTCTTGGATTAACAAGTAATTTTTTTGTCATCCCCCACTATTTTGTTTTTAAATCCGTAGTTTTAAAACAAAATGTGATGTCGGTTTTGAACATAGAATTTGAGTTTGGGAATTTAGATATGGGTTTTGGATATGGGTTTTGTTATCACACAATTTGTAGCTTGGGCAAATCCCAACCCAATCCATGGAAGTGTGACAAATATGGGAGTACCTACCCACCGTCACCTAAGATAGGCACTCCCCTCACTTTAGTGATGATGAAATCACCATAAGGGGGGAATCTCAGTGATCCTATGGAGATTGAGATGGAAAGTGAGATGATGATAAATGATTACCCCTATAGGTCAAGTTTGAAGGAGGACTACGGCTTAAGAATTAGCCTTGTAGATGGTAGATTGCTGCCAAGTATTGTGTACTTGCAAAACAATGTTAGCCATGCCCAGAACAAGACAAACAATGGATAAAAAAGCCTTAAACCAAAGGGAATCAAACAAGGAACCTTGTTGTCCCAAATTGCAGCAGTATGGAAATATATAAATAAACAACGTAAGATATTAATAGCTACAAATTTAACCATCCAAAATCTAGTACAAGATATCATAAATAAAGCTAGCAATGATTAGTAAAACTTCCAATGATTAGAGCAAGATTTTGGTGGCGATTAGTGGTTGTTATATGATGTTATCAACAATTTATTGTGACGGCCAAGTGGCTGTAGCAAATAATTGCCACAACAACAAATTCTAGCCACAAAAATTAACAAGCAATCCACCCAAATGATAGCCAATAACAAATAGTTGAATAATAATGACTTGTAAGCAAAACTCAGCAGTAGAATAGTGAGCAATGAGTGAAGAAAATATGATTTTGCAGAAGCCCTAATGATTGTAGAATTTATTTATAACAACAAAGAGAATTATTAGGCTAAACAAGACACCCCTAGGGCACAATAAAGATTATAGCACATAGAATCAATCCCAACTTAAACAATTGCAATATCTCAACATTTCACACATACTAATGTAATGATTTAATATCTCCAATGCAAATTAGACTAGTGCCAAATCAATTGGGTTATGGAGTCTCTTGTGTAAGAGCTAGTTGTGTTACTTCTCTAGGGGTGTAAGCCTTTTTACTCCCTTGAGCAAACAAAACTAGCAAGGTAAATCTAGGAGGGTGTAAGCCTTTTTACTCATCTTAGCAACCTTTGCAAAGTGGATTATCCAAAACAATAATGATATATCTTAGTGGAGGGTGTTTGCCTTTATACTCCTCCAATGGTTTAGACAAGTCTAGCTTGAAACAAGAAGAAAAAGACACAATTAATGCAAAAATGTTTTCCCATTTCCAAGAAAAAACATGAAGAAACCCTCTTTTACCAAGAATATTCCACCACAATAGCAAGAACAAGACATCCAAGAGATAATTCCTTAGTTTCCTTCACCAAAAGACAAGTACTAGGATCCAAATAGAGAGAGAGATGTGATTTTCCCAAGTAGGGCGAAAATTTTAGCCAACAAGTATGTAATTCTCAAGTGAGTTATATTCAAAATGGCAATGGAGTGACCTCTTTTTATAGGAGGTCACCTAAAACCCATTTGTCCACAATTCAAAATGTGAACAAAAAATTAGAGAGGCCAGCCTCCTCTTTTCTCCTTTACAAATTTAAAATTCAAAATTACAAAAAGAAAATCCCCTTTTAGGGGTGACATCATGCCCTAAATGATGACGTAGGGTCTCTAGGAGAGACGTTGAGCCTTTGATGAAGGACATGGGGCCTCCAAAGGCAATAAATCATGCCACCAAGTGCTCTAACATGTGTCAAGTGTCTCTCTCTCCATCAAACCAAGCTACACCACCATGAACCATGAAAAACCCATCAAAACCCTAGCCCATGTGACGTCTAGGGCATCAAATGTGACGTTTTTGGCGTCCTAAGGCCAATGTTTGGGTGCAAGAAGCTGGAGTGTGATCTCCTCATGGTGTCTAAGTGCCTCCAAAGGCAATGTTCCCTCTCCCATGTGTCTAAAGAGTGGGGGAACATCATCCAACCTGTGGGCTTCATGCCCCAAATGAAGGTCCAAGTGACCTTGTGCCTTCATGAAAAGACTTCCACCTGTCAAGGCCTTGGAAAGACAAACAAATTCGCCCTCCAAGGGTCCACAAGTCACAATATCATTCCAAGTAAGCCATATCTAATAAAAGAACCACCCGAACATGTGCATCAAATACACCCTTTTCAAAATAAACAAATGCTCAAAGACCTTATACAACATGCTGAATTTAAGTATGGGAGGGTTGTCATGGTGACCTACTAGGTGAATCAATTCCTCGAGTAGGGGATGTTCCTGGGGAGAATCCTCTCTAGGTCATGTAGTGAATGTGAGGTGGATGGGGTTATACTTCTAGGTACGAGGTTTCATGACATACAAGGGCTCTTATTGTGTCATTTATGGGTGCCTTTGTTGAGGGCTAGCTACATCCTTTTCCTCTTTTTGTTTTTAAAGCATACTTTTCCAAGCCCTTTATTATATATTTTGCACGTGATCCCAAGTTGAAGACAATAAGGGGCACTAAAAAGGAAATGTATAGCCCACATACGCTCTACCTTGGTTTACATGCTTTTCCAAGTTGAAGACAATAAGGGGCACTAAAAGGAAATGCATAGCCCACAAACGCTCTACCTTGGAAGGCATGATTGATCAATTAGTTATTTATTTTATGGGTCCCTCATTTTCTTTTGAAGAGGCATTTCATTTCTCTTGGGATCCCAGGGAGAGATTTTATTGCATGATGTTTTTTGTTGGGGCACCTCTGAGCCTAATAGCCCCTTCTTTCCATGAAACAAGGTACATGCCCTTCTTGGGCCAATAAGTCTAAAAACCTAAAAGATTGGGAAATGAAGGGGAAGAAGTAATGGGAAGTGGCAAGTATGAGCAGGAATGGCTCAATAACCCTTCAAGGAGACCCCCCAATAGCAACCCTTTCGTTGAGGGTAGCCACTTACTAGGAAACCATGTCAACCACCAAGGTGAAACAAGGTAAAAGGCATAATTTCCAAGCAAACGTTTCAAAATCGAGAAAGGAATTTTTGCAACATGTTCAAATGCTTCATTTATTAGAATGACACTTACCACAACACTGGACTTCTTACCTCTTGGAGCAAGATTTGTCGTCCTCTGCGAGCCAAGCTAGGTGTGGTGGACTCTGCTACCATAGATTGGATGGTGATGTGTGGTATGACAGGGGCCTCTGCTTGTTCATCTACCTCTCGGTACT
Organism: Picea sitchensis; assembly: GCA_010110895.2. Taxonomy (NCBI): domain Eukaryota; kingdom Viridiplantae; phylum Streptophyta; class Pinopsida; order Pinales; family Pinaceae; genus Picea; species Picea sitchensis. Next base: position 258,174 of record SNQJ01S0002519.1, read on the forward strand.
CCATGTCTGCACCCTAAGGGCCTCGAGACATCATCTGCTTAGTTATCCCTAGGCATGGGGGATAACAATTTTAATAGATGGGTTTTGGGTTTCCCTTCCTCTTCCCCCAATTCTCTCTATATTCCTCTTTTCCTCTCCCTCTTTCTCTACCCTCTCTCCTTCTTATTTCTTTCGTTCCACTCTCCTCCCCATTCCTCTCTTGTACTCCTATTTTTTATCCCCCTCCTATTATCTCCTATCCTTCCTCTCCCTCTCCCTCTCTCCATATTCTCCTTCATCTTCTTCTCCCACTCCATATCTCTCTCTCCTTCCACTACTTCTCCCTCTTCCTCTTCCTCTTCTCATTTTTTGTTGAAGAAGTGTCCTCGGACACAAAATTTTATCAAATAAGGAAAAAAGAGTTACAAAGAGAAGTGAGGACCAAATGCCTACATCCCTCACATTAAAAAGAACCAGTTTATTGTTAATATTATGGTAGCTGCGGGAGGTATTTACCCCCACGTGTGAACCTGACGAGAATAGAAGACTCCAGGAAGCAAGAGAAACCCTAATGAGTTGGCTAATAACCCTAGAAGCCTTGTCATCTCAAGAAGATAATTTATATTAAGTTATTAGCCTCCAAGAGAAGAAGTCGACCAGAAATAATAATAATATACTGAATAGACACTTATCCAGAAGGAGAAATCGGCCCCAGCAAAACTGACAGATCTACTATAAATACAGGGTGCCAGTTCTCATTTGCATCATCTCAGAATTGCAGTTCTGCAGTTTGGTGCGCACTACAGTTCCAGTCTGGTGCGCAGGTTTGGAGTAAGAGCTGGTGCAGCTGCAGCAGCAACAAGTTCTCAGTTTTGGCTTGAACATCTCTTGGCTAGGGTTTGGGACTATCTGATCAGTCTTTTGTGTTGCATTATTCTTGGAGAGAGGTGCGCTACCCCTTTATTTGGCTATCTAGCCTAGGGTTTGCTTCCAGAGGGATTCTCAGTCAAGGTTAAGGTGCTCGGAGGGAGGCTTCAGCCTATGGTTGGGTGACGAAGGTATCGTCAATGGTAAAACGAGCACACCATCTTCTATATTCTAACAGGTTATGGGCCCACACCCCTTCAGTCAACCTAAAACGCTAGAAGGAAACATAGCCAGTAGACATTGAGCTCGTTGAGGTACTGTCGCTAGGGTTACTAGCAGGAGCAGTTTCCAGAAGCACTACAGTTAGGGTTACTAGCAGAAGCAGTTGCAGAAACCCTAAACCTCTTGTCGAGGCACCTTAAGTGACGATATTGACCTAATCTTTGAATAGATCAGTGTGCCCTAGCCCAGCGCATCTCCTGGTACTCTCAGAAGGCCAAGACGTGAAGTTTGGATTTCTGGTCAAATCTATGAAGCCTGAGAACAAACTCTATGAAGCCTGAGAACAAACTAGATGGAGCCTCTAACTTCAGAGCATGGAAGACAAGGATTGACCTCATTCTTGCTAAGAATAAACTGTTGGATATTGTGAAAGGAAAGATCGTGAAGCCAGAGTTTAAAGAAGGAGAAGAGAAGGAACCGCAGAACGTTGCAGCTATGGAGAAGTTCAAAGACGTTGACATCAATGCCATGAGTATTATAG
>SNQJ01S0002520.1:0-29541 GCA_010110895.2 Picea sitchensis
AATTATTATTAATTACTTGTTCATATCTGTCAATGATTAATTAATTATTAATTGACTCATTAATTATTTGAGTAAAGAATTAAAGGGGTTAATAATTTAATTTATTAAAGACTTACGTATACAGGGGGGGGGGAAGAAACATTAAATATAGGGATAAGATATTAAATATAGGGATAAGATATTAATGAAGGGGATAATATAATAAAGGGGGAGATAAGAAAATTAATGAAAGGGGAGAAGATTCGGTGAAGGGGGATATGAAGGGGAGGAGTCGTACGGGGGAGATTGATTATTTTGGGGGAATAATTCTAGGGCAGAGATGGGTCTATGATTTTGGGCTGTGGGATATTTTTCTAGTGGGAGGAGTTTGATTTTGGTGGTTTTTGGTGAATCAGAAATAGGGGGCACCGGGTTGCTGGGGGTTTTGGGCACAGGGGCCAGGATATCCTTATGGTATCCTGGAGCTAGGGAGCCAGACAGGCTGCTCCTAGATGGCAGGGAGGAAAACTCAGTTTTGGGTAGTGTTTGACATAGTTTCAACTTCAGCAAAGGACAACCAGATTAATGGGGGAATTACCATCAGGAAGAGGTAATTTATTTTATTCTGTTAAGTAATTCTTATTCTGTTATGAAATTGTTGTTCTTTAATTAATTTAACATGCTTATATGCTGAATGAAAGAAATTATTGAGTCTTTCTGTGTAGAAGTAATCTTATCAGTNTTATTCTGTTAAGTAATTCTTATTCTGTTATGAAATTGTTGTTCTTTAATTAATTTAACATGCTTATATGCTGAATGAAAGAAATTATTGAGTCTTTCTGTGTAGAAGTAATCTTATCAGTTTCAATTTATGGATTTTAATAGGCTGGAATTAATTTGGTCCCTACACTCAAGAATTTCCCTGAAGCCAATGATCTTTGAAGGCAAGAGAGAAGATTGGCCCAGAGCTATTTAAGTGAGTTGACAGGCCTATGTTTCTTAAAAAAATTCAAGCAGATATCTTCCCAATGTATATTACATACTAATTTATTGCCCCCACTTCACATTAAAAGAAAATATATATAGACAGATGGTGAAAGGAAATTCAATATTGATTACCCCCATCTAGTCTAAAGAGATGAAGAAAGGAAATTCATTATATTGATTTCCCTCATCTCAACATTTAAATGCTAGAAAACAATGAAGTGGTGAAAGTAAATTCAATATGGGAAGCTTGATAACTTCACTGGGGTACTGAACAGGCTTGCTGGAAGTGAAGTAATATCTTTATATCTGATAAGGATGTTATACATGAATTGCAAGATGCTCTGGTAACTTTTCTTCTTTTAGCTGGATTCACATTATAGGTTTCTGGGATCCCCTAATTTGACACTTTTAAATTTACTTTACCTTGATGCAAACAGAATCAGATGAAACTTAGTAGAATGGATAATTTGGTTTTGATTATCTTATACAGATCCGAGGTCATTTTCAGAAAAGGAAATCTATTGAGAACCTAACTCAAGAAAATCAGATGTTTTATTTTATTTTTGAAGAACTTTCAAAATCAAATGCAAAGATCCTAAAGTCTTGTTTCGATTTCTCTCCTGGTCCATTTCACAAAGCTGAATTATTGACCCCATTTACCCAATGAAGGCACTTGGTCTACATGTTCTTCTCATCCCACAAGGAAATCAGATCCCTAGATGGAGCCTAATGTTGATACAAAGTTTAATTTTGTATCCCTTTAAAACTGAAGCTTTTCTTTTTCCTAGTAATGGAGCCGCCCTTAGTCCTAAAAAAGAGCCAAAAGTATGTTGATTTTTCGGGTTTCGGGATTTGGCCTTTCACAAAGCATGTTTTCGTAACTAACAAGTCCAGAGTCTCGGTGCTGAAATCCCAAAAAGGCTTTATATTAAAGTAATAAAAAAAAAAAAAAGTGGCTGCTATAAGTCTCGACACGCATTTCACAAAATATCCTTTAATCGTGATTAATTAAACTCTTAAACACGATCAACAATTCATAAATATTTCGCGATTCGAGTTTCCTTGTATCAAAGTGTTTTCAAAGCGTCGGCCCTTGAACTCCCGGTCCCCGATTTTCTGAAAAAGAAGAAGTTAATTACTAATCTTAATTGATTAAAGTGTTAATACAAGAAATCAATGTGTAAACTAATCCCATCGTGATTTCATGATTCGGGGTTTGCCTATGACTTACATCATAGGTACAGGATCCCAGAAATTCCGAAATGCAAAATCGTGAATTTTTTAACAAAGTTTAAAACGAATTTAAGTTACTTTAAAATGGGATTAATAAATATTAAAACATTTTTTCGCGTTTCGCATTTCGGGATTTGGTGAAAGAAGTCCTTTTGAGACTCTAGTTTGAAATCGTCAATATACGGTAATATTTGTAACGAACAAATAGAGATATTTTAACTTAACTGCGTATCTATGGGCATATCTTCCTCATTAAAAAATTAAAGTTTTACCACCTGTCTTAGTACGTCCGTCGTAAGAAGAGTTAAAGGTTAATAGAGGTTTGGTTTTTTCAAATTTCATTCTTATCGTTTGAACTCGGAAATGAATTGCATTCAGCAAGATTACGCATTTTTCTGCGCGACAGGAATTTGTTCTAAACACGAACATTATGGAACCTAGAAAGGCACCTAAGAAAAATGAAGAAGCAGCTAAAATATCTAGCCCAGAAGGAGATGTCGTGTCCGATACTACACTACATGCCATTGATTCCATCAAACCATGGAGGAAAATTTTTGGAACCTTAGACTACGAAATCAAGAATTTTCAAAATGATTCTGAAAACAAACTCCGGGACATAGCAGAGTCTGAAATTCACAAAGTATCCACGTGACCACCACTCATGACATACAACGATATGATCAGTTGGGATTTAGAGAGGACAGACGTGCAAACAAGAAGCATTTTGGATAGCCAAGGGGTCGTTGTCGTCTCTTTCAGACCGGAGCATATAGAAGTAATGTACAAACATTCTCCCAATTCTAAACATAATTGTAATAAAGAATTCATAAGTGAATTTAAAAGGAAAGAATGCACAGAGGCAGACCAAACATACCCCGGCATAATCAAAGACTGGTGGAGACACCCGCCAAAATTCAGGGCCGATAACCATGGCGTTTATTCCACAACCTCATTGAATGAGTACATGGTCTATGTGGCTATGATGTTATGTAGACTTTTCGGCAAGAAAATTCCTACCCATTTCCCTATAGAATGGGTGCCCCTTTTACATGAAGCAGTTGAAGGCTATAGCTTCAACTGGAACAAAATTCTAACAAATAACCTAGCTAAGGAGGTTATGGATTATCAAACTGTGAGATCCAATGGCCGACCAATATCCTTTTACATGTCGACATATATCATGGATGCTATATGTTTCATGACCCCTTTCCCTTTGATGAATTGGAGTTGGAACCCAACCTGCATTGAACCGATTCATGAATATCATTCTAAGTTGTGGGAAGAAAATGTTAAGGATTCTTTTTATGAAATTTTTCATTTCATGGTGATATCGGTGCATCAGATGTTGTATGGTTGTGCACCCCCTTGTATTTCAGAGTCGGTCATAGGAAATATCAAGGTGGTTGTCGATTGGTTTATTTAGGAGAATTTCTCCTATATCAAGGTTTTCAAATGTTCTATCCCTCCTCATGCACTTCCTAAATTCCTCCCTGACAAACTGGCATGCAGGGAGGTAGCTAATCAGATAATAACAAGCGGTATTGGGATACAACTAAAGACAACTCAAAAGAATTTTTGGTCAGTCTTCCCTGTACGGATTGGAAGGTTTTTTCTACTCAACCTGGGTCATTCCAAGGTTGAAGTTGCAGCCCTAGAGGAGGTCAAGTTGGTCAATCTCAAATAGAGGAAATATGACCCTTATCAAATAGTGGAAAGCCACATGGCTCACTGTGTCAGGAACCCATTGGAACATGAGGAATCCCCTCGCAATGACATCTTCAAAGGGGTCAAAACCTATGAGGAGGTGTTAGACAGGGTATAGATGTTATCATCTGATTTGCAAACCAGTCTTCTAACCTTCCAGAGACATAGATGTAGCGTTTTTCCCAAGGTATTTCAGGGCAAAGCAACAACATCTCCTCTAGAACAAGAAAACATTCCTCCAGGCTTCAGACAGAAAGCGTAGGTTAAATAAGACACCGAGGTAAATTCACAGGGGGGGAGAACGATCTGCACAAAAAAAGGAAGTCCCACAGACAAAGAATCCAAGAGCAAAAACAGAGAGAAGGTCGGGGACACCTCCTGAGTCTAGTCAATCTACCCCCCCTTCATCATATACCATTCATGTTGATACCCCCAAGAATGTAGGGGAAACAAAATCCACAGAGTTGGATAATCCCATCACTTCCTTGATCCCTTTGCAATCTACTTTTGGGATCCCTCAGATAGGAGTCATATATGCTAGTGACCTCGACCCTATCTCCAGGGAAAAAATTCCTTCCTTTGATTACCTCTTCCGTAAAAAGAGGAAAGTTGTATTAAAGAAGGAGATGTATATGAGAAAAGGTGGTATGGTAAAGAAACACAGGGTGCTGGTGGATGGGAAAAACTTGGAAGACGGAGATTTCACTACAGAGGTGGTGGGCTCCATGGGAGCACTGGCAACAAAAAATCTATTCACTATTGGCAATATGAGAACAAGTTTGGAATAGAGTAACCACAGGATAACCCAGTTGCCAAATCAATTAAAAGATACCGAGAAAAATATCAAAGCAGAAATAAATAAAGGTCTAGAGCAGGCCAGAGATGCTGACAAGCAAGAAATTCAATCGCTTAAGTCAAGTCTATACAAGATGAACGAGAAGATGCAGACTAGCCAAATACAGGTCATTCGGAAAGAAGAGTTGGTAAAACAACTACAGGCTAAATTGAATTCAATAAAATGCCAGGTTATAGATCTGAAAGTTTTTCAGGACCAATAACTGGAAATACATGTGAAGCTAGAATTCGAGAAACAGAAAGTAATCTCCCAAGTAGAGATTATTCAGAATTATTTTCAGGAAGTAAGCAATGATCTTGATAATATTATTTTTAAAGAAAAAGAAGATAAAGCAGCAAGGGCCACTTTCCAAAAGGCAATTGTATGTTCTAAAAACGAAGAAGTATCAAAAATTCCAAAGCTTTCTGTCACAGAGCAGATTAGGGGCGATATCATGCTCAAGGTATGGGAAAACAACAGAGCAGAAAATAAGAAAATAGTCAAAGAAATCAAAGACGATTGTGAAATAATATTTGATTTATTGGACAAGGAATCATTAGGTATTGGAAGAGACAATTTCACTGGGCAATTAGGACAGATAAACATTGTAAGACACCAGTTGAACTTCAAAGAGGGTCTGAACGAATTTCAAATGGAAATTTCACAGTTAAAGGAAATGGATGTTAACCTAATAGACATGTGGATAGTGAATCCAAACTTAAAATTGCAATCAATTAAGTTTACTGGTAAGGGGATTGAAGATCGATTTCTAGAAACTCAGAGAAAATTCTATCTATTTGAAGTAGAGGATCTTCCAGAGCCTCCCAGAAATTTCGTACATTTTCTTGAAAAATGTATTGAATGTATCAGGTCAAAAGAAGGAGATACTTCAATAAAACAATGAAGTATCATTTTGAAAACTTATATTATCGAGATCATAGGAAAATAAATGATAATCATGCAAATGGTTGAGGTTTGTAATTCTTGTAACTCTTTTCCCCTAGGAGTTAGGAGATGACCAACCAAAAATCATCAGTGATCTGGTATAAATATAATTCCGGGATACTGATCTAAGGCTTTTTCTGGGCGCATTGTAAAGAAGAATTTGAAGATATTTTTGAATTAATACAAATACATATTGCAGATTCCAGATCTGGTCAAGTTTGAGTTATGTGTTTCTTTGTTGTTTCATATTTTTCATATATCTCTTCGATGAATTCTTAACTGCAATTTAGTACAACCTCTACTGTGGTAATTAATTATTCTTGCAATTTAATCGTTTACAGCCTTTCCTCTGTATCGACTATCTATAGATACAAGACGTGCAAATGTTTTAGATTTCAATATCATATGATTCATTAAGAGTTTTTCCTGACTATTTTCTTCGCCTGTCAACAAAGTGAGATTCCTCTTTAATTGATGCCTCACCCTATTCGAATGCTTTATGTTTTCTCTTTGTTTCATGTATATCCCCTTTTCAAAATTTAACTTAGATACCAGAAATGGACTTTAGTTTTGTCATGCTATTAATTCAAGTTTTTTGGAGTTCTTTTTACATGTTTTGAAGTAGAAATAGTGGACCCTTAAAAGAAATACAAGAATTTATCCTTTCAATCTTTATCCCTCATGATTGTCCCAGTTACAAGATAGCCTAATATCGAACCTGGATTATCGGATCAAACGAGCATTGCTTTGAATTTATTTAACACCATCCTACATACAACAAATAACTGGTTTGAGTTAGAGTGTTCATGGGAAGTAATTGAAAGAGACATTAGTATTCAGGAAAACTGGGAAGCTAGACAGAGAAAGTTAAGGAACCATCAATAGCCCTTTTCATATAACATTCTTTTTTATCCTCATCTTTCTCTACTATTTCGGATGCCTTGACAGTGTATTTTAGAGCCTTAAAATACAAACTCAGGAACAACAGGTTCATTGCAGGATGTTCTCCACATATACAATTCCCATTGACATGGTAGAAGATTAAGTTGTAGTTAGAAGCACTATAGATCACCATGAAACTGGAAGCATCGCTTGTAGGATAAAATGGCACAGGGGTAGATCAATTTCATTCATAGTTATTAGCATTGGAAATTCAGTTGGAGGAGCTTGCTAAAGGGAAATAAAAGAATGAAGAATTCCAGTGTACCACATGAAGAAAGGAAGGTCATCATAAGAATGTTTCCAACCTTTAAACAATATTTGGCTGCAGGAGCCCTGAATCCCTTACCACCAGTAGGAGGAGTATATTCTGAAATATGAAGAACGATGGGTCATTAGTCAACTTCCTATCCTTTGATGCAGAAGTATTAGAGAACTGCCAAAAACTTATTTTTTAATTTTTATAAGTCCTGGGACATGAAGAAAAGGAATTCCACAGACTCGATCTCATGAGAGAAAACATTCATGAATGCATAAAGAGTTAAAGGGGAAGATAGATTGCAAGGAAAAACACTGCAATATAATACTCTGAGGGGATAAAACCAAGGTGAATTCAAGGGGAATTTTGGATGCAGGCCTAGTAAGAAAGAAATTCTATTTTTGGAGGAGTAGAATGCAAGGAGGAAAGGAAAACTAGAAGGAAAAGCAACATGCGTAAGAGGAGTAGGTGAGACCCACATGCAAGGAATACCTAACGACTCTAGGGTTATGGATTTTCTAATGTTTTGGAATGCTTGGTGAGCCAAGGATATAAATAAGTAGTACAAAGAGAGAGAGAGAGAGAGAGAGAGAGAGAGAGAGAGAGAGAGAGAGAGAGAGGAAGAGATGTAAAAAGGTACACAAAGAGGGAGAGAGTTGTAAGCATGGCATGAGTCATTAAGCTGGTGAGATAGGGATGTAGTGAGTGACTCGATCTCGAGGGTTATATCGCAAGCTGAGGAGCCTGGTGCAATCTAGTCAGCCTCACAGGGATCGAGGATCCTATGGGAAGAAGGATATCCAAGATTGTAACCACACGCGGCATGATATGTTTCTAAACGAGAATAAAAGATTGAGACTTAGATATTTGTGGAGGTATACCAGGAAGGGATGAACCACAGTAACACCTGTGTTATGTGAATCAATTTATGTGTCTCTATTGTTGATTGATTACTGAATGTTAGATGAATTAATTAACTAGTTAGATCTGGTATTCCACATGTGTGAATAGAATGACTTCTATAAGTAGATGTTAGACTGAATGAATGAAGATTACAGAGTACCACCACATATATACACTCATTCCTAGGTTTCAAACACTTGATTTTTGCAGCCACCCATAGAGTTATCTCAAGTGAGACTACACAGTAAGCTCTGCATGTTGCATTTCTTTCTGGTCTACCATAAGGGTCAATAGTTTAAAGGGGTTTTGTTGGGAGCTTATTGAATCTAAAATAGGGTCAACCCATGGTAGTAAGATAGAACTAGAATAACCCACAAGGAATCCCAAGCAAGACAAATACCAATCCAAAGAGTTCTTAAAAACTAACAGATGGTTTTGTTGCCGATTGTTTGGAAGAAGATGGGATTGCGTATGTGAGATTCATGGAATATGCGACCGGATAACAAGTCGTTGAGAGGATGAGAATATAGAAGGGGATTTTTATATCATGGAATCCAATGAAGGTATAGATAGAGATCTGGTTGAAGAAAAAGGAGCTAGAGTTTGCGCAAAAAGATAACAAAAACCCGAAGTTGACACCGCATAAGTATATGGACAAGTACATATTCAATGACTTACATGAAGTATGTATTTGCGATTTCTCGCATGTATTGCAGGAGTGGATAAAAATATTAAAATACAACCATCCCAGAAATAGGATTAAACATCTAGAGTGGAATCCTCAAGAGATCATGCAGCTACAATAATTTGATAATAAGTTTACGCATGCAGTAGATTTTTGGTTAGACAACATTATTGCAGGATTTATAACATAATTTGCAGTACATACAAAAAATTCTTATAGCGCGGCTGAACAAGAGTTATTGAAGGGACATCTAGGTAGGTACATAAAATCATTATATACCTCTATTAAGATATTAATATATAACAAAGGAGTAATGAAAATGAAGTCAATCAACTAGACTTCTCTACGTGCATGGGGGGAGAGGGGAAGCACTGAGAGGATAAGGAGAAATGGAAGGAGAAAGGGATAAAGGAAAGAAGGAGGAAGCCTTGGACCCAATTATGATGGACGAAGACCAGATCAAGAGGATCATGGAAACAACTAAAAAGACGTGTAGTGGAGTACCCTACCAATATAAGGTGAATACCAATAAGAGAGTCGTAGATGCGAGGGGAGGATTAGAAAGTGATGAAGAAGAGGTAGAGGATATTTGGGATGTGGAGCAGAATGAGGAAATCCTGCATGCAACATATGAGAGGAGGATGAGAGGTCCAAGAGCAGGAATAGAAAGCAACACTCCTATCCATACTAATGTCAGTGTGGAACCCATAAACCCATTTGCAACCAATACACCAAGAAGAACACCACCATTTAGACAATCGAATTTCGAGAGAAGGAAGATAGTAGGAAGTAAATCTACACAAGGAAAAACAACTAGGGGATCCAGTTCAGGAAACATTATTCAAGTATCTACACTGCGTGAAGGTAATATTTTAGGATTCAGGATGTAACGACATGATCCCACCATCAGGTTACCAGAATTCAAAGGTGAGGCGTTGGAGGACCCGAAAAAGAACCTATTTATCTGTAAAAAGATCTGGGAAGTGAAACAGATCACAGATAAGGACACTAAATTTTCACAGTTAAATATTACGCTAAGAGATCGCGCACTAGATTGGTACATGAGTTTAGCTGCAAATAGCCAACCAGGGACAACCAGAACGATTGGAGATATGAAGAAACTGTTGATAAATGAATTCCATAAGCTTAGTTCAGAGGATCAATACATGAACGAGATGATAGATATTAAAAGAAAAAAATAGGAGAATCTATATGGGATATTGAATAGAGATTCAAGCGATTGAGAGGAAATCTAAAATATGTCATGACATAAATGCAACATAGACATTTGTTCATCAATTCACTACTACCACACTTGAAATATCCGTTGCGACAACAAAAGTTTCAGACGCATGAAGAGGCTCTATAGGCAGCCCTACAATTGGAAGAGAACCAATATCAGAAGACAGATCCAGACATAGAGGAGCTAAAGTAGGATCTGAAGAACTTAACATTCCATCTAAATGAAAGCAAAGGTAAGGAAAAAAGAGAAGTTGTTTGGTGTACCACATGTAGGAAAGAAGGAAACCATAAGAATGAATGTCCAACATTCACGTAGTACATGGCAAAAGGAATACCAAACCCATTTCCAACAGGAGGACTATGGTGTGATATCTACAAGAAACAAGGACATGATCCATATCACTGCCCCATGATGCAGAAGTACTAAACAATACCGAGGAGCTCGTATTGAAACTTTTGCAAGTTAGTAGGCCATGATGACAAAGATTGCATAACCATGGACCTCATGAGGGAAAGAACATCAGATGTGTACATGGTGTAGGCATAAATGATGACTGGGAAAGCCGCACCACAGTTTAACCAAGGACCAACCCCATATAACAGTGCAAAACAGTAGTATAACATTGCGCAACAACATTATAACACTACTTAGTCGGAGTACAATAGTGTGCAACCACACTATAATCTCATGCAGTATAACCAGACGCCTCAGTATAACATGCCCCGAGGGGATTGAGTTGGCTATAGAGGTGGAGGAAGAGAAATAGGAGGCTTTGGGAGAGGTAGAGGACCAGTGGTATGCCACAACTGTCAACAACCAGGACACTATGCAAGAGAATGTCCAATTCCACCAGCGAACTGTATGTATTATCGCATATTAGATCATGACACAGAAGAATGTCTAACATTGTTAGGGAAGATCTAGGAGAAGAGAAATCACAACAATCATAATGTTCAGTGGATTTTGGTAGAAGTGAGGGATGAAGGAAGAAACATCAACATAGTTATGCGGGGAGGGGCTAAAAGAGGAAACGACGCAGTACGATAAGAGCCAACACAACACCAATGGGAGAAAAATAATTCTAAACCAAAGAAACAGTTTGATACACAAAATGAAAAGGAGATATTCAAGAAATCTAGACAATAATTCATGAAGTCAGACATTGCATCAACATCAACTGCGCAGTATAATAAGGAAGTACCAGCATATGAGATTCCTCCATCGTTGGATCACACCGAAGAAACACAACCATTGGTACAAGTAAGTATGATTACGATTTTTTTGCAATCCTATGTTAAACTAATAAATGGTCCATCTTCTGTTAAAATATTACAAAATATGCTAGAAATATGTAGCATAGAGGCAAAAGGAAAGATAGAACAAAAAAAATTTAATCATCTGCATACAAGAAGGAGAACAAACAGGGAATTCAGACTGAAGGCCAACATTGGAGATTTCAACATGGGAGATATTATACTAGATTTAGGATCCAAAGTAAATGTATTACCTAAGAAGACATGAAAATGTATGGGAGAACCCACATTAGGATATTTACTTGTTCAGCTAAAACTAGCAAATCAACCCAGAGTTCTACCAATTGGAAGACTAAAAGGAGTGATAGTAGATCTAGATGGAGTGTGCACTAAAGCTGACTTCGAAGTAATAGAGATAGTGGATGGTACACCACCTTTTCCGACATTTCTTGGCTTGGATTGGGTGTTTTAAAATCAGTCCATAATCAACTTAAATACAAGGAAGAAAACATTCGAGTCAGGAGAGCACAGATTCATTGCGCCATTGGACCCATCTGAAGGGGAAAGTTTTGTAGAACATACTTACTTGGACCTAGAGGAAATTAACCAATTGTACAGAACAATCGCGCAAGAAGAATATTATGTGAACCCAACTGCAGATGGGGTACTCAGCTGGAGGAGCATCACCTCATGTGTGTCATACTCAAATACGGGCTTAGAAAACTGGAAGTAGAGGTTAAATGAAGTCTCCACAAGAATATGAGAAAGAATAGATTGCATAGTAAGATGGGTAGGTATTGAGATAAGGGAACCTCCCATCTTCCACGAGGTGAATGAATTAGAATCATTCTTAACACAGTACGAAGATGAAGTGTCATAAAATTAGAGGCTCTTAGCCCTGGATATAGCACTCAAGGAAACATCTGCAAGATGGTGGGGTGTGCACAAAGAAACAGTCAAGGACTGGTACCAATGTAAGTGGTTATTTCACATTAGGTTTGGCGTAGAACAGGGAAGCAGCCAGTTGCAGAAATATGATGGACAAGGGGCACTAGAATAACACTTGGAGAAGTGTAGAACTCTATGGAGAATGACAGCATCAGAAGAATGTCCTCATCATTTTTTTCACACATTAGAAGGGATCCCAGCAAACTGGTATACAAACCAAAAATTGCACAGAGGAACTACAAACTGAATAGTATTACAACAGAAATTTATAGTCACTTTATCATTTCAGCATGAGAATCCCAAAATAAACACAACACTTAAACAAATCAGAGGGGTGATATTCATTAAAGAACCGGAAGTTAAACTCATGACAGAATAACAACAACAAAACAAACAGACAGTAAAAGACCTACTATCATGTTATCATGTTCAGGAAGAAGCACTAGATGAATATGACCCATGTGATATCCACATTGAGGAAGTTGAAGGAGAAAGAGAAGTGGAAGGTACACCTTTGAAATCAAAAGTATTTGTTGCGTCGATCAAGGTGAAGAAATTCAACATTGAGACAGTTGAGAACCCCAAAATGGTAATCATTGGAGACTACTAGGATGAGAAAATAGTGGAAAGCATAACAGTTTTATTGCAAGAGTACATCGACTATTCCCAACAATGTTAACATAAATGAAAGGCATAGTAGGAGATCTAGGAAAAATGAATATACCTCTCAAAGCTGAGGAAAGACCAATCAAACAAAGACCATACAAACTAAACCCTATATATAAGCAAAAAGTCAAAGTTGAAATCTATAGGATGTTGGAGGCTGGAATCATAGAACCTATAGAGGAATATGAATGGGTGGGCCCTATGTTATTTCAGGAGAAGAAACAAGTGGGGATAATAATATGTGTCAATTTGAGGAAGCTAAATGATGCATGCCTACATGACCTGTTCCCTACTCCTTGCACATATTAGGTGATGGAGAAGGTAGGAGGACATGAAGCTTATTCATTCACTGATGGATTCTCAGGATACCATCAGATCAAGATAGAACTGGAAGCTAGATACAAGACCACTTTTTCCATGGAATGGGGATCATACCAGTATATAGTCATGCCTTTTGGACTAAATAATGCACCAACAATATTTTCCAGAGTAGTCATAGATGCATTTAAAGAATTCATCCACTAATTTCTAGAGGTATATATAGATGATTGGAAAACCTATAGTCTATTGAAATACCATGTAGTGGTGTTGAGTTTGATGTTAAAAATATGCAGCCAGTGTCAGATATCATTAAATATCAAAAAGTGCATTTTTGGAACACCCTTTGGGATACTATTGGGCCATCTAGTATGCAAACAAGGCTTGCTAGTAGATCCTGTAAAGATTGCAATAATTGATAATCTACCACCACCAAAATCAGTCTGTCAGTTGAGAGTGACATTGAGAAACATAGGATACTACAAGAAATTTTTAAAGGGGTGTGCGCAGATCACTGCGCCAATGGAAAAATTGCTAAGAAAAGACAAAAAGTTTCAGTGGAATGAGGACTGTCAGCACGGATTAGACAGCATGAAAGAGAAAATGGTAACTGCACCAATACTGGTATTCCCATATTGGGAAAATACATTCCATGTACATGTATATGCATCAACCATATCACTTAGAGCTATTATGGTGCAGCTAGGATCAGGAGAATTGGACCACCCTATACATTCGCTAGCAGGAAACTATCAGAATCAAAGTAGAATTACAATACCACAGAGAGAGAAGGCTTAGCTACGGTCTATGTGCTTCAAAATTTCAGACATTAACTACTGGGAAAACATTTCAAGATGTTCACATACCATTCATCTCTCAAATACCTCATCAACAAGCCAGTGTTGGGGGGGAGAATTTTTTGATGGTTATTATTGTTGCGGGAATTTGACTTTGAAGTGATAGTCAAACTAGGGAAATTGAATGTAGGACCTAATCACATATCAAGGATCACCAATGGGGAGGAAATGACGAATCTAGAGGACAACTTTCTCGATGCACAGTTATTTTTAGTCTAAATAGTTGATCAATACTTCACAGACATCATCCAATACTTGAGTACAGGGACTGCGCCACAGGAATTCAACACTGCACAGAAGAAAAATATGGTAGTCATGGTTGCAGACTATCAATTGATTGCAGAACACTTATACAAAATGGGTGCATATAGCATCTTGAGAAGATGTGTGCTAGAACATGAAATACCTAGGATTTTAGCATAAGCCCGCCAGGGAATCGCAGAAGGACATTATGTAGGAAAAGCTACCGTGCAGAAGGTATTGCATGTAGGACTATGGTGGTCGACCGTTCACAGAGACTCAAAGGATTACTACCAGAAATATGATGTATGTCAGAGGGTGGGCAAACCAAATAGAAGGGACAAAATACCCCTGAGACCACAAGGAACCTTGCAGGGATTTGATAAATGGGAAATAGATTTTGTGGGGCTAATTAACCCACCAACAAAGAGGTCAGGAGTGAGGTACATTATTACCATGACAAAGTACTTACCAAGATGGAGCAAAGAAGCACCAGTAAATATTGCAACACAGAGACAACAACACACTTCTTGTTTAAGAAAGTGATCACTAGATTTGGATGCCCAAGAATTTTGATGAGTGACCAAGGTGCTCACTTCATTAACGAAACTATTTAGGCTATGACTGAGGAGTTTGAAGTTTTTCATGAAAAGAGTACGCCATATCATCCTCAAGAAAATGGAATAGTGGAAGCCTTTAAAATGATTCTTGAGAATGCGCTAACAAAGATTTGCAATGTTAATAGAGAATACTGGGACTTGAAGATACCTGCAAAAAATTGACAGGGAAGACACCATTCAAATTGGTGTATGGACAAGAAGCAGTGGTGCCATTAGATTTTTTATGACCTAGTCTACGTGTAGCAACAATTGCCAACATGACAGAGCAAGGCGCAGTACAGGGAAGGCTAATTCAGCTAATGATCATGGAGGAAGATAGGATTATAGAAGGGTTCCAAGAAGAAGTACATAAAGGAAGGGACAAACCTTGGCCTGATAACATATCAAGAGGAAAATTTTCAAGGAGGGAGACCTAGTTTTTGTGTACGATAGTAAATCTCTTCAGCACCTAGGAAAACTCAGAATGCATTGGTTAGGACCTTACGAAGTAAAGACTGTCACAGATGGGGGAGATTTACAGGTGAAGGAACATAACTCAGAGGGATGATCAACGGGAGTCAGCTGAAGCTGTATAGGGACAGTCGACCTCCTAGCACTTAGAAAAAAAATAAAAAAATAAGAACAGTAACATAAGGGTTACCGTGTCAGACATCAAAAGATAGAAACAAAGGTGTAGCGTGGCGAAAAGAGAATGGGCATGTGTACTCGGAAATGCTAGCACAAAAGAGAAAGGACCAACGGTCACTAAAAAGAAGAAACAATGGAAATGGTGGGTACGATGAATAGGCACCATCGAAAGACGACTATCAAAATTGAATGACAAGAATGATTGACGGGATGTCGCATTAATCACGCCAACTGGAGACATAAAGGGAATTCAATGAAAAGTACGTGGGAGGAACCAGTTCATTCAAAATGCAAATTGGGAAACTTCTCCGAGAAGTTTCACACTATCCCGATATAAAAAAATAATGCAGGGGGCATAAGGGTTATTGTGAAATTGAGAAGAGCACAGAGCGTGATAGCGTATAGAGCGGAGAATGAGGTTGCAAAAGTTACAAAGCCAACCAAGCTTGGTGAATAACAACTTTACCACCATGGAACCACTCAAGCTAGGAGCATCAGGCCAAGCCTACAGACAACCTTGAAGCAACCATAGAGCACCTCAGTAGCCATATTAAAGCGAACAAAAACCTCCTTGGCCTCTGAAATTCATCAACGTGGACAAAATCCCATCACCCGATATGGCACAATGAATCCCCACACCAGTGGAGGAGGAAACCCAACAAACAACACTAGTGGTCATCGATATTGATATGTCAGAGGTAATACAGAGCTAGTAGACATAGGAAGCATGAAATCCTTCATGCTCTAAAAAACCTTAAGAATCCCTGAGGGTTAATGGGACAATCATGAACCAAGCAATAATGAATACACTAGAAATGCCACACACAACCATTCCAGAGAAGCCACAGGAGTGCGTAGTAGAAGATGTCATTGGCCGAGAAGAGGAGTATGCATAAGAAAGAACCATGGAGGTTGTAATCTCTAGTCAGCCACCAGAATAGAAGGGCAAGCAACCAGTAGCAAGATCGCCGCGCAAGCAGGCTGCCACATCCATAGTCTTTCTACACATTCTGGAAGGGGTGCATGTCGCATGTAACCTGTTATGCCATGTGGAAAAAATAAAGTACTCGGATCACAATGTGACTGACATGGACAAGTTCCTAGAATTTGCAAAGAAGGTTTACCTGGATAGTGTGGGTATAGAACACTTCGGCGAACCAATTAACCAACCAAAATAGTGGGCAACTAGACTGGCCAAAACTTGGATCCTAGGCCTATTGGATATCCTTCACTTTGTAAGGGGGTGGGATGTAACTTACTGCGTCAAGTAGCTGATGGAAGTTACCCATGGAGGATACCTATGGGTATAATTAGAGCTTGTCTTGATAGACATAGATCTCATTACATATATTATAGGGTTTCCACATCAGGGGAGACACCCGTGCAGTTCCTCGATAACAAAAAGAAGGAGAAGCCATTGGCCTAGGAAATGAAGAAGACATATGGTATAGAAAGAGAGTCGCATGGAATCATAATTAAGCGAATTAGTGATGCAACAACAAGGATGGCCACAAAAACCATGGTGTGCAAGTTACCTAGGAAATGTCGCAAGGAGGAAGTCCCTTCCAGGGTCATCATAGCTACAGCATAGTGTGCGGAGGTAACCATACTCAAATAGGCCCCATACTTGTTGAATTTGTTCCCGGAAAACTACAAGGATGCATAGGACCTGGGGACAAAATTTCATTATTTGTGGCTACTCATCCTGATCTCCTTGGTTGGATGGAGGGATCCTAGGTATACATACTTTTCCACCATATATAATCCTTTCCACACAGTGTGATACCTATCTTTGGGGACAACTTCAGACCCCAAGAATAAAAGTGCGAATGCAGGCATGTTCACAGGGTATTTCAACGACCTACAAGAAAGAATTGCCAACACTTGGCAGATTAAACCAGAAGTGGTTGCACAGTATCAGGGAATAGCCAAATTTAAAGTGACCAGGCACACCCTATGGATCTGAGCATGAAAGGATTCTGAGAACCAATGGCTACAATTGAGGTACTGCGTTAAGGAAGAGGACGTTGAAATGACCATCAAGGATTGGCATGATGACTGAAGGATTCCAAACTTGAATCAAGAGATGCTCACTTATAAGGTGGATAAGGCAGAACAATAATAGACACCTACAGGGGACAAAATGACATCCAAGAAACCAAGGACAGGTGAGAACCCGACACAACAGAAGAAAAGGGGTGTGTCCAATAAAGGCACCCAGGCAAGGATGAATAAAAAAACCCAGGCACCGTAGGAACAGGAAAAAGAGACTGAGACAACACATGGGACCACATCAAGTGCTACTCAACAGGAGAAAGGATAGACCAAGAGACCAATCAAACAAATGAGGGGTTCTCACAAGAAAGATAAGGAACACAAAACACCACTAAAATACACGATCACGGAGGATGACGCAGACCTCCTGGCCCAAATGGTCCAGGATCGAACAACGAAGGATTTTGATGAAGCTCAGCGATAAATGGACATGATGCAATATGAGCTAGAAGACATCAGGTAGCTCCTCGAGAATATCAGAGAAACACAAAGGGTCAGTGGAGGAATAGAATTAGTCCCCATAGTATCACAGATAGGAGCCAAGGCTGGATCGAGCGAGAAGGACAAGATCTAAAAGACAGCGCACCCGAGATCAATATTTCATGTCACACCTAGCATGTTGCACATGTATGAAATTGCAGGTCAGACACCATTGAAAGATCTATCCCAAATAAAGTTGGTAATGTGTGAATTCCAATCAAGGCATTGTATAAACTGCAAGTCAATGTCCTGCAGGAGGTACAGTCGCATGCACGCATAGATGCAATGGAACTACAGCAGATGAAGGACATCATAGAAGAGTTGGAATTGGTGCTCGATAAGGTCAAGCTTGAGACTAAAGACGAGAAATAATTTTGGTTGTATCCTATGACAAATTCCAAGGTGTTTTCAGACAACAGAGCTCATGGTGACGCAAAATATTGATCAGATTCTACAGACAATTGATCAATACAAGTAGGAGATCGATACCCTCTAGGAACAAATCACCCCTACCACTCCCCCAGAGGTGTAGGAGAAAAGGAAGCAGGAAGTAGCATCACATATGGAGGAGATGGCGTGACAAGTCTGCACAACGACTGACTTGTTAGATAGAGAAACACAACTATGGAAAAATTTGGAGGAGGATCAATAGGTCTAGTAGTGGGACTGGGAAGAGGAGAAGATAAGCGTAGCTATACAATACCTCAAGAAAAGGTAGAATACGATGTCGATCACTGAACGTGTCAAAGGAGAACATGATATGAAGAAACTGAAAGTAGAACTCATCATTGCATAGACACAAAAGAAGGAGCGACAAACTCAAATGGAACCTCTCCAAGAGAAGGGAGTGACGGTCAGTACACAGGTAGAGGAGGCAAATAATAACATGGCACAAACTCAGGCATAGTGCGTAAAGATGGTCAACAATGATATTGCAACGCAAGCATTGGATGCACTCAAAGAAAAGACCGTGCAGACTCAAACACAACAAAAGGAACTCATAGAGAAGTTGGAGGTTCTTGCAGGAGATATTGAAGAAGTGCACAAAGTTTAGGTGGATCAAGACAAGTCACATGTCAGTGTTGGGGACCTGTTGGATGCAAGTAAAAAAGAAAGACTATTTTTGGAGGAGTACCGTGTAAGGAGGAAAGGACATTTGGAAGGAAATGTTGCACGGGTAAGAGGAGCAGGCGAGACGTGCATGCAAGGAAGACCTAACGATGCTAGGGTTAAGGTTTTTGTAATGATGATGAGCCAAGGATATAAATAAGTAGTACAAAGAGAGAGATAGAGAGAGAGAAGGAGGCAAAGATGTACAGAGGTACACATAGAGGGAGAGAGTTGTAAGCACGGTACAAGTAATTAAGATGGTGAGCTATGGAGGTAGTGAGCAACTCAATCCCGAGGGTTAGATCATAGGTTGAGGATATTGGTTAGATCTAGTCAGCCTCACAGGGATCGAGGAGCATATGGGAAGAAGGAGATCCAATATTGTAACCACATGCGACGTGATATATTTCTAAACCATAATAAAATCTTGAGAGCTAGATCTTTGTGTATGCAGCCCAGGAGGGGTTGTACTATGGTAACACTTGTTTTATGTGAATGAATGTATGTGTCTCTATTTTTGATTGATTATTGAATGTTGGATAAATGAATTAACTAGTTATATATAGTATTCCACATGCGTGAATAGAATGACTTCTATAAGTAGATGTTAGACTGAATGAATAAAGATTACAAGGTACCACCACAGATCTCCACTCATTCCCAAGTTGCAAACACTTGATTATTGCAGCCACCCATAGAGATATATTAGGTGAGACTACGTAGTAAGCTCTGTGTGTTGTGTTGCCTTCTGGTCTACCAGAGGAGCTGATAGATTAAAGGGATTTTGTTGGGAACTTATTGAATCTGATCCAGGGTCAACCTATGGTAGTAAGATAGAACCAAAATAACACACAAAGAATCCCAAGAAAGACAAAGACCAATCCAAATAGTTCTTAAAATCCAACAGGGAAGATAGATCACGAGGAGGAATACTACAATATAATACTCTGAGGGGATAAAATCAAGGTGGAAGAGGAGGATTCACAAGTTATCGAAGAGGAGGATTCGATAAAGGAAGAGGACTGATTATATGTTATAACTGTAACCAGCCTTGGCCTTTGGCATGAGATTGTCAGAATCCTTGTACAATGTGCACATATTGTAGACAACTAGATCATGCAATAGAATATTCTCCACAACTGATTGCAAAGTGGCAGGAAAAGAGGAACCAAAATTTTCATATGATAACAACATAAGAATAGGATGATTGAACAAGACTATTAGTAGTTATGCACAGAGGAGAAAGAACATGATTTGATGCAATGAAAGAAGGAATTCATACTGACTATCGATTCAGGGAAACAACGTAACCTTATTTGAAATTTGATCCTCGGATATAAAGAGACACATAAAAGCAAGGAAGGAAGGAGTTGTTACAAACAGAATGGGTATCATCGAATTTGCAACCTGTGTATGACAGTCCACCTATGTACGATATGCCTCCAGCCCATGACCACTCAATGATAGAAAGGATAGTTGAGAAGGTAAGTACTCCGAAAATTTTATTAAAGAGTTTTTTAAAACTAATATAGGATAAAATTGCATTGAACACACTATGCGGGATGATCGACTAGTGCACGTAAGATAAATAAGCAGATAATGCATAGTGACTAGTTAACTAGATACAACACAAGAAAAGGATGAATAGGGAATTCCAACTTAATGCACAGGTAGGAGATTATGATATGGATAATATCATCTTGGATCTAGGATCTTATGTGAGCATCATTTCAATGAAGACATGAGAAATTATGGGAAAACTAAAGTTGATCTAGTCACTAATACAATTGAGGCTAGTAAACTAGCATAAGATTGTCCCGATTCAAATATTTTCAAGGGTGAATGTTAACATCGATGGAGTGCGCAACAAAGCGGATTTCGAAGTAATCAAGATAGTGGATGGTAGTAAACCTTATACAACATTACTTGAAATAGATTAGGCTTTTGATAACCAGACCATTATTGATATGAAAAAGAGACAAATGACCTTTGACGTAGCAGACTTAAGAGTTATTGCACCATTGAATCCCGCAGAAGGAAGAACAAATGTGGAACAAACAAGGGGAAAATAACTTGATAACCTTTACAATGTGACCGTGTGGATGGATGACTTTATTAATCCTACTTTCGAGGGTGTAGTCAGTTGGAAAAGTATCAGTTCTTGCATGTAGGATTCAAAAGAAGCCCTGGAACATTGGCAACGAAGGTTACATGAGGTATCTACAAGGAGATGTGCTAGTATTATCCACACATTGCACTATATTGGATTTGAGGTATGTGATCCTCCGAAGTATGATGGACTAGTAGATGTAGATATTTTTGTAAGATAATTTGAATTGTAGATACCATATCAACATATATTGTTAGCCTTATATATTCCATTGAAAGAAACTCCTGCAAGATGGTGGGTTGTGCATAAGTATAGAATAGATAATTGGCATCAATGCAGAAGGATGTTACAGGTCAAGTTCACAACATAAACTAAATATTATACGTAGAAGTATATCGGGTTGAGTTTTCCTATGGATCATATTACACAGTGCACTGTGACATGGAGATTATTACATAGGAAGGAATGGATGCACTTGTTTGTAGACAATCTGGATATGATCCCAGAGAACTAGTACCTAGAACTAGAAGCACGCAGAGGAACAACAAACTGGGAAGACTTGAATCACAAATTTAAGGTAACTTTCTTGTTTGAAGATGATGTCCCTTTAGTAGACAAAACTCTACATATTTTCAAGAACAACATATTTACACCAAAATATTCGACGTTACCAGCACCTTTATGTAGTGCACCCAGATATTATTCAATTGTTCAAGAGGTTTTGGAATTCTATAATGTTGTTAGAGAATACCAAGAGGACGAAGACCCAAGAAATTTGCAAATACTCGAAATACAAAGAGATCCCACAGTAGAGGTTCCTGAACTTGAGTCTATTGATTATGAAAATCCGTTGAAAAAATGCAAAGTGAATATTGGTACGAAGGATAATCCCAAGTTCGCAAACATTGGAGATTACTGGAATGAAGAAACTATCGATAAGATTGTTGATTTACTACACGAATATGAGGAACATTTTCTGACTACATTCTCATAGATGAAAGGGATTGTTGGATAACTAGGGGAAATGAAGGTTCCTTTGAAGCCTGATGCCAAGCCAATGAAGCAGAGACTTTATCGATTGAACCTAGTATATAAGAAGAAAGTGAAAGAAGAAATAGATAGGATGTTGGAAGCTGGTATTACCGAACCTATCACAAAGTTAGAATGTATTATCCATATGGTGCTTCAGGACAAGAAAACAAGTGGAATCATAATTTGTGTCGATATTCGGAAATTGAATGATGCTTTCTTACATGAATTGTTTCCTACTCCATTTACAAATGATGTTTTGGAAAATGTAGGAAAATAAGATTCCTCATTTACTAATGGATTCTTTGGGTACCACTAGATTAATATTTATCATGAACATAGGAATAAGACAACATTTGTGATAGAATGTGGATGGTATCAGTATATAGTCATGCCATTTTGGTTGAAAAATGCACCAACAATATTTTTGCGAGTTGTTGTCACATCTTTTAAAGAATTCATTCATAAATTCCTAAAAGTCTATCTAGATGATTAGGAAATGTTTAGCTTGTTGAAATACCATGTTGAAACTATGCACTTGATGCTAGATAGATGGTGACAGTTCCATATTTCCCTGAACTTCAAGAAGTGTATTTTTTGTGGACCATTTGGAATCCTATTGGGTCATGTTGTATGTAAACAAGGACTTTTGGTTGATCCTATGAAGATTGTTTTTATTGTTGATTTTCCACCACCTACAGCAGTACGACAACTACTAACAACATTAGGTCATATGGGGTACTATAGAAATTTTATTAGGGGATACATGCATATTACAATCCTATTGGAAATATTGTTGAAGAAGGAGGTCGAGTTTCAATGGAACGAGGAATGTTGTTGGCATAGGGGTAGACCCAGGGTTCAACTTTACAACAATGCACCAGCAAAGCCCTAACTACCAGCCCTTTTGGCAACACCTGTGAAGTAGATGAAGTCTCACCCGAGGTAGAGGCAGGGGTGGTTGCGAGACTCAGGTGTCTACAAACTTAGCTGGGACACAGATCTTTGATTATACTAATTAATAAAGCACTTAGCACCATCAGTTCCTCAATATGAAATCAATAACCACTTTGTTGTTGCAACATTCACACTAAGCTACTGTACTTAAACACTTAACATAGGTAAATAGATCAGATCGAGCAGATCAAGAACTAAGCATGTCTATATAGATTAGATATAACATTCTCACATATAATAAGAACAAAGCATACGTATATCTATCTAACTACATCAAATCACTTAGAAAATAACATGTGAACACATCAAGACAAAGCACAATGTAGCATAAAACAATATTTACGTGGCTCACCCCCACCCTGAGGCTACGTCCACCAACTCTTCTTCTCTATTGTCTTTAGTCAATCAATTACAAGCACAGAGCCTCAAAACCCTTACTCCGCATGGGACAGAATATCTGCATAGCTCATTATATCCTTCTTCCTTGCATTACAGCACTAAGCCTTCCACAATCCACTACAAGGACCTGCACTTAACTCTGCAAGTATCCTACAGTCATGCACACATCTCTTACAGGCTCTACTTGCACTTAGCATACATTCACATCACATCGATGCACCACTACTTCTATCTTGCCTAAGTATCTATTTATATAGAAAATAGGCCTAAATATAGGTAAACCCATGGGCCTATGTCCCATTCTCATTACATATTCCCACATCCCAGAAAGGATCCAAAAAGGGGCCGAGATCCTGTGATCTCTGCTTCATCTTTTGCTCCTCCTTCGACAGGCTGTCGAAGTCCCAAAATAGGTCAAAATGACCAAGAATTTCCCAAAAATTAGCCAAGGGCCAACAGGCCCCCAACACTCACCTGTTACTCATCCCAAGTCACTCTGGTTTGATCAGTTCTGCTTCGAATGCCTCTAGTTTGTGTAACACCCTATTTCCCCCAGTCTGTAAAAATAACTGGACTGGCCAAGAACTGTGGAAAACTCAAAAATGTGAATATGTGATGTGAATGGACCTTGTGGAAAAGGTCGATGAATGTGAATAATATTATGAATTTATATTGTAGGACTGCTGAGAGGGGATATGCTAGAAAAGATACCATGATGGCTACAGAAAGGCGATGGAAGGCACCTGGAAAGGTGTCGTTAACTTCCACTAAAAATCAATACCGTATTTGGACTTCACTGGCCTGGAGAACCAAAAGCAGCTCGCTGGCCCCGAATTTAATGTCTCGCAGGATGGTCGGTAGATGGCTCCTCAGGAATTAATGAGGGATGCAGAGGTGAACCACCCATCCACAGAGCCATCAGGCCTGACTAGCACAAGGGAAATCGTGCCACACACAACCTCGCAAGAGGATAAGGTGTGGGCGAGAAGTGATTGGGGGCAGACGTGAGGGGAGAAAGAGAACTCTGGCAATATGAAGAGTGGGTGATAGCAGAGAGGGAGGAGATTAACCTTTGCTTCTGGTCAGTAGAAAACACATATGTAGTCTCACAGCATCGTGGTCTCAGCTTGGGGGTGGCTAGTGGTAAATCCGCTGGGAGTCGTTGAGCCTATGGTTGGGTGGAAACGAGCACCCCTCTCAGCAGTTGCATAACCCCTGGTGTTACTTTCTGATAAGTGTTTTGCCTTTGACATCTTGAAATATATGTATACTGACATTTATGATCATAAGCTGTGAAATCATGAATGACTTCATTATAAGAATGTCTATTTGGTGTCTTGATCAGTAATGGTAGTTGTATGTTTATATGGAAAGACTACGTGCATCTTATGCTCTCTTAAACTGTTATTTATATGCAAAATGATCTAATTCAGACTTCATGCCTCATTCTCAGGAGAGAGATACCCTTATCTGCCTTAGATAGTACCCTGGCTAAACCTCCCCATAGAGATACCCTCCTTGAAAACATCCTCAAGAACCTGGAAGGAGGACATGAGGGCACAAGGCCCTAAGAAATCCCTGATAGGTATTGAATCGATGGACGAGATCCCATCGGGAGATCTGTGGTCACTCACGACCGTCAGATAAGAAGAAGAAGCTGTAAAGTTAAGTGCCTTAACCTTGATAGCTGGTGATCGACGGATGAGATTCCGTCAGGAAATCTGTGGTCACTCATGACCATTAGATTTGGTAGGAGAAAGTAGGGTGTTAAGTGCCTTACCCTTGTGACTTTCTATGTCTTTGTGGGTAGCGAAGAGGTCGGGACCGTAGATCCCTAAGGTCCATGAGAGCATCTAGACTGTTGATCTTTCCACGTCCAGGGAGTCGTGGGAGAGCACACAAGTTAGGAACCTGTCTAAGCCATCAGATCCCAACTGGAAAACCCAACAGCCATTGGATCTGTTAGGAGATACCCGAGGGTTAAACCCCCAGTGAATAAGGGTGAAAGCCCTGAAATGGATTTGGGTCATCCGATTAAAGGAGGCCACGTGTCATGAGAGATTACCTGTTTTGGGAAATCAGGAATTGGGAACTCGGGAGTCCTGATGACGAGAGATCGGGATGTTCCATGGTGGAAACCCCGGAGCAGTCATAGACCGTTCGATTTTGGGAGGCTACGTGTCAAGAGATTACCCATTTCGGGAAATCAAGAATTGGAAACTTGGAAGTCCTGATGACGAGAGATCAGGATGTTCCATGGTGGAAACCCCATAGCAGTCGTAGATCATCCGATTTCGGGAGGCTACGTGTCGAGATATTACCCATTTTGGGAAGTCAGGAATCGGGATCTTGGGAGTTCTGATGATGAGAGATTGGGATGTTCCATGGTGGAAACCCCGAAGCAGTCATAGACCGTCTGATTTTGGGAGGCTACATGTCGAGAGATTACCCATTTTGGGAAATCGAGAATCAGGGATTCGGGAGTTCCATTGACAAGAGGTCGGGCTCTCGCCTTGATAAATCCCGACTTATAAATATAGAGATGTTAGCATGTGGTTAAGTCTCGATGAACGAAAGAGATTCCTTTGGAGGATCTCAGGGTCTATAATGACCGTCATATGTGGGGAAGAGACATCAACTTTAAGTCAGGGTGTGAATGTGCCTTAGGGTAAGTGGCGAGCAGATCTGAATGGCCAAAGTCCACCCACCCAGATCTACAGCTGAGGCTTCATTCTGGAGCCCCCTTGTTGTTCTACCTTTAACAGTGAGGGGGGGGTCTGGAATCGAATGCGCAACTCTTGAACAGTCAAGATTTATTCTCCTTGATCAACGGTACTCAGGTGAATTTCGGACCCCCCTTGCCATTCTGCCTTTAATGGGGGGGAGGGGTCTGGAATGGTGTGGCGTGTGAAGTGGGACCCGTCTCCTATCACACCGCCCACCATGTCATGTTTCCCCTCTCGCCACCTGTACTCCGCTCACTCGCACTACAGGGCCGTTCCTAATGGCCATTTGCCAACCCTGTAGGGACTCATCCCTATTGGCTAGTTACCAACCCTGCCGGGGTTTGGTGGTTGCAAAGTCGAATGATCCGACATCACTGTAGTGGTGAGGCGTGAAATACAAAGAGGAACCACGATTATTTGACCTGTGATCATGACCCGCGATCACATGGGAAGAGAGAGAGAGAAAGAGCTAGCTTACACTAGGCCTCTGTAGGTAATTCAGGGGCTCTAATCCTGCAAAAATCAACGAAAATTTGATTAGGGTAGTGGGTGCATGACAAAGTGGTATCAGAGCATGGTTACAACACTTGGCCTGATTGAGCTCATGAACGAGTTGCGCATAAGCTCCGTTCGAAGCACTCCTATGAGGAGTAACCCCCTAACTTAACTCTCTTATCCAGGATCAAAACATGGAAACAAGAACCCGACTGTGTATGCATGTGAAAGAGTTATGAATTTATGTGCAGGTTCTAAAATGTATCTAACTCTTGACTAATAACCATCGTTTGTCTTTTCACCCAAGCGGACGATCAGCCGTGGGAATTTACAGACGCAGATAATGGTGACCCACCAAGAGGTGGGAGAAGGCTCCCACAATAGAGACAAAGAGTCTGACGAAAGAAGAGCAATAGGAACCCCTCCAGATCTAGCCGAGACTATGAAGAGTCTCCTGGTTGAATTGCAAAGCTGCAAGGCCGACAATTAAAGGATGATGAAAGAACAAGAAAAGCAAATTGAAATTAATGCAGTTTTACTGCAAAGCTTATTCGACCTATAGCGACAAATGCAACATGAACCTGAGATGCAGAAACATGGTCATATCAGTGGCCATACTAAGAGGAGCACCTCAAGGAAGGTCCACCCCAGAGGTAAAGGACCAGTGCTAGACGATTCCTCTGAGAAGGAAGCTGGCGATTCGGAAGGCTCTTCAAGCAGCAGGACCAGTTCCTATTCTTGAAGAAAACAAAAGAAGCAAAAGACTTCCAAGGGTCATAAATTTGATGAATTCAAAAAGGCCAAACCTCCCTCCTTCGATGGTGAGATAAAGAAGGGAGAGAAGCCGAGGCCTGGCTACTTGGACTGAAGAAATATTTCAGAGTCCATGATTTTTTAGAGAATTTGAAGGCCTGAGTGGCCACTTTCAATCTGAACAGAAAAGCTTCCATCTGGTAGGAAGATCTTAAGAATATGAAAGGGGTCCACGAGGAGGACCTATCCTGGAAACAGTTTGAGAAATACTTCCGGAAGAAGTATTTGTCGGAAAAATATTTCGATGAAAAGGCTAAAGAGTTTTATGAACTCAAACTGGGGCAACTCACTATAGAGGGATATGTCAACAAATTCCTCGACTTATTGAGATATGTACCCTACATAAAGGCAGAGAAGGCGAAGGCACAACGCTTCATCAGTGGGCTACCCAAGGAATACCAGAACCAAATTGAATTTGATGAGCCAAAGACCTTAGAGGACACTATTCGAAAGGCAACATATTGTCATGAACAATATGCACATCGCGTAGAGTCTCATGGATACTGGAAACAGAAGAATGGTTCGAGATTTCAGAAAAAGGGGATCAAATCCTCAGGATTTAAGAACTACAAGAACCCCATAATAAACTTTCCAGCCTGGAGTGTACTCCAGCAGAACTTTCCCTCATCGGACAGAAATAGAACTTCTTGACCTATACCAGTGAAGGTGGATAACCCAAAGAGAGAACCTTTGAAATGCTGGGGCTACGGAGAAGAGCATCTCCTGAGAGACTATCCACATTGGCAACAAAACATTCAGAATGTTTACAACATTCAAGAAGCTACCACAGTCAATGATGTGGCTAGGAGTGTGCCACAAATTTATGCAACCTTGGATAATCACCAAGCTGACCATCAAGCTTCAGTAGTGAAAATAGAAGGTATGATTTTCAACCATCTATTGTCTGTTTTGATTGACCCTAGTTCAAATTTGAGTTATATATCCCCTAGAGTTGTTGATAAGTGTAAACTATAGCCACAAAAACAAACCAAGACATGGTTGGTATAGTTAGCCACTGGCACCAAAAGAAGGGTAGCAGAGGTCATACCAGCCTGCCAATCAATGTTGGGTGAATTCCCCACCCAAGCAACCCTTTACATATTACCCCTGGGATCATACGATCTGTTGATTGGTATGGACTGGCTGGCCGCCCATAAAGCCAGATTGGATTGTTACCATAAAAACTTAGAATGTGTGAGAAAAGAAGGAAAAAGGGTAACGTTCAAGGGATCCGAAAACCTATCTCGGTGAGGCAAATATCAGCCCTGCAAATGAGAAAGTATTGCCGAAAAGGGTGTCCCCTATATGCAATACAGGTACTGAAAACAATCGAGGGTGATAAACCAAGCCCTGATGATCACCCTATCTTGAGAGAATACAGAGATGTGTTTCTGGAAGAGGTACTGGGTCTACCTCCGAGAAGAGACATTGACTTCTCGATAGAGCTCGCACCAGGAGCGGTGCCGGTGTCTAAGACACCCTACCGAATGAGCACACCTGAGTTAATTGAACTCAAATTGCAGTTGAAATAAATGATGGATAAGGGTTATATTCGACCTAGAGTGTCCCCATGGGGAGCACCAGTCTTGTTTGTGAAAAAGAAGGATGGCACCCTTAGACTGTGTATAGATTATAGACAACTCAATAAAGTAACCATAAAGAACAAGTACCCCTTGCCTAGGATCGATGATCTATTCGATCAGATGGGAGGTGCGTCTATTTTCTCAAAGATTGACTTGAGTTCGGGATACCATCAAGTCCGAATCAAGGGTGAAGACATCCATAAAACTACTTTCCGGATACGGTATGGTCACTATGAGTTTGTGGTAGTGCCATTTGGGTTAACCAATGCCCCTGCCACTTTCATGTGCTTAATGAACAATGTACTCAGTAAATTTTTAGATAAATTTGTACTAGTGTTTATTGATGACATATTAATCTACTCTAAGAATTGAGAAGAACATTAAGAGCATCTTAGACTTATGCTGCAAGTGCTAAGAGAGCATCAGCTCTATGCTAAATTTAGCAAATGTGACTTCTTTCAGAAGAAAATACATTACTTGGGACATGTTCTGTCCAAGGAAGGGGTAGCAGTAGATCCTGACAAGATCAGGTCTATCATGGAA
>SNQJ01S0002520.1:31467-43490 GCA_010110895.2 Picea sitchensis
ACTGTGGCAAACTCAGAAATGTGAATATGTGATGTGAATGGACCTTGTGGAAAAGGTCGATGAATGTGAATAATATTATGAATTTATATTGCAGGACTGCTGAGAGGGGATATGCTAAAAAAGAGACCATGATGGCTGCATAAAGGTAGTGGAAGGCACCTGGAAAGGTGGCGTTAACTTCCACCAAAAATCAATACCGTATTTGGACTTCACTGGCCCGGAGAACCAAAAGCAGCTCGCTAGCCCCGAATTTAATGTCTCGCAGGCTGGTAGGTAGATGGCTCCTTAGGAATTAATGAGGGATGGGGAGGTGAACCTCCCATCTATAGAGTTGTCAGGCCTGACCAGCGCGAGGGAAATCGTGCCACATGCAACCTCGCAAGAGGATAAGGTGTGTGGAAGAAGCAATTGGGAGTAGACGCTAGGGGAGGAAGAGAAATCTGGTGATATGCAGAGTGGGTGATAGCAGAGAGGGAGGAGAGTAACCTTCACTTCTGGTCACTGGAAAACAGAGATGTAGTCTCACAGCATCGTGGTCTCAGCTCGAGGGTGGCTAGTGGTAAATCCGCTGGGATTCGCTGAGCCTACAATTGGGTGGAAACGAGCACCCCTCTCAGCAGTTGCATAACCCCTGGTGTTACATTCTGATAAGTGTTTTGCCTTTGACATCTTGAAATATATGTATGCTGACATTTATGATCATAAGCTATGAAATCATGAATGACTTCATTATAAGAATGTCTGTTTCGTGTGTTGATCAGTAATGGTAGTTGTATGTTTATATGGAAAGACTACGTGTGGCTTATGCTCTCTTAAATTGTTATTTATATGAAAACTGATCTAATTCAGACTTCACGCCTCATTCTCGGGAGAGAGATACCCTTATCTGCCTTAGATAGTACCCTGGGTAAACCTCCCCATAGAGATACCCTCCTTGAAAACATCCTCAAGAACATGGAAGGAGGATGTGAGGGCACAAGGCCCTAAGAAATCCCTGATAGGTATCGAATCAATGGACGAGATCTCGTCGGGATATCTGTGGTCACTCACGACTGTCAGATAAGAAGAAGAAGATGGAAAGTTAAGTGCCTTAACCTTGATAGGTGGTGATCGATGGACGAGATTCCGTCGGGAAATCTGTGGTCACTCATGACCGTTAGATTTGGTAGGAGAAAGTAGGGTGTTAAGTTCCTTACCCCTATGACTTTTTGTGTCTTCGTGGGTAGTGAAGAAGTCAGGATCATAGATCCCTAAGGTCCATGAGAGCATCCAGACCGTTGATCTTTCCACATCCAGGGAGTCCTGGGAGAGCACACAAGTTAGGAACGTGTCTGAGCCGTCATATCTCGGCTAGAAAACCCGACAGTCGTTGGATTTGTCAGGAGATACCAGAGGGATAAACCCCCAGTGAAGAAGGGCGAAAGCCCTGAAATGGATTTGGGTCGTCTGATTAAAGGAGGCCACATGTCATGAGAGATTACCCATTTTGGGAAATCGGGAATTGGGAACTTGGGAGTCCTGATGGCGAGAGATGGGGATTTTCCATGGTGGAAACCCTAGAGTAGTCCTAGACCGTCCGATTTTTGGAGGCTATGTGTCGAGAGATTACCCATTTTGGGAAATTGGGAATCGAAAACTCGGGAGTCCTGATGACGAGAGATCGGGATGTTCCATGGTGGAAACCCCGAAGCAGTCATAGACCGTCCGATTTCAGGAGGCTACGTGTTGAGAAATTAGCCATTTCGGGAAATCGGGAATCGGGAACTCGGGAGTTCTGATGACGAGAGATCGGGATGTTCCATGGTGGAAACCCTGGAGCAGTCGTAGACCGTCCAATTTTGGGAGGCTACGTGTCGAGAGATTACCCATTTCGGGAAATCGGGAATCGAGGATTCAAGAGTTCCGTTGACAAGAGGTTGGGCTCTCGCCTTGATAAATCCCGACTTATAAATATTGAGATGCTATCATGTGGTTAAGTCACGTTGAATGGATGAGATTCCTTCGGAGGATATCAGGGTCTATAATGACCATCAGATGTGGGGAAGAGACTTCAACTTTAAGCTGGGGTGCGAATGCACCTTAGGGTAAGTGGCGAGTAGATCTGAACGGCCAAAGTCCACCCGCCCAGATCTACGGTTGAGGCTTCATTCCGGAGCCCCCTTGTTGTTCTACCTTTAGTAGTGAGGGGCGGGTCCGGAATCAAATGCGCAACTCTTGAACAATCAGGATTTATTCGCCTTGATCAATGGTACTCAGGCGAATTCCGGACCCCCCTTTCCATTATGCCTTTAATGGGGGGGGGTCTGGAATGGTGTGGCGTGTGAAGTGGGACCCATCTCCTGTCACACCGCCCATCGTCTCATGTTTCTCCTCTCACCACCTGTACTCCGCTCACCCGCGTGAAAGGGCCGCTCCTAATGGCCATTTTCCAACCCTGTAGGGACTCGTCCCTATTGGCTAGTTATCAACCCTATCAGGGTTCGGCAGTTGTAGAGTCGAATGATTCGACATCACTGTAGCGCCGAGGCATGAAATACAAAGAGGCACCATGATTATTTGACCTGTGATCATGACCCGTGATCACATGGGAAGAGAGAGAGAAAAAGAGCTAGCTTACGCTAGGTCTCTGTAGGTAATTCAAGGGCTCTAATCCTGCAGAAATCAACGAAAATTTGATTAGGGTAGTGGGTGCATGATAGTTTGGCTCGAGCTGCTTTGACCTGTTGCTTTACTAAAACTTTTTTCCTGGTGAACTCTTGGATCATTGCGTCATTCACTGGCCCTTCTAGTCATTGTTCTACTGTAGTGACAACCTGTTCTATCTCTGATCCTCGGCTTTCAACCTCTGTGAACAATTGGCATGCCTTATCTTGCACATGTTGGAGCCATTGAGTTACTTCCATAACTTTTCTATGGATCGTATGGATCTACTACTAGGTGGTGCATTTCTCTTGAGATCTCTTCATTCTTTCTACAGCTAAGAGGGCCTTCAACTGTTCCTGTAGTGTGTCTACGTGTTGCTTCGCTTTTTGGAGCTGCGACTCCAGTGCCTATAATTCTGTATTCTCAACGATATTCTCAGCGATTACTCATTTGCTTGCACTCCTCAGAAAGAACCTTTAGTCTCTCAACTGTTCTTCTAGAAATTGCTTCCCTTTGATATCTTACATCTTGCGGGGTCTCGATCACTACACGTAGCTCCAAATCTGCTATGCGTTGTTGTAGTTGTTGAATCACTTCTTCAAGTTGTGCCACCTGTTGTGGGACTCTCTCTTCGTCCTTTACTTCTATAACTGTCATGGAGTGAAGTGTTCTATTGACCCTTTCCATTACTTCAAGTTTCTCCGTGAGAAACTGTTCCTTTTTTTGCTCCAACTATGATTTTTCTTCATCCCACTTCACTTGGAGAGAAAGATTTTCCCATTCTGCAGCACTGCATTGGTCTAGAAGGTATTTTTATAAATGTGATAAATCTTGGGTGTCTTGTATTGTTTCCTCCTGTGCTTGTTGAAGGCGATCTTCAACTGTATCAAACATTTGGTGGAGTTGAGCTGACTCATCTCCCAGTTCTGGTGTTTCCACTGGCATAGGCATAGTGGAAACTGCGCGGCTGGACTGTAGTGCTTGTTGCACCCCTTGAAGTTCAACCTTAATTCAATTGTATATCTCCTCCTGTTGAGCCTCTTTCTTCTATGCTATCTCCAGCAAAGCATCGTTCAAGGCTACTACGATGAAATCGAAGTAATCTGAGGTCAGGGTAGTCTACATCTTGGTCATATGGGCTTTTGATTTCTTCCAAGAAGAATTCTTCGGGGGGGATACTTTCCTTTTCTTCGAGGGATCCTCCTCTTTTCTAGTTGGTGCAACCTCACCTTTCTTCTGTTCAACTTATGTGCCATCTATCTCTCTTCCATATCCTCCTTGCGCAGGTGAGATGGAAGTAGTCTTCGCTGAGGTACTACTTACATCTTGGGCTTCTTTATTTTTCTTTGTCTTGCTGGGTCCAAGTGTATCATGCACTACTTCTGGGCTGTCAATATCAGACATCTCTGTAGGATCTACTGGAATGAGGAGGTCCACCGACTAGTCTTTAGTAATCTCTTCTAAGTCTTCCTCTATCATCTTTTAGTAAGAATAAATTTGTTGCTTGTGCTCATTACCGCACGCTTTAATATAAATGAAATGACGGTCTGCACTGAATTTCATTAAACGCTGAAACCTATGGAGAGTATTCAGCGTGATGTGAGGCTCAAACTAGATGGCTATCTTCAGCTAGTTATAATATGTGTGGAATACGACATTTGACTATCATTGCTTGTTCATTTCACTAGAATACCGCAGTGTACTAAACTTCACGGCCAAAGGTTCAAAGGGCTAGATGTCCGGGAAGGTCGCACCTTCTGGAATCTCCCATGCGATGAAACCGATCAAGATTAGAATCCAGCTGAAGCGGAACTCATATCCTTGATATTGCACTTCCCTGTAGTCTAGTTCCAACTGGTTCACAAGGTACTTCACCCAATTCATTTGTAGGCCCTCTGCGCACTTTCCTGTGAGGTCGACTACAAAACCAGTCACTTGGGTGGGTCAGTTCTTTCGAACTAACTTTCTTGTGATCAGTTGACAGTCAAGGCGCACTGCACCACTTTGGATAGATGCTACCTTGTAGCTTCGCATTCACTTCTCAACATCTCCATAAGTGTCCTTGATCCTTTGTGCAAGAGTGTGCTCCATGGATTTTCCAAGATAGAAATCCTGTGGGTCGGGTCCTCGCATGCTAAGCCCAGTGATCCTATTGATCAACATTGAATCCACTGTTATATGGTGGTTTAACCACAAGTATCCACCATGGTAACAGGACAGCGGCATCTTGATGCATGCATTCACTTCTTGGTGCCTTCTGAAGTGAGGAATCTTCATGACATTGACCAGTGTAGACTATGCGAGGTTCATAGTCCATGACTGGGGAACTATCTTCGAATTCTTTCCCTCTGTTCTGGTTAGGTACTTATGTGGGGAAATCATGTTGTAGACCTTCCTATCACCGAGGTTGAAGTCTCTAAACTTCAATGCTGCAATATTTTCTTGATCTGTGCAAACTATGTGTATCCCTTTCGGGAGGTATGCAGTGACCAAAGCATACTCAAATTCTCTGGGCACACTGTCTCTATTGACTGTTCCACTCAGAGGTGGTAGATATGTGGGTAAAATTCTCAGGATAAACCTAGCATTCGGGAGATCATCTCTGTGCTTGGTTCTCTTTTCATCGACTGGTCGAGATGGTACAACTCGAGCAGTGGACGGAGAGGCTGGTAGTCCTCTCATGGATGATGCTTGTACACTTGTGGATAATCCTCTCTCCGACATGAATCTTTTAGTCATCAAGTCGATCAAAACTTCTTCAACAACTTTCTCTGCAGCACTCAATTCTTCCGACATACACACTTGGGGTGAACAATCATGGGTTCGGGGAACAACTTATACACAGTATTGAGATAGAGAGCAAGAGTGCGATGATCACTATATAAACTTGTCTTATTCTGTGGGCTCAAATTCTCAATTGGCAAAAGTTTTCTTGGTGCATGGCGTAGCGGGATAAATAGGGAACTTGACAACGATTCATTTCGCAACATGTATGAGCCTCCATTAACTCTTGTTTGGTCCGTTATGGCACGGTCCAAAGGTCTGATGACGAACCATAATTTCCTTTCTGCTCATTTCGAGCGTCGATCAAACAGTTATAATGTCCCCAATGACTATATTGCTTCATCATGGCGAAGTGCCATGTGTCACTGTTCTGATATCCCGACGAAGATCCAATTTTTCAATTTCTCTATCTGCGAAGTTCCCTCTGGAACCTTCTACAACTTTTCAGTCTTAGCTCTCTTCTTACTTAACTTTCTAGCCTTTTTTCCAGTGATCTTCGTCTTGGTAGTTATTTTTCCCTTCTGATTCCTATATTCTTTGGTCATAGTTACTTCGCGATATTGATATTCTTCCCTAGGATTCCTGGATAATACTTTGTCTTTTTCTAGGGTAGGTACTTCAGTCTTCTGTGGGTCTTCTAATTCTCTTGCAGCTTCGACATCTAGGTTACTAGTGTTAAATAGCTTCGATATGCTCTCTTTTTATGCAATCAATTGTGTGATCCTTATGCTCATGAAATCGTTTAACTCTTGTTTCTTATGTTCAAAAACTTGTTCTTGTTCTTTTCATCTGGCTTGATCTCTATAAATCCAAGATTTTCCTAGTAACATGGTAAACAGGGTTTTGTCTTCAATAAATTTAATAATCTCAAAATCTTCTTCTGTCGATGTTCCATTAGCGTTCATAGGTATGCGAGCAATATTCCCGGATAGGTTTATCAGCTTTCCTCTAGATAGTCCTATTCCTCTTAATGAAGGGATGATAGCAGGCTTCCTTATGGCTTCCCAAGTTCTTTCTGTCATGATATTCACCTGTGTTTCTTCATCTAGAATACAGTCAATGTTGAAGTCTCCTATTCTTACTTCAATGCATTATTTTTCCTTGAATATCTCTGATAGTCTAACATGGCGATGGTCATTCAGGGTTTCATTTATTTGTAGCAATACTTTCTATGATTCTTTCTGGGATTCTTCCATTTATGGATCTGTCTTAGCTTTTTCTTTATTCAGATTCATTTATTCCAGCTTAGCAATCATTCTAGGGCAATCCAACACTTCATGGTCCATATCTTTACAACAAAGACAACTAGGTCTTTTCCCAGGGAATTCCTTAGCAATATGTCCCGGTCTTCTGTAATTATAACAGAGGGTTAATCCTCTCTTTCCTTTAAATGATTGCTAGCTTCTCCTACATTGCACACTAGGATCATGGTAGCTAACCTGGAAAAAGTTCTTTCTAGGATCCTGCATCCATTTGTTAGTCCAAACATTCTTTCTATGCATAGGTATAACATATATTTCACTATTCTTATCAGATCTACTCATATCAAGCCTTCTTTCATCTATTAGTGCCCTAGTTTTCAAGCTAGGACATAACCTATCAAACATACCTAGATCCATACTTTAGAAGCAAAAATTTCCACTTATATTACTTCTATAGAGAACAAAACTTTCGGATCTAAAACTTTTCACTATTCTTACCTTTATCAGATCACAAAGTTTGCAATTTTTACCTCTTTTAATCAGAAATTCTCACTTTTTCCTTTCTTAGAGCACAAAGCTTTCAGATCTTGCTTCTTTCATATCTGACCTCCTTTCTTCAGATCAGGCTTACTTCTTTAGCACAGAGATTTATAAATCGAGTAGGATATTGCACACTAGGGCACAGATCTATGCACAGAGCTTTCACAATCTCAGGTCGAATCTTTGCATAGAGCTTCTTCTTTCTCAGTTCCCAGCAATCACAGTTTTAGGTCCCAACAACGAAACCATTTGTTGGCATAGGGGCAGACCCAGGGTTCAATGCTACAACAACGCACCAACAAAGCCCTAACTATCAGGCCTTTTAGCAACACCTACGAAGAAGATGAAGTCTCACCTGAGGTAGAGACAGGGGTAGTTGCAAGACTCAGGTGTCTACAGCCTTAGTTGGGACACAGATCTGTGATTATACTACTTAATAAATCACTTAGCACCGTCAGTTCCTCAATATGAAATCAATAACCACTTCGCTAATAAAACAAAGCTTTGCAACATTCACACTAAGCTAATGTACTTAAACACTAAGCATGGCTATATAGATCAGATCTAACACTCTCACATATAATAAGCACAAAGCATAAGTAGATCTATCTAACTACATCAAAGAACTTAGCAAATAACATGTGAACACATCAAGACAAACCACAAAGCAACATAACAAAGTATTTACGTGGTTCAACCCCACCCTGAGGCTACGTCCACCAACTCTTCTTATTTATTGTCTTAAGTCAATCAGTTACAAGCACAGAGCCTCAAAACTCATATTCCGCACAAGACATAAGATCTGCGCAACTCGCTAGATCCTTCTTCCTTACGTTACAACACTAATCCTTCCACAATCCACTACAAGGACCTGCACTTAACTCTCCAAGTCTCCTATAGTCATGCACAAATCTCTTACAGGATCTACTTGCACTTAGCATACATTCACATCACATAGATGCACCACTACTTCTATCTTGCTTAAGCATGTATTTATATACAAAATAGGCCTAAACATATGTAAACCCATGGGTCAATGTCCCATTCTTGATACATATTCCCACATCCCAAAAATGATCCAAAAAGGGGTCGAGATCTCATGATATTCGCTTTGTCTTTCGCTCCTCCTTCGACAGGCTGTCAAAGTCCCAAAATAGGTCAACATGACCAAGAATCTCCCAAAACTTGGTCAAGGTCCAACAAATGTTAGAAAAGTTTGGATACCTTGAAACAAAAACTGGTTACTGTGCCAATTTTAGTATTTCTGTATTGGAAGAAGGAATTCCATGTCCATGTAGATGCATCATCTATAAAATTAAGCGTAGTTCTAGATCAGTTAGGGGAAGGAGGTTTAGATCATTCCATTGCAATTTCCAGTATAAAGTTGTCAATTACTAAGCAAAATTACACTACTACAGTGCATGAAGGACAGACAATGGTGTATGCACTATAGAAGTTTAGGCATTATCTTCTCGGATCACATTTAAGTTTAGGATTTTTCCTATGAGTGGGATGCTTCTAATGAACAAGTATTGTTCCCTATCCAACTTTGGTAATTTATTTTCATCATTGATGTCATGGTTCATAAATTTAATGATTTCAATATTCCA
Organism: Picea sitchensis; assembly: GCA_010110895.2. Taxonomy (NCBI): domain Eukaryota; kingdom Viridiplantae; phylum Streptophyta; class Pinopsida; order Pinales; family Pinaceae; genus Picea; species Picea sitchensis. Next base: position 40,247 of record SNQJ01S0002520.1, read on the forward strand.
GAGAATATATTCTTCACTACTTACACCATCTGAAACCAGTGCTATCAAAAATGCGTACTTCCCATTGGCTAGTACATTGACAGATGGTGCATTTTCCATCTGCGGTGGCAGGTCATCTCTGTGAAATATTTCCTATGGAGCCAAATTTGAAGCTTTGGCTACCTCCTCGACCTCTGGTGTCACCACTAGTCGCTTCACCTGTTTTTTCGTTGTTGGAAACGATGCTCCAAATTTGGGTGGTACCATTCCACTTCGGTGATGTATTCTTGGACTAGCTTTGTATCTATTTGTGGGTAGTTGTAGCTCAACTCTGGTACTCTCAATTTCTCTCTAGTTCACTTTGTTTTCTCCCACTTGAATGGATCAATGAGTTAGAATTAACGACTTCCTGTTGTTTTTGTCTCTTCATTCCAACTTTACCTATCTCATCCTGCCTTAACTACCTTGTCCAGTCCACCACCGTGGTTGATGAGTTGTTAACCAAATTCTCCTTTATTACCAAATCCATCGTCTGATGTTTCCCTTATACTGTTAATCTGTTGTGATTTCCAATAGCTTTTACCATTTAAGACTATACAATGCTTTTATGAACTGTCATTCCCTCTTCATAACTGTCGTTTCCATTCTTTAATTATTTTAATAGTCTTGTCATTTCCAAATTGTGCATTGGTTCTTTGTTGTTTTATCTGCTTGTTTCATAGTTTGTCTCGTCTATGTATTGTATCATAAATTGGCACAGTTTTATTCTAATGTGTGATGAACATTCCTTCTGTGCAAGTTCTTATGACTTGGTACTTGAACACTCCTTTCCTTTTTACTATATCTATTTTTTATTTGATTTTCTTCCTTTTATACTTTTTATCTATTTTTCCTTGTTTTTCTTTCTACTCTGGTACAACTACTATAATACATGCATTATGGTACAACCCATATTACTATGCACATTTTCGGTCATATCTATATAGTTTTATCCGACTTCCACTCACCATTCCTTCAAAGAATTCTTCATTCAAGGTTTCCAACCACTCAACACCTGTATCTGTTAAATGTTGAATCACATAGGGTCCTAACTAGTGCATTATAAACTTTCACGGATGCTTCATAAACTTGTTTTCATAGAGTAGTACCCGATCTCCTACTTGAAACTTCTTTTTTTTAATGTGTCAATCATGCCAATCCTTCTCTCTTGCTTTATGAACTTGCTAATGGAAACCTGCAACAAATTGATCTCCCTCAAGTTGTACTAATTGTGCCAATATATCCTCTATTGCACTATTGTCCAATATCTCAGTGACTGCTACAATGCATAGGCTAGGAATAATGAACTTCATTGACATCAACGACTCTTGTCTATAGACCAATCTAAAAGGTGTCTGACCTGTCAACTTTTTACTTGTCATTTCCTAAGCCCATAACACTGCAAGAGCTCTTAAGTCCCAATCATATCTCCCTATGTTGCAAATTTTGGTCAAGGCATGATCCAAGAGGATCTCAGTGGCCACCCACCTATTCCAACTGCCTCAAAACATTTTTTTGGCAACTTACTATTTTTAGTAGTTTTTCGGGTCCCAAACTTATTGGGCCATTTTGAGGGCCTAAACGATGTTTTTTCATGAGTGAGCACCTCAATGATAGTTTAAGGCTCAAATTGATCCCCCTAAATGAATCTCCTCATCATGATATTTCTAACCAACTATCATCTTTCCTAAACAAAGATCATATGCAAAAGTTATGACCCCAGGAAGTTGTTGTACTAGCTTACCCCAATGGGGCCCACATGACTTTTGTCGCTTCATGTCTTAGGGTTAGGATTTTGGATGTCTAGGGTTTTTTCATTCATGTTTATTGTAAAAAGGAATTCAAAGCCTCATTTTACTTATCTTCTTGTGAATGAGCGTAGCCGTCGCATCTCTTCTCAGAGATAAGTTGCCACCATTCTAGCAATCTTGTTTTCAATCTACATTTTACAGTTTTCAGCATATTTCTTATTTAATAAAATTCAAATTTTACTATATATCTATTATTGTTCATTGTGTCTCTATTTTAATATTATAATTCTTTTTTTTTAATTTTGTTCTAGTCATAAATCCGTATCAGTGGTATCAGAGAAGTCTGCTCCTTGTCATGTTTTAGTGCGAGTTCCTAACATGGTCAGGATATAGAGAGTTGGGTCTCGAGATTGTTTCTCTTGAGGAAAACTTCTCTCCCACACCAAAGAAACCATCCATGGTGGATGACAAGAAATATGACAGGATAGGACATCCTTTCAAAATGTTTCTGGAGGAATCCCTTGAGCAATAGAGGAAAGGGATGATGGAAAACTTTGCACAAATCCTTCGATGGTTACCGAAAAGTGATGCATCTACCTCAAGCGGAGGAGCTGCCCCCTTCAAGGTACATATCATTTTTTATATTCCTATATTTTAAGGTCAAATATATGTGGATGTCATAGATAATTGGTTAAACCTTCTAGAAGGATGTTTTTCTATACACAACATTTTCGATAGAGAAAATATTACATTTGCACTCCTGAAGGTAGTCTCCCATGTCAAAGATTGGTGGGAGACTTTCTATGAGAAGAAAGGAAATAGAGGGATCCAAATTTTTTACAGTTTCACCCACTTGGGGTCCCTTCATGGATCATCCAACAGTGTCTCTTGTCATACGACATCAATCCATTCAAGGATAATGTATCATGTGATGTTTCTCCCCTTGAAGTTTTTGATGTTATGTTGGGAAAACCTTATTTATAAAAATGTGACGTTGTATATGAGTCTAGGCCTCGCAGTGTTATTATTACTTTGAACAAGAAATTGTACAGGATACCCGAGGTAGTCCCACCCATTTCTATTTATTTAATATTTGCCAAGCAATGTAGGAAGGCCATTTCTCATATTGGGAAGTTTTTCTTCTTTATGATTTCCTCTCAGAGTGAGTGAAAGGTTGCAGCGAGATCCATGGCCTCTGAAACCAACCTTTCCACGTAGAAGAAGCAAGCGGATAATGTATTGGAAGAATATAAAGACATATTCTCATCACCTAATGGGGTACCTATGCACTGTCAGGTCAAGCATCCCATCGATTTGACCCCCAATGCACCACTACCCAATGGGACATTCTATAACCACTCTCTGGTATAAAATGAGGAGATCAAGCATCAAATCCAAGAAATGATCCACAATAGGAACATCCGACCCATCACATCACCTTGTGGAAGCCTGTTACAGGTATGAACTAACTGAGA
>SNQJ01S0002520.1:61888-108266 GCA_010110895.2 Picea sitchensis
CATAGGAAACATTTTCTAGATTATGTTCAAGGTGATTTTGGACAGGTTCATTTGGGTGATGATGCACCATGCAAAATTGTTGGAATGGGAAAGGTAAAAATAAATCAATGCAATGGAAACCAATGGTTGTTGAAAGAGGTAAGGCATGTTCCAGATTTAAGGAAAAATCTAATTTTAACAGGACAGTTGGAAAGTGAAGGTTGTGTATCCATATTTACAGATAAGACGTGGAAGGTCATCAAAGGATCATTGGTCATAGCAAAAGGAGAGAAGGTAGGTACATTGTATTTATGTGATGGTAATACTAACTCTTATATCTATTTAGCTTCTACAAGAGTGGATACAACACTGTGGCATCATAGGCTGGGACACATGAGTGAGAAGGGTATGCAGATACGTCAGAAAAGAAATTTTTTGCTAGATCTTAAACAAATTGATTTGGACTTATGTGAGCATTGTGTTTATGGAAAATAGAAGAGAGTCAAATTTCTCAGAGTCAGAAAAGAAAAGAAGAATGAAAGGTTAGATCTTGTGCATACAGATGTATGGGGACCATATAAGGTATCATCTCTTGGTGGATCTCATTATTATGTTACTTTTATTGATGATGCAACTAGAAAAACTTGGGTTTATTGCATTCGACAAAAATATGATGTTTTTTATACTTTTAAGAAATGGAAAGGTTTAGTTGAGAATGAGACATGAAAAATTTTGAAGTGTCTCTGATCAGATAATGGGGGTGAATATTGCAACAAGGAGTTTGATGATTACTATTCATACCATGGGATTCATAGAGAGAAGACAGTTCCAAGAACACCACAAGAAAATGGTGTGTCAGAAAGGATGAACAGGACAATCATGGAGTGTGCAAGGAGTATGAGATTGCATGTCGGTTTGCCCTTACAGTTCTGGGAAGATGTTGTAGATACTATTGTTTACTTAATAAGCAGAGGAACTTCAAGCTCTTTGGATGGTATAATTCTAGAGGAGGAATGGAAAGTAAAAAGGGTAAACTATTCTTTTTTGAAAACTTTCGATTGTGAAGCATTAGTCCATATTGATAAAGAAAATAGAACAAAGCTTGAGTCTAAATCCAAGAAGTGTACCTTTATTGGATACGGTGTTAATGATTTTGGTTATCGATTATGGGATTATGAAAAAAAATAATAATTAGGAGTAGAGATGTCATATTCAATGAGAAGGTCATGTACAAAGATCAGTTGCAGGGAAAGAAACGGGAAGAAGAAAAACAAGAATACACAATGCTTTATGAAATCATTGAAAAGGAAATTCCAAAGGAACCTGAAAATCAAAATGTACAAAAATAGGAGCAGCAGGTACCTCAAACACCTGCAAGTGTTGTTAGAATATCTACCAGGTTAAGTATACCCCCTAAACGATACTCTCCTTCATTGTATTATTTATCGTTGACTAATTCAGGTGAACCAGAATATTATGAAGAGGCAATGTAGGTAGACACCAAAAAGAAGTGGGAGCAAGGCATGAAAGAGGAAATGGATTCCTTGGCAAATAACCATACTTGGGACTTGGTTCAGTTTCCTGCGAGAAAAAGAGAATTTTAGAATAAATGGGTTTACAAGTTGAAGGAAGAAGATGGAGGAGAAAAGAGATACAAGGATAGACTTGTTGTAAAGGGGTTTCAACACAAGAAAGATATAGATTTTGATGAAATATTTTCTCTTGTTGTTAAAATGACTTCAATTAGGACTATTTTAAGTCTTGTGGCAGTAGAAGATTTGCATCTTGAACAATTAGATGTAAAAATAGCTTTTCTCCATGGGGATTTAGAGGAAGAGATTTATATGCAGCAGCCAGAGGGGTATGAGGTCAAAGGGAAGGAGAATTTGGTATGCAGGTTGAAGAAGAGCTTGTATGGCCTAAAGAAAGCTCCAAGGCAGTGGTATTTGAAGTTTGACAGGTTTATGACATAACAAGGTTATAGTAGATGTAATTCTGATCACTGTGTTTATTTTAAAAGGCTAGAAAATGGAAGCTATATTATCTTGCTATTGTATGTAGATGACATGCTTGTTGCAGGGTTTAATATGCAGGATATAAATATTCTCAAGAAGAAATTAGCCAATTCATTTGCGATGAAGGATTTGGGTGCTGCAAAGAAAATCCTTGGCATGAGAATAACAAGAGACAGAAAAAATTACAAATTGACATTGTCTCAGGGTGAGTACATAGAGAAGGTGTTGGAGAGGTTTAGAATGTAGAATGCAAAACGAGTTAGTACACCTTTGGCCATCCATTTCAAATTAACTAAGGAAATGTGTCCCAAGACACGGGAGGAGATAGAATACATGTCGAGGGTCCCTTATTCATCAGCAGTTGGTAGCTTGATGTATGCAATGGTTTGCACAAGACCAGATATTGCACATGCAGTGGGAGTTGTGAGCAGGTATATGAACAATCCATGTAAAGAACAATGGGAGGTAGTAAAGTAGATTCTCAGGTATTTGAGAAGTACTGCTACTCATGCATTATGTTTTGGAGGTTCAGACACTGTTCTACAGGGATATGTTGTTCAGATATGGAAGGTGATAAAGACAGTAGGAGGAGCACCACAGGGTATGTTTTTACTATAGGTGGAACAACAGTAAGTTAGATTTCAAAACTGCAAAAGGTTGTTGCACTTTCAACAATAGAGGCAGAGTATGTTGCTGCTATAGAGGCTAGTAAAGAGATGATTTGGTTACAAAGTTTTATGGAGGAATTGGGAAAGAATCAGGAGAATAGCAGGTTGTACTGTGACAATGAGAGTGCAATTCATCTTGCAAAGAACTCAGCCTTCCATTTGAAGACTAAGCATATACAGTTGAGGTACCACTTCATATGATCCACCTTGGAAGATGGACATTTGAAGTTGGAAAAGATACACACTAGCCAAAGTCCTGCAGACATGTTAACAAAGGGAGTAACCAGAGAGAAACTGGGTTCCTGCTCAGTTTTAGTTGGTCGTCAAGGATGAAGATGAAGATGAGAAATTTTGCAGTCCAATAAGGTTTAGAGTCCAACATATACAACAGTGGTGGAGTTGTTGAGATCAATCTCCAAGTGGGAGATTGTTGGTTGTGGAGATTGATTATCTTCTCGATTCAGAGGTCCTTGCTTTCATCCGTGTTTATACCCCATGAAGAATTTACACCCCAGAAGTATGTACACTCTTCCACACAGGGGAGTGTAGAGGGGGGGTTCCCCCTCTGCAGGGTTCATGGGTGAAGCCCCCGAAGGCAAAATTGCCTTGTAAATGTAGATTGTAATTTCAATGTAAATCTGGACCGTTCATTATAAGGTCACAGATCTAACGGTAGAAATTTTGATAGGGTTTTTTCCCTAGAAGGAAACCCTCTATTATGAGGTAAATGTATTGTGGATATGCATTATGGTGAGTATTGTATTCTGAGAGAGGAGACCATGAGAGAAATAAGAGGAAGTTATAGAGGGTTTTGTTGTAGGTTGTATCCCTTCATTCGCTGGATAATAATAAAGGAAGGACCTGGAAATTTCTCTGGTGGACATAGCCCACACTGGGTGAACCACGTAAATCCTTGTCTCTATTGTATTGTGTATATTATGTGTTTTGTTTCCACATTTGTTTTATTTTATTGCTCTATGGTCCTATTTTTCTAACAACCTCTAGTCATGGAATTCACCACAGTGTCAGTTTATTGTGGCCACGAGACCTCTAGACGAACCCACCTCTATGAGATAAATCCTAACTTCACCAACACCTACCAGATGTTGGGCGCAAACACAATTGTCACTAATTTCCATCCTCAGGATGGGATATTGTGCCATATGGGCCATATTTGTGTTCCATCAGGTGGGATAGAGAAGATGATTTGGGAATCCCACTACAGTCAGGTGGAAGGACACTTTTCCATGGAAAATATAGTGGCAATGCTGCAACGAAATTTCTACTAGATGAAACTTTGACAGGATGTCAACAAGTATATCTAGTCTTTCACTGCTTGTGCTATTATGAAATTGGCCACAAAGAAACAAGGCCTATACACTCCTATGCCTACTCCTAAAAGGCCTTGGGAATCCATCTCAATGGACTGCATGTAAGGCCTTCCACCCACCAAGTGAGGAAATGACTGAGTTTTTTTGGTTGTTGATTGCTTTTCCAAGATGGCGATTATGGATGCTTGCAAGAAGAGCATCACAACAGAGGCCACTTCTAAGATATTATTTGAATGAGTGTGGGTACACTTTGGGATCTCACAAACCATTATATCATATTGGGACAGCCAGTTCCTCAACACATTATGGTCAAGCTTGTGGTCATTGTTGGAGACAAAGATCACCAAGTCCACTGCCTTCCACTCCAAAACAGATGGCCAAACCGAGGTAATCAACAAGATGATCGTGCACATCCTGTGCATGTACAATTCCAAGCACCCCCGCACCTAGGATGAGAGTATTACCTAAGTTCATCAAAACTACAACAAAGCCATACATAGTTGAATTGGCCACATCCCCTTTTAAGTGGGGTTTGGATTTCAATCATTGGATCCCATGGATGTTGCACTACCCCTTACAACCACCCAGGAAGACTCATTTCTTGTTCCAACCGAAGCTAACAAATCCACCCAGTTTATTGAGAGGATCCAACACATCCACCAATAAGTTCAAGATATTTTACAAAAGTATAATTCCAAGTACAAGAAGCACCATGATCAACATCAAGTGCCACACTAGTTTCAAGTGGGAGACAAAGTTTAGTTGCACTTGTAGAAAGAAAACCTTATAGGGCCTCATCAGAAGTTTCTTCCACTCCATTATAGAAATTACACCATCACCAAGGTTGTGGGTGACATTGATTTTGAGCTCAACCTTCCCCCCTTCCTTGACTTGCACCTAGTGTTCAATGTGGACCTCCTTCAGCCTTATTTTCCCCCATTATTGGACACCTGGGAGATAGCAGAACAATTGACACCAGTAGAGATCAAATGTGACTGCATGGAACATGCATCAAATGATCAATTAGTGGAAACATAAGTCAATGGCACTCGCGAGTAGAGGATCCAGCTTTATCAAGTTTTCAAAGTAGGGCAGCTCCTACACCAAGGAAAATGGCTCACCCAAGTCCAAATTCAACATACATTTCCTCATATGATGGGGGAAATCAATGCAATGGATACCATTTCTTATTAAGGGGGAGTATTGATTCAGGAGTATCTCGGTGGCCAACCACCTATTCTAACTGGCTCAAAACAATTTTTTGGCAACTTACTATTTTTAGCAATTTTTCAAATCCCAAACTTTTGGGGACATTTTGATGGCCTAAACGAAGTGTTTTAATGATGGGGAACCTCAATGATATCTTAAGGATCTCATTTATCCCCTTAAATTAATCTCCTTTCCAATACCTTTCCAACGCACTATCGTGCGACCTAAACGAAGATCGTTTGCAAAAGTTACGACCCCGGGAAGTTGATGTACTAACTTACCCCAATGGGGCCCACATGACTTTTGGTGATTCATCTCCTAGGGTTAGTTTTTTGGATGTCTATGGTTTTGGCATTCATTTTTATTGTAAAATTCCTTCAAAACCTCATTGTACTCATCTTCTTGTGAATGAGCCTAGTCATCACATCTCTTGTCATAGATAGGTTGCCACCATTATAGCGAGCTTGTTTTCAGTTTGGATTTTACAGTTTTCAACATATTTATTATTTAATAGAAATCAATTTTTATTGTATCTATGTTATTGTTCACTATGTATCTTTTTTAATATTATGAATCTTTGTTTTCATTTCCTTCTACTGAAAAATTTGGATCAGTCCAATAGCTCAGTGATTGTTGCAATGTGTAGGCTTGGAAGAATGAACTTAATTGGCATCAATGATTCTTGTCCATAGACCAATCTAAAAGGTGTCTGACCTATAAAATTTTTACTTGTCATTTTGTAATCCCATAACACTGTAGGAACTCTTAATCCCCAATCATCTCTCCCTAAATTGCAAATTTTGGTCAAGGAATTCTCCAAGATTTTATTGAAAGATTCCACTATTCCATTGGTGTGAGGATGATACAGGGTACTCTTTTGATGATGGATTTGGAACTCCTCATTCAATGCTACAATTTTCTTGTTCAAAAGGTGCGTACCTTGATCATTGAGTAATATCCACAGAAATCCAAATCTTGTGACTACATTCTCAAAAAAAAACATCACAACAGTCTCTATGGTGCAATCTCTAACTGGGGTTGCTTCTTCCCACCTTGTCAAATACTTCATCACAATGATGAAGTACCTCTCCCCTGATATTCTTGTGTATGGATTGATTAGTCTTACAAATTCGATGCCCCATTTATCAAATTCTTGCAATATAACATGTGGATTTAAAGGCATTTCATCCCTCCTAGATGGATTTCCCACTCTTTGACAAAAATCACATGATTAATAGTATTCCTTCGCATATTTATGAAGTGAAGGACACCAAATCCCTACGCACAATTTTTTTTTTGCAATTTCTCTCCTAACATAATGTCCTGAAATCCCATCATGTTCTTCTTCAAGTATCATTGGTCTCTTGAGTTCCAACATGCAACGTCTCAATATTCCATCTGCACCCAACTTGTATAAATTCCCTGCAATAAACTGATAATCTGATTCTTTCACTACCAATTGTTTCTTATGTGCTACTGTAATTTCAAATGGAGCCATGACTGTACTTAGAATTTGTATAATGTCCTAGAAGTAATCATCCACAATATTTACTGCAAATAGTTGTGCATCTGGAAAGCTATCATCTACATTGCCTGCATATTCACCTGATAATATGCATGATAGATGATTCGGTCATGCATTCAACTTTTTTGGTTTCACTACAACATCAAAGTGATATTCCAGGAATAATAATATACATTTGCATATCCCCCCCCCCCCCCACAACATTGGCTTGTTGACTAAGTATTTTAATGTAGAATTGTCTGTATACATATTAAAGTGAGACCCCAATAAATAATGTCTGAATTTATATAGCGCATATACCATTTCTAATCATTCTCGTTCCTTGGTAGTATAATTATTCTCCACTATATCCAACTTAAGACTTGTAAAGGAAAGTGGGTGATCTATGTCTCCTTCCCCTGGTTGGGATAGTATTCTACCCAACGTTATGGACAATGCATCTACATCTACATCAAACTCTTCATTCCAACCCCTTCTGACAGTCCTCGTTCCATTGAAACTTTACTTCCTTCTTCAGTAAATTTTCCATTGGTGCTATGATCTACACATATCCTTTGATAAATTTCCTGTAATAACCTATATGATCCAATGTTTTCCTCGACTATTTGACTGATGTAAGAGGTTATAAATCCATAATTACTGCAATCTTAGATGGATCTACTAATAGTCATTATTGGGACACTACATGTCCCAATAGAATTCCAAATGGTGTGAAAAATATAAACTTATTCAGGTTCAGGGAAATATGACACTGTCTACACCAATCCAACATTATTATAAGGACTTCTACATGATCCTTCAGTATACTGAACACAGTGAAATCATCCAAGTATACTTCTAGGAACTTATGTATGAAGTCCTTGAATGTTTCAACCACTACTCTGGAAAACACCACAAAATAATTATTAAATCTGAATGGCATAATTGTATATTGATAACTTCCCCCACTCAGTTGCGAAAGTGGCCTTGTGTCGATTCTCTTGCACAATTTTTATTTGATGGTACCCAGAGAATCTATCTATGAAAGAATAAGTCTCTTGTCCTACATTCTCGAATACCTCATATGTGAATGGAATTGGAAATGGATCATGTAAACACGTGTCATTCAGCTTCCTCAGATCTACGCATATCATGATTCCTCCTATATTTTTATCCTCCACTACCATTGGATTTATCCCTTCGGATTTCTTTACCTGTTCAATAATTCCTATGTCCAACATCCTCTCTAGTTTAGTTTTCACCTTCTATTTCTACTTTGGATTTAACCTATAAGGCCTCTAACGTACTAGCTTACAACCTAGTTTCAATGGAATCTTCATCTCACCTAAGCCTCCATCTATCCCCTTTATCTCTGAAAATGTCGTTGGGAATAGGTCTTGGTATTCTCGCAGTAAGTATGGAATCTTATTTACTGTATTATCACTCCAATAATCTCCTATCTATGCAAACTTTGGATTCTTTGTTGTTCTAATGTTTACCTTCCGCATCTTTATTGGTTGTGTGTGTGCAGAAAAATCAAGCTCTGGCCCTTCTATTACTCATTCTCCTTCTGTTTCAGGTAATTGTACATTTCTAGGATCTTCTTCATCTTGTTCTTCCTTAGCTACATTGTAGCATTCCAATAACTCATGGACATTTATATTGGCTCTATGCGCACTACACATTGATACTAGCTCCATCATCCCTTCTTCTGAGAAGATCCTTGTTTGAATACCTTGCAGCGATACATATATCGATAGAGACTCATGCTCAAATGTAAATGTTATTTTGAACCTCTCAACCAATTCTTCCCATCTTGTTGTCTCCCTACGCATTTCCAATTTCAAATACCAGTTCTTCGGAATTGTGTCCAGTGTGTGTATAAATTTTGGCATCCATTATATCTTTGGTACTAAACTCCATAAAGCTCTTCACTACTCAATATGACCCGCTGGGTCACTCTCTCTTGTATACTTCCATGCAATGCCTTCTTCCTCAGTGCCAAAACTTATTTGCATTATTTTTTTTCATTGTGACCAATTTTTTATCCCCTATCTATGTGCAGCCTGCAATCTCGCTAGAGTCACCTTTAAGACAACATCTAGTGCTAAGATCCTTATTTTGTTCGGATACTTGAAATTCAAATGCCTTTACAAGAATGATTATATCAGTTAATATGTCATACCTGGGTGGATATCACAACTCTATTCCAATCCAACACAAGGATTGATTTATGCATGCACATCATCTAGCTGACACTTCATGCATCCTCTACTGCCAATGTTCTATACCTACTTCTAAAAATGATGCACACGAACTAATGCTTCTCCAACTTAGTTCACCATTTGTTGTCGGGTTGACATAATCCTCCATCCGCACAGTCATGCTATATAAATTGTCAATGTCATTCCCTCTTGTTGGCTCTATGTATGTTTTTCCTTGTGATGGGTCCAATGGTGTAGTAACTCTCAAATATCCAACCTCAAAAATCATTTCCCTCTTCTTCAATTTGATGATTTCTTGGTTATTGAAACTATTTTGTGCTTATTTGCGAGACTTAACTAAATAGGATACCATACTAACTTGGTTTTTCCCATCAAATCCCATTTCTTCGTAGCTAAAAAATTCATGTCAAATCCCAATTCCAAGATGACATTATCCACACCATACTCCCCAATCTGTGCACTGAATTTGAATTCTCCATTGGTTCTCTTCCTGCGTAGTACCTGATTTACCATTCTTTGGGCAATAGAATTTTCCCTTCCTATTGTAAAGTGATCAATCATGTCATATAATGTACTCAACACAATTTCATCTTTCATCATCTCTACACAACTCCTCAATAATTTTGTTAGCATGTTTAACTTTTCAGTCAGTTTCTCTGACACAACGCTATCTTCTACACAAGGCACATATGATGTTGATGCTCCCCAATCTTGTCTAAATACTTTTTTTCTCACTTTTTTATATGTATCCGTTTCTTTCTAAGGATAAAATGTGGGCATAGGCATTGCGAACTTCCTTACCCATTTCTCAGTCTGTTTTCCTCCATTTTTCATATCAACCCCTATTCTAGCTCCTCCACACATAAACACTATTATTCTTGGTCCTTCATTGTGTCTTTTGGCTGATATCTTTTGCACATTCTGATTTGGATTTTGATTTTAGTTTCCAATGGCCTGAGATTTTGTAGCTAGTTGGGTACACTCTTCTATCATGTGTTCCAATGATCTGCAATATGTGCACATTGTACATAGATTGAGGAAGTCGTGGGACAAGCGTCCTGATTTATTACATTTATAACATATTATCGGTCGTCTTCCTCCTCTGCCAAAATTTCCTCTACCTCGACCCATACCAAATCTTCCTTTGTTCCCTTGATTGAAACCTATTTTATTGATATATTGTGAACCCATCACTTCTTATACAACATTCTCCTCCCGATCCATGTACATATTTGATGTGTGTTCCCTCATTAAGTTGAACACGTGGCAATTCTTCTCTTCATGTACCACAGACTTGAAAAAATTGCAAGCAAGTTCCTGGGTGTACTATGATACTTATGTAGTAATGGAAACTCAGTGGGATGATGGACCCATTTATTACATATCTCAAAATAACCCCCTCCTAGTAATGGATTTGACACTCTAGTTGCTAAATATTGCACAAATGATGGGCATTCTTCCTTATGATGGACTTCTATTTTTCACTTGGTACACCAAAATTGTTCTGGTTTCTCCTTCCCTTTGGTAAGTTCGGATAGTTGAATCATCAATGAAACAACTTTGTATGAACTTGTACCATTCCTCCACTATCTCCCACTATAGATTACTCTAATTTCATTGCAATTTCTAGTGCCTCGGGCTGTGACGCAACCTTCTTTTGAATCAATGGCCTGTGAATGTGTGGTAGAATCCTTGCAATAAACAATTCCTGATGTTCTTGATATGGGATATGGAAAGTCAGTCTACTCATCACATCCTTAAATCTCTGATTGAATTCCCATACCAACTCTGTTTGTACTTGTTTAATCTCCTTCAATTCTATGATGTACTATGACTCTGACTTTTTCTTCTTGAATTGTTTCAGCAGTGCTTGCTTTATCTCTGCCAAATTCATGTCTTGTCTTATAGGCATGATACTCTGCAATACCATAATAGCAAACAACCTCTTAATGTTGTTTCTAATTGTGCAATCTTCACAGCCTCATCATGTACGTTCTTAGCAACCCAAATTGTTTTGTAGACAAACAAATGTTGTTTTGGATCCTCTGACCCCACTCCCTAGAACTCAAGAATTCTAAGAGTATTATCTACCCTTGCCATGTTTATTTATGTATTCCATTTACTTAGTGATGTTGGTTGACTATGATTCTAACTCTAACACTGCGTACTACTTCCACTACTCTAATTGCTACTACTTTGTCCTCCCTGGCTAACTATAATTTATTTTGAAAAGTATTCAATTGTTATCTTTGACTATGGCGACACCCATGGGGTCGTGGACTCGACACAGGACCCTATCTGAGTAGGACTTACCAGTTTTTCTATTACTATACTGGACTGAAACTCCTTCTCTTCTCCTCCTATATATTGTATCTCCATGATTCGTATTAGTGCACAAGGTTCTCTCCCCTTTGGCTCTCTACTTGACTCTCCTTTCTCAGCCCCAATATTTTTCCTCTTGTACCTCCTTCCTATGTGCAGCTCTCCAAACTCGTATTCTTCCTCTAGTATACCATCTTCTTGCATCCTCAGTACCTTCCTTACTTTTTCATCGCTTCCTTCATTCTCTTAGATGATTGTCTTGTCATCCTCGAGTTCCCCTATGTGCACAAATCCCATTATCAGTCATATTCCATTATCATCACTTGATTTTCACACAATAACATCTTTATCCATGTACCTGATGATTTCAATAACCTCTCGCATGGACCTTTGAAAGTGTCCCTTTCCACGACACTATATGATTGGATAAAATCTAATTCAAATTCTATAACATAACCTTCTAGTATGTTATCCAACCAAAAATCAATTTCTAGAGTAGTTGGGTTACATACAAAATTCAACTGTCTTACCAATTTAGGAGTCCAATTCCTCAGTGTTTTACCCAACCTTCCAGATTTCTCCATTAGTCTTTCTAGCCACTTAGTAAGAATAATTAGAAATTTACAAAAGAAAATTTCATGAAGATCTATGTACACATACCTTTTCATCCATTTCTTGCCACTCATATGATGGTTTCTATTCTCCTGTCAAGCAAAGTTTCACCATTATGATATCTCCTTCTTAGTCGGCCTCCAAAAAATCCCCTTAATTAGAAATTTAGGGTCCCTACAATGGAACCATTTTTTGGCATTGCGCATGGTTTGTAAAACCATAGGTTCATTTTATCTATGATCAACAAAACCCACCAGACACGGGCCCTTTCAGAATCACCTGGTTGTGCAGATGAAGACTCACCCGAGATATCTATTGGGACTACGAGAACCAAACTTCTGCAGTATTGAGGGAATCAAAGGAAATCATTTGGTTCATTATTTCTTATTATGTCAATGAACGTAATATCATCCTTACTCTGTGTTAACTTAATTCGTGATTAAGATTCATATTATCCATATATTTCATATTACTGCATAAAATCATTTCTTTACCAATTATGATCATTTCACAAAGATTCAACATGAGATAAAACTAATATACTATACAAGCATACATAATTCATAAGAAATCACACCAAAGACACATGACACAGGATTTAACGTGGTTCACCCAACTCTGGGCTACGTCCAATACGGATGGATTCTTTATTATTGTTTTTTCAATGCTTCAGGATTGCACACAATACTTACATAGATTTATTATGGACATATTCCTTTTCTCCTAGCCTAGTCGCTCGGCAGTGGAAGCCTCTCTCTCTTTTCAGACACATATTCCTCTCTTTCATAGAATAACAATAGTATAGAAAAAAAAAAAATAGATCTCAACTGGGGAACCTCTAATATCCCAACATGCTACATATTTATATATCAAAATGTAGGGCTTAAAAACCTACGTATTCCTCCCAAAAACCCATTACATTGCATGTCCAGTTCAGTTAACTGGTTTTTCGACTGATTTTCTTTTCTTTTCAATTTGCATGTTTATTTTTTGTTGTTCTTCTATTTCTGGAATTTTGGGTTCTCATCCTTCTATCATGATTTATTCTCTCACTTTCTTCTCTTTATTTATCCTATGTCTGCTTTATTCTTTTGTTTTCTTTATTCTCATGTCTTATTTATTCTCTTGTCTGATTTATCCTCTTGTCTTTCTTCTATGAAATTTCCTCCTTCTACGCATTGTTCTCTTGGATGAACCTTAGTTGAACGCTCCCTATATTTCCTTCTTCTTCCACACATTTTTGATAGAATTAGGTTTTTTTCCCAAAATGTATCAAAACTGCAAAATTGTTTCCAAAGTTGTATGTCCAACACATACCCATACTCGCTCAGAATACTCATGAAATCAATAAAGAGACTATAAAGGAGTCTCAAATGCAACATGACACAAGAAATGATGCCCATATTACATTAACATGATAATACCAGTCTCATATACAATATATGGATTGGAAAATATGAAGTATGTCCCAATTGTGTCTAGACTGAGTACATAAGAATTGATTCCCCATCATGCTGAAGGAAGTGGGTGGAAACAACTTAATAATCCTTACTAAATGGGAATGAGGCTCCACAAATCTATCATGACCATACTAGAGGGAATATGAACATGAGGCTCTAAGAATGGTGGTATGGAGCCAAGAAAATCCAAGGAAATGCATCTAAGGATGAATCATATATGCATGTACAAATATCAATAATGTGAGGACATGAGATCCAATAAATTCTAATAGAAATGGGATCTTTCTCATCATGGTCCAAGGTAACCCATTGGCCGGGGGATAGGTACGAAACTACAATAAACCATCCCATATAATAGAAGTGTTGGACTTGATAGGGGAAATTCCATCGAGGCCTAATAGGGGAGGAGTATCTATATGCCCGATATCCAAATAACAATAAGTGAAGCTATAAATCTAGAAGAAACTACTGATATCAACACATGCAGGGGGATACCTACATGGAAAACACATCCTGAGGTCTACTACATCTCACACATGTCTGGGATCATGGAATCAAGAATTAGATCATTGAACTACTTATGGGGATGGCCAAGAAGAGTGGATAAGAAAGGGGGAAATCCTCCTAGAAATTCCATGAGAATGGCTAAGAGGAGTGAACCCAAGTGAAAATTATTCCTATTCATGGAAAGAGAAGATAACACAAAGGGGGAATTATTGCTAGTGATGCCAAAGGGGTTGGATAATAAGAAATGCCATGGGGAATATTCCTCACAACAATATCAATGGGGAAATATAGGGAGAAATGACCAACATCGTGGACAACCTCTTAGTGATGCTAATGAGGTTGACTAGGAGGAGGTCACTCAACTCTGTCTAACAATGCTTGTGACACTTGTTAAACATAGAGGATGACAAGGAAATGTTGCCAATTAATGTCAATGGGGTTGATCAGGAGGGGAAAGTCAAAATACTATTATACACATGTAAATGCCTAAGGGGATTAATAAAATCATACCACAAATACTTCTCTGAAGAATGTCGATGAAACTGGTTCGAAGGATGACCAAAAGAACTATGCCCCCTGAGAATGTCCATGGGACTGATCAGGGAGATGTCATCAATGGCTATCATTCCTGAGAATTTCGTTGAGGTTTGTCAGGAAGGAAATATAACCCAAATGGATCCCTCTTAAGGTTGGTTAATAAGGAAACAAGACCAATGGGTTCTCATGTTAATGTTGATGGGGTTTCTCAAGAGGAAACCTAAGTGACAAGAGACCAAACAATAGGATCCCTGAGGAGAATCAGTCCAGAGGAAATACAAACAAGAAGAGGCCTCCTGATAATGTCGATGGGAATAGTTAGAAGGTATCCAAAGGAAAGTGAAACCTTCTTAAGAATTTGAATGAGGTTTTCCAAGTAGAAGATACAAAAATTTATACCTCCTCAGAATTCCTATTAGGTTGGTGGTATGAGATGTTTCTCTTGTATGTAGAAAAAACTTCCCTTGGATTACTATACCCCTATACCAAGACAGGAACAATACAAGTCGACACTAAAATTCCTTTAAACTTGTCTTAGCCAATCAAAATGAGAAAGAGAGAAAGGATATGATGAACCTGTTTTGATGTTTTTCCTCACTGCTTCCAATCCCTGGGCTTGATCTCCAAGATCCCTAGGGCGAATTAAGAAATGCAATTGAAAGAAAAGGTAAAAAACTATCTCCTACTCTACAAGATTATATAAGAAAAATCTATCTATGAATATTAGAGAAACAATAGACAATAAAATTTAACAAGACATGAACTTGAAGGAAATAGGCCAAGTATATATTAGCTGGAAAGAAAAAAAGAGGCACTTACAAACTCTTTATGATGTTGCAACCCTTCTCCAAGATCTCCTCATCCAACCCTTTCATGAATCTTGACATCAAAATGCAGATGTGTCCTCTATAATCAAAGGTTTGATACCTCAATTGTTCACTCCTTCACCATGAAAATCCCTCATTATATAGGATTTGGGGGCTTAACTACCATGGATAAGATCACTCACTAGATCCACTAAATTGGGATCTCCATGATTTTTAGGGAGAAAATAACTCTCAAGGATTTTAGGGAGAAAATATGTCTCAAGGATTTTAAGGAGGAAATATCTCTCAAGATTCACCAAATTAGGATTTTGGTTTGATAAAATCTCCCAACCATCCATGAGATTCTCAATTTCTCCTTGATATTAGGAAACTAAATGTGAGGTGTATTCTTAAAAGTTTTGGTTGTGGAGCATGATTATCTTCCTGATTCATAGGTCGTTGTTTACAGTTGTATTTATACCCCATGAACAATGTACAACCTGAAATAATATACACCCCTCCATCAGAGAAAAAGGTAACTCGCATGAAAAGAGGGTTCTTCGTTCGAGTGGGAGAAATGGTGGAATATGAAAATATTAGGGTCGAGAAATTTAATGGCCAAAACTACCAGTTACAGAAGATGTAGGTGGAATATTATTAATATTAGAAGGATCTATTCCTACCATTGCACGGAATATAAAAGAAGTCGACAACCACGAAGGACGAAGAATGGGAGTTTCTTGACATAAACACACTAGGAATAATACGGTTGAGTCTGGAAGCATCGGTGGATTTCAATATTTCAAAAGAAACGACAATGAAGGAGTTGATCGATTCATTGGATAAAATGTATGAAAAAAAATAGGCATCCAATAAGGTATTTGTAATGAAGCGATTATTTAATATGAAGATGTCAGAAGGTGGGTCTGTTGTAGATCATTTAAATGAATTTAATAAGGTTACTAATCAACTAAGTTCTGTAAAAGTGGAATTTGATGATGAGGTAAGGGCTCTTCTAATCCTATGCTCATTTCCAGAAATCTAGAATCGCTTGTTCATGGTTGTAAGTAACTCTGTCTCTAGTTCAAACACTCTAAAATTTGATGATGTTGTTGGTGTTATCCTTAGTGAGGAAATGCGACGGAAAAGAACAAGTGAGACATCATGTAATGCATTAAACATGGAGAACAAGGTAAGACAAAAAGATAGAGGAAAGGGCTCAAGAAACCATGGGAATTGTAGGAAGGTAAGATCCAAATAAGGACTAGGAAAGATAGAGTGTTGGAATTGTGGGAAGAAAGGACATATGAAGAAATACTGCAAAGTTCCAAAGAAACAAAGAGATGGACATCATGAAAAAAATCAGGAAGAAAATGTAACAAGTGATGTGTTACACGATGCTTTGATTCCTAGGAAAGGGCTCAAGGAACCATGGGAATTGTAGGAAGGTAAGATCCAAATATGGACTAGGAAAGATAGAGTGTTGGAATTGTGGGAAGAAAGGACATATGAAGAAATACTGCAGAGTTCCAAAGAAACAAAGAGATGGACATCATGAGAAAAATCAGGAAGAAAATGTAACAGGTGATGTGTTACATGATGCTTTGATTCCTTCTGTAGATAATATTTCTGAGTGTTGGTTAGTAGATTCAAGGGCTTCATTTCATACCACACCCCATAGGAAACGTTTTCTATATTATTTTCAAGGTGATTTTGGAAAGGTTCATTTGGGTGATGATACACCATGCAAAATTGTTGGATGGAAAGATACAAATAAAAAAAAAGAATGTAAACCAATGGTTGTTGAAAGAGGTAAGACATGTTCCATATCTAAGAAAAAATATAATTTCAAAAGGGAAATTGGCAAGTGAAGGTTGTGTATCTATATTTACATATAAGGTGTGGAAGGTCACCAAAGGATCACTGGTGATAGCAAAAGGAGAGAAGGTAGGTACATTGTATTTATGTATTGATAATACCGACTCTTCTATATCTTTAGCTTATACAATATTAGATACATCATTGTGGAATCATAGGCTTGGACACATGAGTGACAAGGGGATACAGATACTTCACAAAATAAATTTGTTACCAATTCTTAAGAAAATTGATTTGGATTTTTGTGAGCACTGTTTTTATGGAAAACAGAAGAGGGTCAGATTTATAAGAGTTGGAAAGGTAAAGAACAATGAAAAGTTAGATCTTCTGCATACAGATGTATGGGGACTAGCTTAGGTATCATCTATTGGTGGCTCTCATTATTATGTTACTTTTATATGATGCAACTAGAAAAACTTGGGTTTATTGCATTTCACAAAAAAATGATGTTTTTAATACTTTTAATAAATGGAAATATTTGGCTGAGAATGAGATAGAAAAAATGGAGGTGAATATTCCATTAAGGAGTTTGATGATTATTGTTAATACCATGGAATTCGTAGAGATAAAACAGTTCCAAGAACACCACAAGAAAATGGTGTGTCAGAAAGGATGAACAGGACAATCATGGAGCATGCAAGGAGTGTGAGATTGCATGTTGGGTTTCCCTTACAGTTCTGGGAATATGTTGTAGATATTGTTGTTTACTTTATAAACAAAGAACTTCAAGCTATTTGGATGGTGGAATTCTGGAGGAATCATGGAAATGTAAAAAGGTAAACTATTCATTTTTAAAGACTTTCAGTTGTGAAGAATTTGTCCATATTGATAAAGAAAATAGAATAAAACTTGAGGCAAAATCCAAGAAGTGTATTGTAATGTCCCTTTCCAAATAGGAGCTCCATAGAGGAGGCTTAATTGTCTAAACTGCCCCGTTAGACTATAGCTAGAGATAGAAAGGGGTAAATAGGGTTACTAGAGGTCACTCCAGTCAAAAGTGTTATATTCAGAAAGTGACATTGAGCAAAAAGTGGCTAAAAGCGCTTTTAAGCCAATTTGAGCTAAAAATAGAACATATGAGATAAAATTAGAATTAAACAGAGAATTAGGGTTTTGGGAACCTATAAGAGAAGGTTCAGTGACCTAATTCATCATTATTTAGATTTTGACTTGTCATTAAAGAGAGAGGCACATCACAGGAGAGATAGTTCAGTGGATTCCAGGAGGAAGACACCAGTTGGCTCATTTCGGTGTTGAGAGACACACCCTAGTCACTGGGAAGATCACAAAGCTCTTCCATCATTCTTCAACAATAGTTACATAGGTTTCAGTAGTAAGGGCGCACTTATTTAGGGTGAGGGCGCAAATTTTCAAGAGGTTCAGTGGATCGAATTTTCCCATCGAAGGAGAGTTCAAAGATTCCCCTCCGACCTAGTTGAGAGGAAGGTAAGGAACATATTTTTCCTCGTTCCTCATCATATTCCGACAGAGGAATCATATGGGGCTCATTTTCTAGACATTGGGAGTGAGACACTTTGGGCGGACACATTCAGGTTTCCTGAGCTATCATCATATCGGATGCAGGGAAACCCTCCCAACCCATTTCACAGTAGGCCAAGTTGATCAGTTTGAGACACATCACAACCGACTCTGACGGTGGAATCACTAGGGAGTAATTTTCTAGTGGTACAGGGGCGAATTTCCCCAGGGGGATCCATCCGGGGTCTAGACACACTAGAAGAGGGTTCGGTCAGTCACCAGGACTGAGAGGTAGAGTAGGGCACACCATTTGGGATAGTTTCCAGGCCAGTCCAAGAGGTTGATCCACCAGGGAGAAATTTTCGAGCTTGCAGTAGTTACTGTGCGAGCTGCCATAGTTCCATCTTGTCCATTGATCCCGAAGTGTTCATCTCTTATCGGGTATTATCATTTAGTTTTCTTATTGTATTTTGACTAAGATCCTTTTGTAATTTGATCTAGCAAAGTGATTCATTTTTTATTCAGACTCTTTCAGCGTTGTACTCATAGGGATATCATAATATAATATTTTCAATATTTTGTCTCATTTATCATTTGTATAGTCATTTATATGTTGTAACAATGAATTATCTATAGTAGATACATCAGATTATCACTTTTTCCAAGACTAGCCAAGTTAGGAACATTACAGTGGTATCGGAACTTTAGTCCCTCCATCACGTGACTAAAGATGATGAGTGCAGCAGAGGACCCAGGGGGTCGTGAGCACATCGGTGATGAATATGTTAGTTACAATAGATGCAAGTAGGGAAGACCTATATCTGATTTTCCCCCTTTTCCTCCCAGCTCAGAGGAAGAGGAAGAGGCACAGAGGGAAGCAACGAGAAGGGTAGAGCAAGAGGTTGAGCATGAGGCAGAGAGGATGTTAGGAAACATATATGAGAGACTAGAGGGAAATGGTAAGGTCCCCATGGACCCAGAAGAATCCTTCATGCAGGTGCTCAACAATATGGTACTCAGTCAACAGACCATGACTTAGTCCTTGGTGCAGATGGCTGATAGACTGGCCATATTAGGCACCTGGGGCACACAATCCCCACATGAAACACTGTGGAACTTAGGGGAAAGAAGTACACCCCAGTCTCCAACTCACACATAAACCTCTTCGAGTAGGATTCCCAGGTCATTATTCCCCAGTTTCTAGTGGCACCCCTAGTAGGAGCACAACAACCGACATCAAAGAGGTCACCCACTCAGGCAGAGGACATTGTAGAGTATAGGAGAGATTATTCAACATTGGGTCATGACTTCCATAATGACATGACCCTGGTTGAGTATCGTGGACTCAGAATCAAGAACCTCCCTAGAGAGCCACATAGAGGAGGACAACAACAACAATAGGGGCATAATATTGATTTCATCTGGAAAGTTGGTAAACTCACCATACCTTATGTTTATGGATCATCCAAATGCATCTCCAGAGCTTGGGTACAAAACCTAGACACATACTACAAGATCAACCAGATGAACGAGACAGAAACCATCAATTTCACTAACCTACACTTAGAGAATGAGGCACACGAGTGGTGGCATCATAGATTGGTGACATTGGGTCACAGTCACATCACCTCCTACAAGGATTTCATAGAGATACTGATGGACAAGTTTGACAAGAGGGATCTCGAGATCCACTTCAAGGATCTAGCCCAGTTGAGACAAACTGGCATAGCAGAGGCATTCATCACAGAGTTGCAGTGGGTAGCAGTGCCAATGACAGATATATTAGATCCCAGGCTGATCATGTTATTTCACAAAGAGACTCACAGATCCTTTGATAGGATGGGTGAATGTATGCAGGTCTCACAACTTCTAGGATCCCATCCTATGCACTCGAGATTTGGCTGACTCAGTGCCAAAGACTAAACTCTTTTCCAAACCCTTCGTACCACAGAAGGATTAAGATATGAATCCATTCTAGAGAGAATGGAAGGGAAAGGAGAAGATGTATGAAGAGAAGAGGTGAGAGCTTATGAGGAAGAAGATTTTCTTCAACTGCAGAGACCGTTGGGTCCTAGGCCACAGGTGCATGGGCAAGAGAGAGATTCATTATATTGAGGTGGCAATAGATAGTGTGGATAGTGAGGAGGAGGAGTAGGATAGTGGATCCACTAGATCATATGAGGAGTCAACATAGGCATAGAATTAGCCTCCTTGTAGACCATCAACACTGGTAGGGGCTCACCCACCGGTAGTTCTACATCCTCCTAAGAAGGCTAACAAACAGAAACTAGCAAAGGGAGGAGCCACAACGACCCTTTCTGGGGTTCCCAGGTATGATAACCTCTGGATCAGAGGGAATATTTAGGGGGAACGGGAAATCTCCCTGATAGATGGTGGGGCCACCCACAACTTCATTGACGCTTCATTAGTATTGAGAAAGGCACTTCAAACAGAGAAGTTTGAGGGTTTTGATGTTGCAGTAGCAGATGGCCATACGGTGGAGTGTCTTGACAGAGTTCTGGACTTGGATATAAAGTTAGGAAACTACACAGTGAGAGACACATTTTATGTGGTTGACCTATCTGAAATAGATGTGGTATTGGGAGTCTAGTGGATGATCACCTTGGGAAAAATCACCACAGATTACAAAACCTTGGAGATGGGGTTCAGAGGCCATGAGTGGAAGAAGGTTGTTCTGAGAGGCATGTCAATAGGAGAAACTAGGACAGTTTCAACCAAGAGGATGGAGAGGATATTCATACATGGGGAGGTAGCATATGCTATAGAGTGAATGATCACTACATGAAAGGATTCATAGGGTCGACAATTGTATCATAAAGAGATATGGAATTTTTTGGGACAACATCAACATGTGTTTGGGATGATTCCACCAGGTAGACCACCTGACAGGGGATTTGAGCACACCATTGAGTTGGATGAGGGGGAAAACCTATGATCACACCCACCTATCGTCATCCTAGGAGGTTCAAGGAGGAGATAGAGAAAGCAATTAAGGAATTGCTAGCAATGAGACACATCAGACCGAGGAGTAGCCCCTTCGCCTCTTTAGTTGTCTTAGTTATGAAGAAGGATGGTACCATGAGGATGTGCATTGATTACTGGGATTTGAACAAGAAAACCATAAAGAAATGGTATCCTATACCTCACATTGGCAAGTTGATGGATGAACCGCACGGGGTATTTTTATTCTCAAAGATTGATCTATGCTCTAGGTATCATCAGATCAACATCCGAGAGAAGGACATAGAGAATATGAAATTTCAGTGTCACTTTGGACATTTTGAGTTTCTAGTTATGCCATTTGGGCTAACCAATGCAGCTACATTTCAGTCTTGCATGAACCACATATTCAGGGATCAGTTCAGGAAATCAATATAGGTTTTCTTCGAAGACATCTTGGTCTACAAAAATACATGGCAGGAGCATATGAGGCACTTATATGAGGTTTTAAGCATCATGGAGGTGCAGTCACTATACACCAAAGAGTCCAAGTGTGAGTTTGGTATGACATAAGTACTTTAATTGGGCCACATCATCATTTCATAGGGGGTATAGGTACACCAGGAGAACATTAGGTCCATTCTGGATTGGCCAACACCTAGGAACGTGACATAGTTGAGGAGCTTCTTTGGGCTATGTAGCTATTACATGTAGTTTGTCATGGTTTTTTCTTAGCTTGGAGCATCACTGATGGATATCACCAAGTATGGGGATTTTATATGGACCAATGAGACACATAATGATTTTTATCACATGAAAGAAGTCATGGGTACATGTCCAGTGTTAGCATTACCATTCTTGACTCTTCCATTTGTATTAGAGTGTGATGCATTTGGCAAGGGTATCATGGCATTTTTGATGTAGGGAGGACACCCCATCGTATTCAAGAGAAGGAATCTCAGTCATCCTAAGAGGTTTTACTCCATGTATGACAAGGAAATTCTAGCAATCATGCATGCCTTGACCAAATTTAGACAATATTTGGTGGACAACAAATTCATGGTCAAAATAGATCACAACATCTTGAAGTATTTCGTTGAGCAGAAGGACCTTAGTGAGTGCCAACAGAAATGGGTGATGAAGGTACAAGAATTCAACTTCAACATATATTATGTCAAGCGTAAGAATAACATTGTCGTCAATGCACTATCGAGGAGACCTATGGCATGTTCTTTGATGGATATTTATGCACATTGGAAATCCCACTTGTTAGTGGAATATTCGAAGAACATGTTCACTTGTGAGGTTATGGATGGGAATATACAGGATGACAGGTATAGGGTCATTGACGATATCATATTCTACAAGGATAGAGTCTACTTAGTACAAGATTCGAGGCTCAAGAAGAATATCCTCACAACAGTTCATAATTCACCACTAGAAGGACATTAGAGGTTTTTCAAAACCCATAGACATATCTGGGAGAGGTTCTCATGGAAGGGCCTGAAATAGGATTTTATGAGACACATAAATGAGTGTGTGACTTTCCAGCAGAACAAGTCAGAGCATACTCTTCCAGCAGGCCTACTCTAGACACTTCCCATTCCAGAGAAGAAATGGGAAAGTATATCAATGGACTTCATTACAAGCCTACCCAAGGTCTAGGGTAAGGACTGTATCTATGTAGTGGTCGACAGATTTACCATGTTTTATCAATTCTATGCCATACCAAAAAAGTATAGCGTAGTTCAGGTAGTTGAGTTATTCTTCAGGGAGGTCTTCAGACTTCATGGGTTGCTGAGGAACATCATTAGTGACAAGGACAATAGGTTCATTGGGACATTCCAGAGAGAGTTGTTTAGATTGGTGGGGATAGAGTTGACACCTAGAACCAACTATCACCCTCATACATAGGGGAAGACCGAGATCATCAACAAGTGGGTTGAACAGTATTTGAGGAACTATATAGGAGGGAAACAGAGAACATAGGTCAAGTGGCTACAATTAGGAGATCTTTGCTACAACACCACTTTCCACATGTCCATTAGTATGACACCCTTTCTAGCATTGTATGGGTATGATGATCCCACTTTGGTAGACTTGGTTTTGGGGGAGAGAAGATATCCTAAGGCCAAGGATTAGATCACAGAGAGTCAGGATATTATCAAGTTGTTGAAAGAGAACCTGTAGACGACACAAAAATGGCAGAATATGAGTGTAGATAGGCACATGATAGAGCACAACTTTGAGGTTAGGGATATGGTTTTCTAGAGACTCCAACCTTAATGAAAATAATCTCTGAAGAATACTAGGGCCGAGAAGCTCAAGCCCAAATTTTATGGCCCTTACAAGATCATGCGTCGAGTAGGGAAGTTTTCTTATGATATAGAGCTTCCAGTGGGGAGCAAGATTCATAATGTGTTCCACGCATATTGCCTCAAAAAGGAAGTGGGATAATTCATCAGCACATCAGAGGAGCTTCCTCCATTGGATGAGGAGGGATAATTGGACTTGGTTCCGTAGGATGTACTAGAGTTCTAGGAGAAAACAATGAGGAGTAGGGTCATCAAAGGGTGTTTGATCATATGGAGAGGGCTTCCAGTAGAGGATGCTACTTGGGAGAGCGAGCAGGTGTTGCAACACCCTAGATTGGTATTTCTTGAGGGTAAGCAATTTCGGGAAGGGAGGAATTTAATATCCATTTCCATTTAGGAGCTCCAAAGAGGAGGATTAATGGTCTAAACCACCATCTTAGACTATATCCAGGGACAAAAAGGGGTAAAAAGGGTTACTAGAGGTCACTCCAGTCAAAGGTGTTATATTTAGAAAGTGACATTGAGCAAAAAGTGGCTAAAAGATATTTTAAGCCAATTTGAGCTAAAAATAGAACAGACGAGTTAAAATTAGAACTCAACAGTAAATTAGGGTTTCAGTAAGCTATAAGAGAAGGTTCAATGACCTAATTCATTATTATGTAGATTTTGACTTGTCATTGAGGAGAGAGGCACATCTCATGAGAGATCGTTCAGTGGATTTGAGGAGGAAGACATTAGTTGGTTGATTTCGGCGTTGAGAGACACACCCTAGTCACCAAAAAGATCACTCAGGTATTCCATCATTCTTCATCATTTGTTACACAGGTTCCAACAGCAAGGGCACACTTATTCAGGGTGAGGGCGTAGATTCTAAGGAGGTTTAGTGGATCGACTTGTCCCAACCAGGGAGAGTTAAAATATTCCCCTCCGATCGAGTTGAGAGGAAGGAAATGCACATATTTTTCATGTATCCTCATCATATTCTAATGGAGGAATCATATGGGGCACATTTCCCAGACATTGGGAATGCGATAATTTGGGTGGACACATTCAGGGTTCCCGAGGGATCATCATATCAGATCCAGGGAAACCCTTCTGACCCATTTCACAGTATACCAAGGCGATAAGTTTGAGACACAACTCAGTCAATTTTGATGGTGGAATCACTAGGGCACAGTTTTCTGGTTGTATAGGGGTGCATTCCCTCGGGGGAATCCATTCGGGGTCCAGACACACCAAAAGAGGGGCCGATCAATCACCAGTTAGAATGAAGAATTCAAAACCAGTTAGTACACCTTTGGCAATCCATTTCATATTAACTAAGGAAATGTGTCCCAAGACACAAGAGGAGATAAAATACATGTCCAAGGTCCCTTATTCATCAACAGTTGGCAACTTGATGCATGTGATGGTGTGCACAAGACAATATATTGCACATGCAGTGGGATTTTTGAGAAAGTATATGAACAATCGAGGTAAATAACATCAGGAGGCAATAAAGTGGATTCCTGAGAAGTACTTCTACTCATGCATTATGTTTTGGAGGTTCAGACACTATTCTACAAGGATATGTTGATTCATATATGGCAGGTGATAAAGATAGCAGGAGGAGAACCATAGGGTATGTTTTTACTATAGGTGGAACAATAGTAAGTTGTATTTAAAAACTACAAAAGTTTGTTGCACTTTCAACAACAACAACAGAGTATGTTGTTGCTACAGAGGCAAGTAAAGAAAGTGGGAAAGAAGAAGGAGAATAGTAGGTTGTACTGTGACAATGAGAGTTTCATTCATCTTGCAAATAACTCAAACTTCCCTTCAAATACCAAGAATATACATCTTAGGTACCATTTCATATGATCTGTCTTGGAATATGGACATTTGAAGTTGGAAAAGATACATACTAGACAAAATCCTGCAGACATGTTAACAAAGGGAATAACCAGGGAGAAACTGAGTTTTTGTTCAGTTTCAGTTGGCCTTCAAGCATGCAGGTGAAGATGCGAAATTTTTCAGGTCCAAGAAGGATCATAGTCTAGCAGATACAACAGTGGTGGAGTTGTTGTGATCAGTATCCAAGTGGGAGATTGTTGGTTGTGGAGCCTGATTACCTTCCTGATTCATAAGTCTTTGTTTTCAGTATTCTTTATACCGCATGAAAACTGTACAACCCTCCATGAGGGGGGGTTACAAGGGTGTATTCCCCCCCCTGCAGGGTATGGGGGGATCATCCCCCCGGTTGGGGGGTCCAGTCGTCAACGGGGGTTCGAAGGAGAATCCACCTAAGGAAAAATTTCCTTGTAAATGCATGTTGTAATTTCATAGTCAATCTTGAACATTCATTACTAAGTCATAGATCCGATGGTAGATATTATGTTAGGTTTTTTTTTCCTAGAAGGAAACCCTCTTTTATGAGGGAACTGTATTGCAGCTATGTATTATTGTGAATATTGTATTATGAGAGACGATATTGTGAGAGAGAGAAGAGGAAGTTACAATGGGTGTGTTGCAGATTGTATCCCTTCATTTTGATGGATAATAAAAGGAAGGACCTGCCAATTTCTCTGGTGGACGTAACCCACACTGGGTGAACCACGTATATTTGTGTCTCTATTGTATTGTGTATCTTCTTTGTTTTATTTCTGCATTTGATTTATTTTATTACTCCACGATCATGTTTTTCTAACAAGACTAAATTAATTTCCTTTTTATGAATAATAATGAATCATTCATCTGCACATAGTATTTTTACCTTCATTTGATATATTTCTCCTTCAGATTGACTAGGTATTGTTACAAATGTTGTTGTCAAGGTGTTGCGGCCCTCATGAAAATGAATGTGACACTACAACACTTGTGACACTTAACAAGGTGCATACGCCACTTTGTGACACTTGCAACACTTAGGGTGAGAAACTAAAGTGTGAAATTTTGGTGTGTAACAGATGCCCCCTAAAGTGTAAGGTCAGAAGAGAAATTGATGGCCGAAACACTCTACAAATTATTCAATCCAAAGGTGTTGGAGTAGGAGAACCTAGCAGAAGTTGCAAACAATCATTATTTAGTATACAAATATGTTCCATTTATGAGGCATGAATACCTATGCTCGGAATATGAGATGACTCAAAGAATGGTTGTGGACCAACACATCATGGATCCATGAGAATATTGGCTAGTGATATGGCCACCATAGATATAATGTGGATCCATACCTCTATGACATGAATTGATCGCAGCCACGAAAAATAAACAATGGAGCTATGAGATGACAAAACATATCCATGGATCAATACAATGTGGATATATGTGAATATATATATATTAGTAATATTGACCACATGGTGAATGTACTGAAATATTTTACATGCTCAAATGATATCCATTGTAGCCTTGGAAAATCACATAACAAAATGAGCGGTCAAACTAGGCACTTCATCCCGATCTGAAAACGGTATGAATCTATCCATGTGAATATATGATTTGATGTCGAACATGGTAGAAACCACTTAATTACCGGTCATTCAGGTCAACCTTTAACAAGTGAGAGGGAAATCACCAATGATGACAATGACTGTCAAGGTACCCTAGTACATTGGAGAGAATATGAATAAAGGAGTTGAGGTTGAACATTTGTGGAATCATTCAATTAGAGGTCAATGATGTAAGCCCATTGTTGGAACTGAGGAGGCCTTCTATTTAGGCATGCAAATCCCAAGGTACTAATTGGTTTCTATGTCTAATTCCTGGATAATGTTTTGAAGTCGACAGGAAAATACTCGTCGAAGGAGGGACATGATGTATCCCCCATCATTGACATGAAACTGACAAAAGGGAAGTGATGTGATATGGTGGATTGAATGAGTATGGACCGACACATGAAATTTGAGCTGGTAATACTGTAGATGGATGGTTTGAAATGAAACTTCCCTTGAACATAATGAGGCATGACAATAGACTTGGGAATGTTGACTCGACGAGTACCAAGAATTTAATGTGATGGAAATAAGAACACTCTTATACTGGAACGAAACGTTATAATGACACATGTAATTGGTATAAATCAGATACAAGCAAATTACCTAACTGTAATATGAGACACAAACATGTGCCATGTTCAAGGGTGGAAATAAATGCCATAACGGATTCCAAAAACCTTGACCCAATTACTTCAATTTTTCCCCCATCATGATTGATGAGTACCTATTTATTTTTTAACAATCTTGAGGAGGATAACATATGCTCAGCATAGCTCATCTTTCAGATGATTCCCTTGACATATGTTTAAGGAACTTGAGAAACAAGGGGTTCGGTCATGTATGGGTCCTGGAGATTGGACTCACATAGGTCCTTCAATGCATAGTTTTACAATTCCAAAGAAGGTAAAATCGATGGTTTTTCACATTTAGAGAGTCTGAAAAGAACTTAAAGATGACTCCATGGATGAATTTTTCGTAAATTTCGTCTCCCAAGCCCAAAAAAGTGTAAAACAATAGAGGAGAGAACTCTTCTAATCATGCGTGATTAGATTAGTCATTTTTCATAATTAGTCTCTTGAGGCAAAAAAAGAGATAAAATACCACTCAAAATATGACATTTCAAACATTTTAACGAGTGTGAAAGGAAGAAAGATAACTCAAAAATCTTTTCATGTTTGGGGAGTCTGAAAAGAGCTTAAAGGAAACTCCAAAGAGTTCCCTCTTTGTATAGAACTTATGAGTCCGAAAAAGAGAAATAAGTGTACTCGATAACCTATTCTCATGTATTAATGAGCATGAGAAAGAACATAGACTGGGCTTGGGACTTCCCAACGTAATGTCCAAAGGTTTCAGATGGGACCAATGGATAGTTGGTACTTTCCCCCCAGCTTGTGTGATGGAAGCTAGTGGATTTTCTCCAACATGATGTCTGGAGGTTGGAGATCTGGAACCCCAATCTTCATTTCATCCACCGAATCTTCTCCTAATTCCAACTTTTATACCCAATAGACTCCTGGTTACTAATAGAAAAATGTTCATCAAAGGAAGAAAGAGAATCAACTGACATAGGAAGATAAATTGAAGGTTAAGTTATGAGATCTAGTGAAAGACTCGACTCAAGATTTATACTATTTGGATAAAGACTTGACTCAATATTTATGGTGTAAGAAAAAGACTCGAATCAATGGGAGAGGTGGTTGTTTCATTTTTTAACAAGCTTGACACAGGAAAATAACTTTGTGCATGACCTCTAGGCTCGATTCCCAGACCTTTGTTTCATTTTTTAACAATTTTTTCATAGAGAAGAAAACTATGCCCGCAAGGTAGGCTTCATTTTTACACAAGATTGAAAATATATAAACTATGCTTGAGGCCCTTTGTTTGATTTTTTAACGAGCTTGACACAGAAACGAGAACTCTGCTCGAACCTGGTTTCATTTTTTAAGGAGCTTGAAATAAAAATATAAACTATCCTCAAAACCTCTACTTGATCATGGATTCCGAGAGGACCATGATCTGGAAGGAATACATGTCAAGGGACAAACCTCAATCATGGCTTGCAAGAGATATTCTCTAGATGGTAGAACCATAGTCTAGAAGGAATACATGTCGAGGTCTGCGATAGTGGTAGGGAGATCAAGATCTAATAGCCCTATCAAATATATCACCATGTAAACTACTATATCTAAATACGATTCAGGTGGATATTGGTGGCCACCCACCTATTCCAACTCGCTCATCTTGGTAGTTTTTTAGTTTGGCAGTTTTTTTCCTAGTTTTTGGGTCCTGAACTTCTGGGGTCGTTTTGAGGCCCTGAATGATGTTTTTAGGTCTCACCATAGTCAAACTATAGACAAAGTCAAATTTTAATAGCATAATTTGTATTCCTCAGAGAGACCTTTCCAATGGGCTATCATGTGCCTAAAATGGAAATCGTATGCAAAACTTACAACCCCGAGAAGTCGATGTAATAAATTAACCCAACGGGGCTCACATGACGTTTGGCGCTTCATCTCCTAGGGTTAGGTTTTTGGATGTCTATGGTTTTGGCATTCATTTTTATTGTAAAAATTATTTTGGAGCCTCATTGTAATCATATTCTTCCAAATGATTGCATTCGTCACATATCTTCTCAGAGATAAGACACCATCGTTCTAGCAAGCTTATTTTCAATATGCATTTTATAGTTTTAACATATTTCTTTATTGAATAGAAGCCAATTTTACTGTATATATGTTATTTTTCCTTGTGTCTCTATGTTAATAATAATAATTATATGTATTCATTTCGTTCTTCTCATAAAATACAGATCAGTGGTATTAGAGCGGTCTGCTCCTTATTGTTCTAAGTATGACGCGGTTAGGGTAAAAAGAGTTGGCTCTCGGGCTTGTTTCTCTTGAGGAAAAAATCTCTCGCACACCCAAGTGACCTTCCATGTTATTAGAAAAGAAATATGACAGGACATGAGATCCTTTCAACTTTTTTCTCGATTAATCCCTCACGAAACAAAGGAATGATATGATGGATAATTTTGCGCAAATCCTTCGACAACTACCAAAAGGAGACACATATTCCTCAAGCAGAGGCATTTCCCCCTTCAAGGTACTGATCAACTTTATATTCCTATATTTGAAGGTCACATCGATGAATATGTTGTAGACAAATGGTTGAATCTTATATAAGGGTATTTTTTTTCTATAACTTATCGAATAGAGAAAACATTACTTTTTCTCTCCTCAAAGTTGTTCCCCATGTCAAATATTGGTGGGAGACTTTCTGTGAGAAAAAGGAAACAAAGGAACCTGCATTATTTATAGTGAAACTCACCTAGGAGTCCTTCAAGGATGCTATTAAATAAAAATAATATCCTATTGGAAGTTATGATAACATATATACAAAATGGACCACATTGCGTAAGGAAAGGGACCAAGCAGTTCGAGAGTTCACAAATATTTTCCATACCTTGTGCACCAAGATGGCTATCAAATATTATGAATGAAATGTGGTGCTCAAGTATCATTGTGGTATTCATAGATACATCCAGACACAAATTTATTTTCAGGACATCTCATCCTTGCACGCGGCCTATAGATATCCCGTCAAAATTAAGCAGAAGTTTAAACGAAAGACGTGAAAGTTTGGGTCTGGGAACCCCTCATAGCAAAATCATGGCAATGACAACCCTGACCTGCAAAGCAAAGGGTAGAGAAAATATGGATAACCTTAGGACAACAAGTCTAAGCCACAAGAAAATATGGACAATGGAAAGATGAAGAAAGATACTGGAAAGTGGTGTGAATTCCATAAGATCACTTGGAAAAACACTATTGATTCTCACTTAAAGAATTTATTGGTGGCTAAGGAGAAATCCTCTGAATCAAATGAAGATTATGACTCTGAGTCAGAACTAGAAAAAGGTTGACAGATCATCGATGTGGAACCTAGTGCCATAGTTTCTACCACCAAGGTCTAACCCAGTGAACCTGATGAGCCAGAGGAAGGAGAGTGCCTCTTTCATTCACATATGTTAGTGAAATACACCTTGTGTCACTTCATCATTGATAGTGGTATCTAGAAGAACCTCATCTTAGTGGAGGTCTTCAGCCATCTATCCTTACTGATAAAAACACACCCACAACCCTACACCATCAGATGGATCCACCAAGGAAGCCATCTTCACATCAACCAACAGTGTCACCTATCGTATGACATAAAGCCCTTCAAAGATGAGGTATTGTGTGATATTTCTCCCCTTGAAGTTTGTGATGTTATTTTGGGCCAAACTTATTTATGGAAACTTCATGTTGTATCTAATTCTAGACCTCATAGTGTTATTATTACTTTGAATAGGAAGTTGTACATGATACCTGAGGTAGTCCACCTAGTTCCCTTTCCTTGATCTTTTCCAAACAATGCAGGAAGTTCATCTCTTAGACCGAGAAGTTTTTCATTTTCTTGACTCACTCTCAGAGTGAGAGAAAGATTATAGCCACATACATGGCCTCCGTGGTTGGTCTCTCCATGCAGCAAAAGGAAGTGGATAAGGTCATGGAATAATAAAAGACATCTTCTCCTCACTGACTTGGGTACCTCTACACTATCAGGTCAAGCATTCCATCGATTTGACCCCCAATGAATCACTACCCAATGGGCCATTCTATCGTCTCTCTTTGTTAGAAAATGAGGAGATAAAGTGTCAAATCTAAGAACATCTCCACAAGGGGAACATTTGAGGGTACATCTGATCCAATCGTGATAGTGTAGAAGCCCAATCGTGATAGTGCAGAAGAAAGACGAGACCTAGGAACTATGCATTGATTATCGGACCCTAAATAAAATCATAGTCAGGAACCGGTACTCAATTCCATGAATCGACGATATCCTTGATCAGATCAAGGTGGGGAAATACTTCAATAAGATTGATCTGAAGTATGGATACCATTAGGTCCCAACAGAAAAGACAGATGTATGGAATACTTCTGTCAAGTCGAAGGAAGGTTTTTTTGAATGGCTAGTCATGCCCTTTGGTTTGAAAAATGCCCCAACAAATTTCATGAGGATCATGGATGATATCTTGCAGCATTTGACCAATTATTTTGTAGTGGTGTATCTGTATCACATCCTCATCTACAAATATACTTGGGCAAAGCACTTGCAGCATATTCAACAATTTTTTCACACTTTGCAGTAGAACAAGCTATATGTCAAATTGGAAAAATTCTCCTTCTCCATGGACAGGTTGGAGTACCTAGGCTACATTGTTGATTATCATGGTGTGCATGTGTATAAATCTTAGATATAGGTCATTTTTGACTGGCCAACCCCAACCATGATCACTGATCTTCGAAGCTTCTGAGGCTTTGCCAATTTCTATCACACATTCATGTTGGGATTATCGCATATTGTATGGGCCCTCAACAAAGTAACTAGAGGTGGTGGTAAGGAAAATTTTGTATGGGGCCTGTCCCAAAAAATAAAATTTATTGATTTAAAGTATATTTTGTGATGAGCCCCAATGCTTTCATTACTTGACCTGCAACAACCCTTTGAGATTGAGACAAATGCTTCAGACTATGCTGTGGGCATGGTTGTCACTCAGCATGGCCACCCCATGGTCTATCATAGTGAGACACTATCATATTTTGTCCTTAAGTACCCTACTTAAATGTAATCCATTGTGCAAGTATTCCACTAGTGGAGTAATTACAATCTAAGGAAGGAGACAATCATACAAACTGATCATAAGCTGATGCAGTTCATGTAGACACAAGAAAAATTGCAGAATGAACGCCGTCAAAATTGGTCCACATACTTGCAACAATTATACCTCAACATCAAGTATAAGACAAGAATTACCAATTGGGTCGTTGATTTCCGCAGCTGACCTCCATTTGCAGCACTCACCACGGTGCTAGACTCTTGTAGCCACGAGACCTTTAGATGGCCCCACCTCCATAAGAAAGATACTCACTTCGCCACCACCTACCATATGTTGGGCATAAACAAAACTTTCACTAATTTCCATATTGAGGACGGGTTGTTGTGCCATATGGTCCATCTCTAAATTCCATCAAGCAAGTGAATGAAGTTGATCTAGGAAGCCCACTACAATCGGGTGGAAGGATACTTCTGCATAGAGAAGAAAATGGAAGTTTTTTAGCAACATTTCTACTGGTTGAAACTTCAATAAGATGTTAGTAAGTATATTAGGTGTTTCACTTCCTACATTATTTCCAAACTGGACACTAAAAACCAAGTCTTGTACACCCATATTCCTACTTCTAACAGGATCTGGGAATCCATCTCAATGGACTACATGTCATGCCTTCCATCCACAAAGCGGGGAAATGAATTTATTTTTGTGGTTGTTGACCGCTTCTCCAAGATGGAGATTATGGCCTCCTGCAAGAAAAAAATAACATCAGAGGCCAATTCCAAGATCTTCTTTGAATGAGTGTGGGTACATTTTGGGATCCCAAAAACCATTATCTCGAATCTGGAAAACTATTTCCTTAGCACAATCTGGTCGAGCCTCTTGTCACCATTGGACACCAAACTCACAAAATCCACTACCTTCCACCCCCATATGGATGCCCAAACCAAGTTCATCAACTAGATGATCGTGCATATTTTGTGCATGTACATTTATAAGAACCCTCGCACATGGGATGAGAGTCTTCCCTATGTTCAACACAACTACAATAGAGCCATAAATAGCTCCATCGACCACAACCCCTTTTAGGTGGGGTTGGGATTTCAACAATGGGGTCCCATGGATGTTGCACTACCCCTTGTGGCCACCCAGGAAGACTCGTCTCATGCTTCAACTAAATCTGACAAAGCCACCCGATTCATTAAGCAAATCCATCACATCAACCAATAGGCTTAGGATATTTTACAGAGGTCCAATTCCAAGTGCAAGCAATGGCATGATCAACACCAAGTTCCATACAAGTTTCAGGTGGGTGATAAAGCTTGGTTGAATTTACAGAAAGAATGCCTTACAGGGCCCCATATGAAGCTTCATCCACTTTGTTATGGACCTTACACTGTCACCAAGGTTGTGGGTGAAAATGATTTTGAGATCAACCTTCCCCCCTTCCTTGGCTTGCACCCAGTGTTCAATGTGCATCTCCTTCGACCATATATTTCACCATTATTTGACACCTCAGAGATACAAGAACAATTGAGACCAACATAGCTCAACCCTGACTGCATGGAAAAGGAATCCAATAATCATATCATGGATACACAAGTCAAGGGAACTCTCTAGTAGAGGATCCAACTTTATCGGGTTGTCAAAGAAGGGAAGCCCCTTGTTGGCACTAGACCAAAGGGGAAAGAAGAACGATCATGGGAAAGAAAGCATGCAGAAAACTGAAGTAAAAAATGGCAAAAGAAGAGCACCCGGGCATGCAAGAAAGTGTGCAGAAAGGAATGAGATAGCTGGAGGAGAAACACCATGCGTATGGGAGAAATACCTAATGTAAGAAGGGTTAGGGTTTTGGTAATATTTTATAAAAGGATGAAGAGACCAAAATGTATAAATATAGATACGAAAGTATCATATAGTATGGCTTGCTAGTAGTTGTTAGTAGTTCTTTAATGTTTTTAGCTGTATAAATGATTTTGTAAGTTGTTGAGAAAAGAAGATACGAGGGAAGGTAGATCTGAGTACTAGACTGCAGCCTGTGGAGCCTGGTGTGATCTAGTTCACCTCACATATATCTTACCCAGTTTTGTGAAGAATTGTAAGCGTGTGGCGCTAGGAATACAGAGCTTCCATAATAAAAGGGACAAGAGCCAAATCTTTGTGGGCGTAGCCCAGGAGGGGGTGAACCACGGTAATAATCGTGTAATATGTTGAATGTATGCATGTCTCTTCTTTCTTTCAGCAATTAATGGTTAATCTTGACGAATGAGTTAGTAGATTATTATGAATCTGTTTATAATCTGTAGGAATTAAACTATGAAATATACGTATGCGACTTCAAGGGATAAGCAGTTTACCTTACAACTCACAATACCTAGATTTAATCAAGAAACCCCTACCCCCTACTCTGTCCTAGGCTATAAACACCCGAGTCTTATAGCCACCCATTTAAATCTATCTCAGGTGAGACTGTGCAGTACCTTTCGGGTGTTGTGTTGCCTTCTGGTTTACTAGGAGAGTCGATAGTTTTAGAGGCTTTGATGGAACCCTAAATGACATGAACCCTGGGTCAATAACTCAGACAACCTGAGAACATAAATAGTTAACCAACAAATGGTTTCATTGTCATGTTAAGAGGAACAAGAGAGGACTGAGTAGATGAGATAGAATGAATAAGAATCGAATGAGCATAACAGAAGGGAAATGAGCCGTTAGAAGGGAATGTTGAGAACTTGGAACCCCACGAGAGAAGAAATCGAAGGCTGGCTAAGAACTAAAGAGCTAGATTTTGCATTGAAAGACAATAGAAACCCCAATGTCACACCGCGTAAATACCTGGATAAATACATATTTATGGATTTGCATGAAGTCTTTTTCTGTGATTTTTTGCATCTACTACAGGGGTGGATCTTAAGGTTAAAGGATAACCACGTGACGAACCAAATTTGACAGCTAGATTGGACTCCAGTACAGATCCAAAAGATGGAGTAGGCGAACAACAAATTCACCCGCACAGTCAACTTTTGGCTTGACAGTATTGCGGCAGGATTTATCACCGAATTTGCGGTAGACACAACAATGTCATACAGCGCATCCGAGCAAGAGTTCCTACGAGGACCCGAAGGAAGGTACATCCTATCACTGTATACTTCTATCAAGATATTGCTATATAACAAAGGTGTAATGACAATGGAATCAGACAGCTAGAATTCTCTGCATGCATGGGGGAAGGGGGGAAGAACTGACAGAGAGAGGAGGAATGGAAGGAGGGCAGGATAAAGTGAAGAAAGAAGAGGAACCCTTGGACCCGATCTTGATGGATGAAAACCATCTTAAGTGGATCTTGGAGTCATTAGGAATGACGTGTAGTGGAGTGCCCTAGCAATATAAGGTGAATCCCAAGAAGAGAGCCATATCTGAGAGGGAGGGCTTAGAAAATGATGAGGAAGAGGTAGAGGATCTCTGGGATGTGGAGCAGATTGAGGAAATCCCCCATGCCATGTATGAGAGGAAAACAAGAGGCCCAAGAACAGGAGGAGAAGGCAGCCATTCCTTTAAAATTAATGTCAGTGTGGAACCCATAAACCCATGTGCGACCAATACACCAAAGAGAACACCACCGTTTAGACAATCGAAGTTCAGAGGAAGTCCGATAGCAGGAAGTACATATACACAAGGAGCAACAACTGGAGGAGCCAATTCAGGAAATCTTAGTCAAGTATATACATTGCACGAAGGAGGGAGTAGCTCAGTATTTGGAATGGAAAGATACGATCCTACTATCAAATTACCAGAGTTTTGAGGAGAAGCAGCAGAAGACCCTGAGAAGCATATGTTCATTTGTGCAAATATCTGGGAAGCAAAGCAGATCACTGATGAAGACACCAAACTCATGCAGCTAGTGATCATGCTAAGAGACCAAGCACTAGACTGGTACATGATTCTAGACACTAATAGTGTTCCCGGAATGACAAGGACACTGGAAGACATTAAGAAACTATTGATAAATGAGTTCTAGAAGCCGATCTCAGAGGATCAATACATGAATGAGATGATTGAAATAAGATAGAAACCAGGAGAATCGGTATGGGAGATTGATCAAAGATTCAAGTGATTAAAAGGAAAGTTAAAATACCTTATGACTAATATGCAGCATCGACACTTGTTTATCAACTCACTACTCCCACACTTAAAATATCCATCATGACAACAGAAGTTTCAGATGCAGGAAGAGGCTCTGCAGGCAGCCTTGCAATTGGAAGAGAATCAGTACCAACAGACGGACCTGGCTATCGAAGAACTAAAGGAGGACCTGAAGAAATTAACATTTCAGCTAAACCAAAATAAGAACAAGGACAAACGAGAAGCCATTTGGTGCACTACCTGTAGGATGGAAGGACACCATAAGAATGAATTCCCAACATTCGCATAGTATATGGCGACAGGGATGCCAAACCCACTACCAAAGGGAGGATTATGGTGTGAAATATGCAAGAAACTGAGTCACGACCCTTACCACTGCACGATGATGTAGAAATACCAAACAGTCCCAAAGAATGCATATTGCACCTTTGGCAAGTCAATCGGCCATGACGACAAAGATTGCAGAACTATGGAGCTGATGTGGGAAAGAACATCAGACGCATACAGGGTAGAGACATAAATAATGACTGGGCAAGCAACACCACAGTTCACTCAAGCCCCATCCCCATACAACACTGTGCAACAGCAGTATAAAACTGCACCACAACTATACAATAACGCATAACCATAGTACAACCTGGCACAACCCTAGTACAATACTGCATAGTATAATCAGGGACAACAGTATAACATGACGCGAGGTGATCGCGTAGCTTATAGAGGAGTAGGATGAGCTAGAGGAGGTTTAGGATGTGGTAGAGGACCAACCACATGTGACAATTTCTAGCAACCAGGACATTATCCATGGGAGTGCCCACTGCCACCAGTGACTTGTAAAGATCCAAGAAAAAAGGAAAAAAAGGAAAAAAGGAAGCAAGGGATGACAGATGGAACATCGACATAGTCACTCGAGGAGGAACGAAAATAGGAAATGACATACTTCGACGGGAACTAGCACAAAACCAAGGGGTAAAGAAGAACACTGACCCCAAGAAGCAGTTCGATGCGCATAAGGAGAAGGAGATATTTAAGGAATCTTGAAAAGAATTCCAAAAGGAGAACATTGTGTCAATTGTACAACAGAGCAAGGAAGCTTTGGAATATGAAATGCCACCATCACTGGACCATACCAACATAATACAACCCAAGGAACAAGTAAGTACTATCAAAGACTTTTTGCAATGATGACTCAAAATGCTAAATGATCCTTCATCTGTCAAAATATTGTAAAACATCCTAGAAAAATGTAGTAGTGAGATGGAACAAAAGCCAGAATTGAAAACTATCAACCACATACATACAAGAAGAAGAACAAGTAGGGAATTTAGACTAAATGCTAACATTGGGGATTTCAATATGGGAGATGTTATACTATATCTATGATCCAAAGTGAATGTACTACCAAAAGCTACATGGTAATGCATGGGAAAACCTACGCTGGGATACTCAACCTTTCAACTAAAGCTAGAAAATCAGCATAGATTCCTACCAATAGGTAGACTGAAAGGAGTGATGGTAGATCTGAATGTTGTGCACACTAAGGCAAACTTTGAAGTCATTGAAATAGTACATGACACAACACCTTACCCAACGCTACTTGGTCTAGATTGGGAATTCGACAACCAGGCCATAATTTACTTAAAAACCAAAAAAATGAAATTTGAGCCGAGGGACTATAGGGTCATAGCCCCACTCGACCCATTAGAAAGCGAGAGGTTCGTAGAACCCACTTGTCTGGATTTAGAAGAGATCGTTTAGTTGTACAAAACAACCGCGCGTGATGCGGTCTATGTAAACCCAATTGCAGATGGGGTACTCAGTTGGTGGAGCATTACTTCATGTACAACAAACTTAGACACTGGGTTAGAAAACTGGAAACAAAGACTGCACGAAGTATCCATGAGAAGGTGCGCCAGAATAGACCGTGCAATAAGGTGGATTGGCACAAAAATCTAAGAACCACCCAGTTTTCACAGGCTAAATGATTTGGAAACTTTCTTGACACAATATGAAGATGAAGTATTAGAAAACCAGAGAGTGCTAGCACTGGATTTAGCACTAAAGGCTACACCCGCAAGATGGTGGGGTGCAAAAAAAGAGACTATCATAGATTGGTACCAATGTAAGCGATTACTGCACATAAGGTTCGACGCAGAACAAATAGGTAACAAACAACAAAAATATGACGGACTAGGTGCACCAGCAGAACACTTGGAGGCATGTAAAATCCTATGGAAAATGATGCCACCAAAGGAATGGTCTCACCACTTCATTTATACTCTAGAGGGCATACCAATGAATTGGTATACGAACCAGGAAATGCGTGAAGGAACCAAGACATGGGTAACACTCCAACAAAACTTTACAGACACTTTCTCATTCGAGAATGAGAACACCAACATGGACGTGGCCCTAAAATGGGTCAGAGACATCATATTCATTGAAAAACTGAAAGTAGAAGCTATCATAGAGGTACAACAGTGAAATAAGCAGACAGTTAAGGATCTACTATCATGCTACCACATACAGGAGGAAGCACTCGATGAAGATGATCTTTGTGATATTCAAATTGAAGAATTCAAAGGTGAGAGAGATGTGGAAGGACCACCCTTAGAGTCATAGGTCATCTCTGTGCCAATCAAGATAAAGAAGGTTAACATAGGGGCCATCAAGCAACCCAAAATGGTCAGCATTAGAGATTACTGGGATGAACAGTCACTAGAAAGTATCACATACCTAATGCGAATTAGGAGAAATGAAGATACCACTCAGACCTAATGCAAGACCCATTAAACAATGACCATATAGATTGAGCCCCATATATAAATAGAAAGTTAAAGATGAGATCGACAGGATGCTCGAGGCCGCCATCATCGAACCAGCCGAAGAATCAAAATGGATAAGCTCGATGGTAGTACAGGACAAGAAATAGGGAAGAGGGATCAAGATATGCATCGACTTGAGGAAGTTGAACAATGCATGCCTAC
Organism: Picea sitchensis; assembly: GCA_010110895.2. NCBI lineage: Eukaryota > Viridiplantae > Streptophyta > Pinopsida > Pinales > Pinaceae > Picea > Picea sitchensis. Next base: position 101,956 of record SNQJ01S0002520.1, read on the forward strand.
ATGACCCATTCCCCACACCATTCACGAATGAAGTACTTGAGAATGTAGGAGGCCACGAAACCTACTCATTCACTGATGGATTCTCAGGATATCATCAAATTAATATAGCACATGAGGATAGACACAAGACCACGTTCGTGACAGAATGGGGATCTTATCATTATACAGTCATGTTGTTCGGACTAAAGAATGGATCTGCGATATTTTCTAGAGTGGTCATCGCATCATTTAAGGAATTCATCCATCAATTCCTCAAAGTATACCTGGATGATTGGACAATGTATAGCTTACTAAAAAACCATGTGGAAGTTTTATGACTAATGTTAGAACGATGCAAACAATTCCAGATATCACTTAATATCAAAAAATGCATATTTGGAACACCATTTGGGATACTATTGGGACACATAGTATGCAAACAGGGTTTTCTAGTGGATCCGACCAAAATCGTAGTCATTGTTAACCTACCAACACCAAAAATAGTCCTCCAACTAAGAGAAACACTAGGACATATGGGATACTACAAGAAATTCATCAAAGGCTACGCTCAGATTACAACGCCAATGGAAAAACTGTTAAGGAAGGATATAAAGTATCAATGGAATGACGAGTGCCAACATGGTCTGGATACCCTAAAGGAAAAGATGGTCACCACACCAATATTGGTATTTCCATATTGGGAGAATACATTCCATGTACATGTATATGCATCAGCGATAGCACTTGAAGCTATCTTAGCGCAACCAGGAGCAAGAGACTTGGATCACCCGATAGCGTTTGCAAGAAGAAAATTATCAGACTCTAAAAAGAATTATAACATGACAGAAAGAGAAGGCCTAGCTATGGTTTATGAACTACAGAAATACAGACATTACCTATTGGGAAAACACTTTAATATGTTTATAGATCACTCATCCCTGAAATGCCTAGTCAACAAACTAGTGTTGGGGGAAGAATCTGTCGATGGTTATTGCTATATCAAGAATTCAACTTTGAGGTAATATTTAAACCAAGAAAACTGAATGCAAGACATGACCACCTATCGAGGGTCACAAATGGAGAGGAACCAACGAATTTAGACGACAACTTTCCAGATGCAGAACTATTCTTAGTACAGATTGTTAACGATTACTTGGTAGAGATCATCCAGTACTTGAGCACAAGTACTGCGCCGCAAGAATATACCACTATGCATAAGAAGAACTTGGTAGTCCACGTAGATGACTATCAATTGATCATAGGACATCTATACAATATGGGCGCAGATAGCATCTTACGAAGATATGTACTAGACCATGAAAGACCAAGAATTTTAGCAGAAGCCCATGAGGGAATAGTGGGAGGGCATTATGTAGGAAAAGCTACCACACAGAAGGTACTATGCATAGGATTATGGTGGCCAATGATCCATAGAGACTTGAAAGAGTACATTCAACAATGTGATGTCTATCAAAGGGTAGGAAAACCCAACAAAAGGGACGAGATGCCACTACGACCGCAAGTGACACTTCAAGCATTCGACAAATGGGCAATAGACTTTGTCAGACCCATTAACCCACCAGACAAAAGAATGGGGGTGAGATATATTATCACCGTGATGGAATACCTAACAAGATGGGAGGAAGTCACCCCAGTAAAATATTGCAGCGTAGAGACAGTTGCACAATTTCTATTTGAACAGGTAATTACTATATTTGGGTGCCCAAGAATTTTGATGAGCGACCAAGGAACGCACTTCATAAACAAGACCATCTGAGCAATGCTCAAAGATTTTTAAGTTCATCACCAAAAAGTACATCGTATCATCCACATGCAAATGGCATGGTAGAAGCCTTCAACAAAATTGTAGAGAATGCCTTGACAAAGAAATGTAATGTCAACAGGGACGATTGGGACCTCAAGGTACCAGTAGTGTTATGGGCATATAGAACCACATGCAAAAGGTTGTTAGGCCACACACCATTCAAACTGGTCTATGGTCAAGAAATAGTAGTGTCGTTATAATTTTTAATACCCAGTCTACGTGTAACAGCTATCACGCACATGACAGAACGAGGCGTAGTACAAGAAAGACTGAATCAGTTACTGTCGATGCAGGAAGACCGAATCTTGGCAGGATTCCAACAACAAGTACAGAAATAAAGAGACAAATCTTGGCACGACCACCACATCAAGAGTAAGATGTTCAAGGAAGGAGATATAGTATTTCTCTATGATAGTAAATCATTGCAGCACCTAGGAAAGATTAGAATGCATTGGCCAAAACCATACGAGGTAAAATCTGCCATGGACGAAGGAGATATATAGTTAATAGATATAGCAGGTGAAGACCTCAGAGGAATGATCAATGGGAGTTGGCTGAAGCTGTACAAGAACAATTGACCACCCACCGCGCAGTAAAAAAAAAGAAAGAAAAAATAAACCATATCAAAAAAGGAAACAAGTGGGAAAAGGAAAGTTGGCAAAAGTAGGCTGACAAGATAGAAAGAGGAAGAGTTAAAGCAAGTAAAGGACAGATGAGATGTCACATTAAATGTGCCAACTAGAGATGACAGAGCAGGCATAATGGCAAGTAGGAAACTACCATGGATACATTTAACCCATAGTTATGGTTCATTAATCGCATAATGGAGGAAGCATCATCAACAAGCTTCATTACGATCCCATACAACACACGAGCACAAAAGCAGTTAGTCTATTTGAGAAAGGAGAATAGAAAAAGAGCAACAACAGCTAGAACAAACAGAGTGAAACCACAAAGCTCACCAAAGCCATTCAAACTCAGCAAACGTTCGACAGACACCATTATGGCACCACCAAAGCTCACAGAACCAGGCCAGACAGCTAGATCAACCAGGGTTCAGACTAGGTCACGAGGACCACTGGAAGAAAATGAATAGTATCCACCAGAGATCATCGATATTGATGAAATCTCATCGCTAGAGGAAATCCTAGTAGAGTCCACATGAACACTAGAGGAGATTCCGCAACCAGAGACAGAGGCCATGGAACAGGATACACCAACAGTGGTGCATGAGCCTCAAAACAAAGAAGAAGAAACCCACTAGGAAATAGCACCAGAAGATATTGAAGCAGCCATGGAAGTGAACGAAACGACACAACATATGGGAGAATAGGAGAAACCAGATGAGACACAAGCACCCAACTCAGGTCACCCAGCCGAGGAGACCGCTAGAACTACCTGGGTGTGGCCACAGTGGATGACAGGAGAAAATCTAGGAGTTGCTAGAACTTTGAGCCAGCCAACACAGCAAGAGGACTAAATTCAGATATGGAGCTCACCTCGAAAGAAACTGGCTGTAGAGCTTGTGCTACCTCACATACTAGAGGGAGTATAGGTGGACCTGTAGCTATTAGGTCACGTCGGGAAGCTCAAGTATTCCAACCATGATGCAGCAAATGAAACAAAATATCCAGATCTTGCACCACAAGTCTTTATGCAGAAAGTAGTTATGAACCAACTCGGAGAAACCATTACTCAGCCACACCAGTGGGCAGTTGGACTGGATAGAAAAGGATTTCTAGGATTGCTAAACATACCACACTTTGTCAGAGGCCAATATGCTTCGGCATGCATCAAGAAACTGTTAACAATTATGCATGGAGAGGATGTATGGCTGGAAAAACTTGTCCCCATAACTGTCGAACTTATCATGCATATAACAGGCCTAACCACCGGGGGTATGGATCCCGTGCTAATTCTGGATGACAAGTCCAAGGATAAAACATTGGCAGAAAAGATGAAGAATAAATATGACACCGATAGGGGAACAAGAGGCATTATAATCAAATGTATCAACAATGTCGCGACACAATTGGGTGTAAAGATCTTATCCTGCAAACTACTAAGAAAATGCCACAAAGATGAAGTACCGACAGGAGTCATTGTTGTTGCAGCTCAGTGCATAGAAGGCACCTCCAGGAGCTGGGCACCATACCTATCAAACTTGTTCCAAGTAGACTGCAAAGACACACAGGACGTAGGTATGGAATTTCATTACTCATGGCTAATCACTCTCATAGCTTTCATGGGATAGCAAGAACCAAAAAACATCGTCTTTTGTACCACACCACAACTAGGAGGATCAAGATATCGCATCCTAAGATCCACGGCACTAGCCAAACATAAGAGGGAGAATGGAATCATATTCGAAGCTTACCTACTAGAGATACAGGAAGCCATCAACCAAGCATGGAGAATAACACCAAAGGTTGTCGCACGATACGGGGGCACCGCCAATTTCTGGGCTAGGTGACAAGCCATGTGGATACAACCAAGGCAAGATCCGGATAAACAGTGGCTACATATGTGCTACTGCATCACTGAGGGAGATATTGACATATTCATCTGCAAATGTCCTGATGAATGGAGGATTCCAACCATACCCGGAGAAGTACCAGGACAAATAACAGAAGGAGGGGCTTCGCAGGCAGAAAAACAACCTCCACAAATCCCAGTACCCAATAAATGAATAACAGGCCAAACCAAGTCAACTCAGGCAGACGACAGCTCAGAGTAGTCGGGGACCTAGAAGGGGAGGGAAAAAACCACTCAACTGACTAATGGACAGCAGAAACCGGCTGAGGGAGCACAGGAAACCGCATTGAACCCCATCACACAGGAACCAGGGGGAACTAAGAGACCAGTGGTACAGAATGCGGGAGTGCGCAAGAAAATGAAGGCAAAAATACCACCACCAAACTACACCATCATGAAGGATGATGGAGAGATGATTGCTAGAATGGTCTAAGACTGCCTCATAGAGGATTTCGATCATGCCATGCACCATAGGGATAAACTACAGAAGGAACTGACAGAAATGGGACAACTCAAGAAATTTGGAGAAGCTCAGATCACAAGTAGTAGTAGAGGCATAGAGCCATCGACCACATAGACCACAGAAAGGGTGGAGGTAGAAGAACGCGACCTAGTTCTTCTGATGCCACATGCACATTCCATAGTCTACATAAAGCCTAGCATGCTTCGAATGGATGAAATTGTGGGATAGACACCACTAACGGATTTGGATCATATCCAATTGGTCTTGACATGGATTCCATCAAGAGCATTATACAAACTACGGGTTAGCATCGACCACAATATGCAATTGTGAGCACATAAAAACTTAGTCAAGCTACAACAAGAAACAAGGAAGTGGGAAGAGCTAGAAACAATTTGCGCACATGCCAAATATGAAACTCAGGAGGAGAAAGAATGCAGAAACAATCTAGAATGTAGAGTGGAAGAAATTTTTGGGAAACTTCCAACTACTGCGCAAGGAAATGAACTCCCATCCGCATAAAAGATCGACCAGATTGTGTAGGAAATTGATCAGTATTAGAAGGAGATCAAGACTCTCTGTGGACATATTAGACCGACAATTTCACTAGCAATGAAGGAGCAAAGGAAGTAGGAAGCAACAATGCAACTGCAGGAGCTAGAAAAACAGGTTAGCACGAAAACCAACTTGCCGAATAAAGTAGCACAAATTTAGACAAGGATGGAAGAGGATCCACAACTCCAACATTGGGACAAGGAGGAGGATAGGATCAATGCAATGATCCAATAACTCAAGCAGTGATAGAATACCATACCAATTCCAGAACGGGTCAAAGGAATGTAAGATTTGAAGAAGATATAGGAAGAACTTATCACTACGCAAACACACACTACTGCATTTGGGTCAAATTCCGAAAGTGCGCTCGACGCAATTGCCACTTTCTATTTTCGGAAAACTGACAAACCTTGGACCCCCTCAAACGTCGTTTCACATGACGTCGTTTTTCCGACGACCTAGTTTTCGTCGGCATTGCGACATTTGAAATGTCGCAATACCAACATTACAAACATGGCAAGACCGATGTTTCAAACGTGGCAAGAGAGACGTTGCAAACGTGGCAAGACCGACATTTCAAACATGGAAACATAGACGTTGCAAACATGGCAAGAACGACGTTTCAAATGTGGAAAGACCGACGTTTCAAACATGGCAAGAGAGACGTTACAAACGTGGCAAGACCAACGTTTCAAACGTGGCAAGACCGACGTTTCAAATGTGGCAAGTGAGACGTTGCAAACATGGAAAGTGAGACATTTCAGACGTGGCAAGAGAGACGCTTCAAAGGTGTCAAGACCGACGTTTCAAACGTGGCAAGTGAGATGTTTCAGACATTTGAAACATGGCAATAGAGACATCTAGAACGTGGCAAGACCGACGTCTTGAAGGTGGCAAGTTCTCGTCTATAACGTGGGAAGAGAGACGTTAAGAGGTATCATCTCCGACATGGTT
>SNQJ01S0002520.1:115078-181955 GCA_010110895.2 Picea sitchensis
TTAACTATGTAACTTACTAATCCCTTAACCCATGACCCTCCTATTACATTCACTCTAGTAACCAACTAACCCTTCACCCTTATTGACGATATTAATCTCCATTGACCATTGTTGACCATGATTGAGCATAATTCATCATGTTTTACTATAGTTGACCATATTTAATGTGGTTGACTCATATTGACCATCTTAATAACCTACACTTTTTCTAAACCTGCAACTAGCACACTAGTTTCCATCAAGGCTTAAGGAAGCTTTTCTCATGATACCATTTTGACTTGGTGAACATACTAAGGTGACCGTTGGAGGGGAAAACCTAGTTTCACAAACATCGCAATTGCGACATACATTTTCACAAACGTGGCAAGAGAGACATTCCAGTGGAAAACGTGGCAAGAGCGATGTTAATGTGGCAAGACCGACGTTAACGTGGCAATTGCGACATATATCTTCACAAACGTGGCAAGAGAGACGTTCTAGTGGAAAACGTGGCAAGAGCGACGTTAACGTGGCAATACCGACGTTAACGTGGCAATTGCGACATACATCTTCACAAACGTGGCAAGAGTGATGTTCCAGTGGAAAATGTGGCAAGAGCGACGTTCCAGTGAAAAACGTGGCAAGAGCGACGTTAACGTGGAAAGACCGACGTTAACGTGGCAATTGCGACATACATCTTCGCAAACATGGCAAGAGTGACGTTCCAGTGGAAAATGTGGCAAGAGCGACATTCCAGTGGAAAACGTGGCAACATCGATGTTAACGTGGCAAGACCAATGTTAACATGGCAATTGCGACATACATCTTCACAAACGTGGCAAGAGAGACGTTTCAGTGGAAAACGTGGCAAGAGAGACGTTCCAGTGGAAAACGTGGCAAGACCGACGTTAACGTGGCAAGACCGACGTTAATGTGGCAAGAGCGACGTTAACGTGGCAAGACCGACGTTAATGTGGCAAGAGCGACGTTATCGGGCAACATGAAATTTTTTTTTTATAGATTTCCCCTATTTTGCGACAATATGGACAATTTTGTCCATAACGCCGCAAATAAAACGTCGGAATTTTTACAATATGTAGTAGTGATAGAAACAGGAGCGTCGGGATCAAATAGAACCATTAAAGGAATGGGTAGTAGAAGTACTTGCGCAAGAAGAAGAATCCAGAAACCAGACAACATAGACTCAACTATAATGTGTAGGACTAATGAGCAAGGAAGTGGCAGCTCAGACAATCGACACTATCAAGGAGAAAATCATGCAGGCACTGACAAAAGCACCAGAGTTGTAGGAACAGTTCTAGACAATCACCAAGCAGATCGAGGAAGCACAGAGAAATTAGGTGACTCGGGATGAGTCACATGTCAATGTTGGGGGCCTATTGGCACCAGGCTGAAGGGGAAAGAAGAATGATCGTGGGAAAGAAAGTGTGCAGAAAACTGAAGTAACAACTGGCAAAAGAACAGCATGCACGCATGCAAGAAAGCATGCACAAAGGAAAGAGACAGCTAGAGGAGGAACGACATGCGTATGGGAGAAAGACCTAATGTAAGAAGGGATAGGGTTTTGGTAATATTCTATAAAATCCTGAAGAGCCCAAAATTTATAAATATAGATATGAAAGTATCTTATAGTGTGGCTTTCTAGTAGTTGTTAGTAGTTCTTTAATGTTTTTAGCTGTATGAACCAATTTTATAAGATTTTGAAAAAATAAGATACGAGGGAAGGTATATATGAGGATTAGACCATAGGATCTGGAGCCTGGTGTGATCTAGTTCACCTCACATAGATCTTAGCCAGTTTTGTGAAGAATTGTAAGCGTGTGGTGCCAGGAATACATAACTTCCATAATAAAAGAGCCAAGAGCCAAATATTTGTGGACGTAGCCCAGGAGGGGGTGAACCACAGTAATAATCATGTAATATGTTGAATGTATTCATCTCTCTTATTTATTTCAACAATTAATGGTTAAGCTTGATGAATGAGTTAGCACATTATTATGAATCTGTTTATACTCTGTTGGAATTAAACTATGAAATGTATGTATGTGACTTTAAGGGATAAGTAGTTTACCTTACATATCACAATACCTGGCTTTAATCAAGAAACCCATACCCCCTACTCTGTCCTAGGTTGTAAACACCTGAGTCTTACAGTCACCCATTTAAAGTTATCTTGGGTGAGACTGTGTAGTACCTTCCTGGTGTTGTGTTGCCTTCTGGTTGACCAGGAGAGCCAATATTTTTATAGGCTTTGTTGGAACCCCGAATGACATGAACCCTGGTTCAATAACTCAGACAACCTAAAAAGGGAAATAGTAAACCAACACCCGTACACCAAGGCAAGTGGCTCACCCGAGGCCAAATTCAACAGCAATTTCCTCATCTAATGTGGGAACTCAATGAAATGGAGACCATTTATTACTAAGGGGGGAGGATTGATCTAGGTGGATATTGGTGGCCACCCACCTATTCCAAGTGGCTCATCTTGGCAATTTTTTCAGTTTGACAGTTTTGTTCCTAGTTTTCACGTCTTGAACTTCTAGGGAAGTTTTGAGGCCCTAAAAAATTGTTTTAGGGTTCACCACAATCAAAATATAGAGAATGTCATTTTTTTATAGAATAATGTGTAGTCCTTAGATATACCTTTCCAACGGTATATCATGCGCCTAAAACTAAGATCATATGCAAACGTTACAACCCCAAGAAGTTCATGTACTAACTTACCCCAATGGGGCCCACATGACTATTGGTGCTTCATCTCCTACGGTTAGTTTTTTTTATGTCTATGGTTTTGGAATTCATGTTTATTGTAAAAATTATTTCAGAGGCTCATTGTGATCATATTCTTGTGAATGAGCGCAGTCGTCACATCTATTCTCAAAGATAAGTCATCACCATTTTAGCAATCTTGTTTTCAGTCTGCATTTTACAATTTCAACATATTTATTTATTGAATAGAATCCAATTTTAATGTATCTCTATTATTGTTCCTTGTGTGTTTGTTTTAGTAATAATAATAATCTCTATTCATTTCATTCTACTCAGAAAATCCGTATCAAAATCAAAAGAAGGGAGATATTCCTTCTCATTCAGAGTTGAATACGTGGGACAGGTTGCCACACAATTGACCTATGGAAGGGTGGATGTCTCTTTCATATAAGGACCATTCATGGAATTCTGATGGTTGACTATCATATGAGGGTCAATGAATGAAATCTGGTATATGGTCACTATGTCTCCATTGTGGGGGAAACACATCACTCAAAAGAGTGTGGACACAAGAACATTCATAGCATAAACATAGTCTCATCTGAGGAGAAAATTAAAATCCAAGGGGTCATGGAATACCATCACATCAATATAGACAATTTTCTCTCCTAAAGTAATGATAAGCTAAGGAAGGATCCCTAAAGGTTGAATGGGCCCTTTTTTAAAATCCAACAGATTCTGAGTCACTGACGTAAGCTAAGGAGAACCTAAAGCTTTCCAAGCAATGGAGGATAAAATACTAATGGATACACCTTTGTCGACAATATTCTGAGGAACATCACTACCACAAACATGAAAAGTGATTTGGAAAGGTATATAGGAAGGGACACGAGGTTCCGACACTGCACCCCAATCTAAAATAATGGCCTCACTACTCGGAGGGGGTTCCATTGGGATGCACGAAGTTCCCCCTTGTACAGAATAATTTGTAGAAACAATATAGACCTTAGTGACATATTCACTCTTCCTTGGATGAGTGGGATCGAACAAGGGTTGTATGGGATGGACCACTTTGAATTCACTCTCCAAGGAGAGAGTGGGATCGATCAAAGGTGAAATTGAATCGATCATGTGATCGACCAACTCAACTAATGATGGAACTAGATGCATAACCTGATCAACCAGATTGACTAATGATGGAACCGAGTTGACTAGTTCATCAACCAATGGTGGGTTAGGAGATGGAATTTGTTGTTGGACATCAACAATATTTTCATATGGATATGAAGCCTCATCCACACGAGGGCAGAGGTAATTGCGGTGCATTTCCTTACATATAAATCAAGGAAATTTGGCTTTATCCTCCTTAATTCCAACATGATTATCACTACTTGATGGTTTTTCTCTAGCATGATATGCAGTGGCTGACGATGCAGGTTGAGAAACCTCATACTACACTTCTACAACCTTGGGAATACTAGGGAAATCCTTAAGAAGATGGTCACCATTACAAATCCTGCAAGGGAATTTGGGAATGATGAACATTAGTTGGTTGATTGCTTTCAACATGTCCTGTAGTGGTTGGAATGTTTCCCCCTAGCTTATTTTTCTTCTTATTGATCTTCCTTTTCTTCTTCTTCTTATCCACCTGGTTAATAGTTGTATATCTTTCACTAGGCAAATAGGAAGAACATGAAGAAGACCCTACCAGCAAAGAAGGTAGAGGATTTACATGAGGTTTATGTTCCTAGGGTGGAGTACTTGCATACAAATTAATAGGATCATTTACATTCATTGGAGCGGAAAACAACCAGACTGGTAACCCAATAGCGAGTCTGGGAAGAGTCGAAGTAGCGATATAAGGAGGACCAATGTGTCCCATTGAAGGAGAAACAAATGATAGCCTGGAAAAATAGGTTCCTTCATTGGTATTTCTAGGAACTGACACCATAGTAACAGACTCAATCCTAAGGGATTTCTAGGGAAAACAAACAACACACGCTAAACAAATATATGAAGAAAACCAATCAAAAAATCCTTTTCGCAGTGAACGCGCTAGTTGGTGATGAAATCCAACATCACAGGATCAATATGAAAAAGGGGTTGAGATAGATCGAGTAGGTTAGTTACACTGGTGACCTTCTTAACAGACGTACACCAGTTGGTGAAAGTTCCCTCATGGTCTATCCGTGGGTTACTCTCTAACGAGCTCGAGTGAGTTTGACCAACGTTTGACCCAGGTACAACAATGACTCCCCTTCTCCGTCACCTTGTGTATGAACCCTAAAGATAAAGTCCATAATGGTGACCAACTCATAGTCAGCCTCCAAGAAGGTACAATTGATATTTGACATCGAATGTATGGTCAGGATATCAAGTATGAAATTCTTCTAGAGGACTGAAGACAAGAGGACCAATAAACTCTAGAGGACGTCAAATGGATTCGAGATCCACAAAGCATTGAGACCTAATAAAACTAGTGACACTTCAAGAAGAACCCCCAATATATTATCTTTTCACTATGTTTGGTTAAGCTTTGGATGGGTAACCACCATTACCCTCCTTCACACGACCTCATGTTTAACCCCTATTTGAGAGGCGGGTCCCCGCTATGCTTATACAAAAATTGTATTTTCTCTCCCTATAAAAGTATTATATGTTTTTTTATGGATTTGTAAATTTATTCTCAACACATTTTCCAAATCCCTACACTTAAGTTAATGTATCTTTGCAGAGCCCTAAAAAGAAAAATTTCTAGATAGATTTTAATTAGTGCTTTGATTTTAGGTTATTGTTTAATCAAGGGTATGGAATTGAAATTGATGGTATTCATGAATTTTCCTCCAAAAGAGTGAAAAATAATGAGATGCAAATATTTATATTCGATGAACTCTATCTATGGAAAGGAGAATATCCTTTTTCCATTCCCAAATCCATAAACCCAATGCAGTTTACCAAATGAAAACTACGAACATGTACCACCGAAAACTTTGAATGCAATCAATTTATGTTTGTTTGATTATAAATGCAATGAACCTAAATCGAATGCAATTTATTTATTCTTCCTTATTTTCCATGCAAGAATCTACTGCAGATACAAAGGAATATGACATAAAAAGATTGAACAAGAAATTCACTCAAGACCGACGAGAACTGAGAGAAACCAAGTGTGAAATAACTCACTCAATCAAGAAATCAAAAGGTCAACAAGAAAGAACAAATGTCAAAATGCCTCCAAGAAGAACCCAAATAGTGAAAAAGAGAAAGAGACAATCACTCAACAATCTTTAAAACTGAGCAGCAAGGAAATGCATTCAATCTAGGTTTTGGTAAGAAAAATAATTGCAATCATTCAAAAGAGCGATATGTTCTAAATAATATTGAAAATAAACTTGAGACCAATCAAACCTTTGCATACTTCTTCCAATCAATCAGATAATTGAAAAATCCAGAGACAAAGACCAAACTAGTGAAAGCAAGGTGAACCAATATCGCAACGTAGAAGAGGTTTGAAAGCTTAAAAAAGATGAAAATGAGTGATACGTATCAAATCCTCAATCAAACAAAGTCAAAAAACAATTGGAAGACTTCTAAGTTAAAAATCCACTTCAACAGACCAAGCAGATCAAGGAAAAAACCCTGAATTTTCCTCAAAAGGAGAGAATGGTGCTCCTATCCTTAAGAGACAAAGTTCCTTACAAGAGAATATAACCCTATGGTCAACTACAAGGGATAAACAATCAGGAGAATGGAACTCTAGTGAAAACTACAAACGAGGGTCGGTTCTGGAAAAGTTCAAAAAATGGCTCAAAAAGACTAAAAACTCAAAAACACTAATCAATGACTCTGTAAACTATTCAATGAGGAAGAGAGAAGGGAAAATAGATAAAAAAAAAATCATCAAACAAGAAATATCTAATCACAAGAAAAGGATTCAAGATGAAAAATAGGAAAAACTAGTCAAATTTCATCCCCAGTGGAGTCGACAATTTCTGTTACAGAATGTTTCACCTACAAAGAGATGAAACTTCCCTTGGATTACTAGACCCCTGTACCAAGACATGAACAATACAAGTGGACACTAACATTCCTTTAAACTTATCTTAACCAATCAGAATGAGGAGGAGAGAAAGGATATGATGAACTTGTTTTGACATTTGTCCTCACTGCTTCCAATCCCCAAACTTGATCTCCAAGCTCCCTAGCACAAATTGAGATCTGTAATGGACAACAAAGGAAAACAATTATCTCCTACTCTACAATATTATATAATACAAGTATTTCTACGAATATTAGAGAAAAAGTATACAAGAAAATGTAATAAGACATAAACTTGAAGGAAATAGGCCAAGTATATACTAATTGGAAAGACAAAAATAGGTACTTACAAACTATGTATGATTTTGTAGCACTTCTCCAAGCTCTCCTTATCCATCCCTTGCATGAGTATTGAAATCAAAATGCAGATGCTTCCTCCAGAATCAAAGGTTCGATATCTCAATTGTTCCCCCATTCACCATGGAAATCCGTCATTATATAGGATTTGGAGTTTTAACCACCATGCAGAAGATCACACACTAGATCCACTAAATTGGGATCTCCAATATTTTTAGGGATCAAATATCTCTCAAATATTTTAGGGAGAAAATATATCTCAAGGATTTTGAGGAAATATCTCTCAAGATCCACCAAATTAGGATTTTTGTTTGATAAAATCTCTCAACCATCCATGAAATTATCGACTTATCCTTGAGATTAGGAAACTAAATGTGAGGTGGATTCTCACACTAAATTAATTTCCTTATTATGAATAATAATGAATAATTCATGTGCACATAGTATTTTGACCTTCATATGATATATTTCTCCTCCACATTTACTGGGGATTGTGACAAATGTTCTTTCATGCAGCCAATTTGTTGAGACACTGAACAAATTGAATGTGACACTAGGTAAGGTGCATACAACACTTGCAATAGTGCATATGACACTTAAAAAGATTCATATGACACTTTCTGAAACTTGCGAGACTTAGGTGCAAAAATCAGGCGTGACATTTTGGTGTGTACCAGTTGGTTGGGATATATCCAAACAAAGTGGTACCACATGAGAATGCCTATGAGGCCAGCTAGGGGGACACCAAAACTACTATCGATGAGACCATGATGATTCTCCAGGAAATGCCAATGGGGATTTTTAGGAGAGATGAAAAAAATGGAACCTTTTTGAGAATTCCAATGGGGTTCATCAAGAAGGAACTAAACAAATGAAAGAAACAACCCCTAACTAATAATTCTTATGAGGATGGTTAGTAGGGGTGATCATGAGGACATACCCATCTAAGAATGTTGATGAATCTATCTAGATGGGAGGGGGGAGGGGGAACTCCTCCTCATAATTTCAATGGATTTAGTGAGGAGGTGACTATGATACCACCTCTCCTAATATTGTCAATGGGGCTAGTTAGGAGAGGATAAGGGAGGGATATTTCTAGAGAATTCCAATGGGGTTGGTCCAAAGTGTATCACTCAAAGAAAAAAATCCTCCTAGTAATGCTAATGGGACTAACTAGGAGGGAATAGAATGATTCCACCAAATGAGGGAATTAGTTGTATGCAAAGAGCATTCCCCCATCTAGGTGTAAATCCAACAAACATTGACAAAAAATGTGGGATTCTAGAGGGTGCAGAGATCAACATGATGAGAAGAAATGTGTAAGGCCCAACTATGTTATGGTGACTAAATGGACTCCCAATCCCTAGGGGGATGTAAAATAATGGACACCAAAATGAAATAAGGGTCCCTATTTTAGGATGTCTATGAAAGGGTTTTTTTTATCACTGAGTAGATGGAAAATGCATAAAATGGAAGGCTTGATCCATCTACACAAATGAGGGGGTCCTATAAGATATTTTTGGTAATGACAGGAAAATGCAACGAGTAGAAGGGAAGTAATCTATGCTAAATGTTGAGGAAATCAAGGCCTAGTGGAGACCCATATCTATGAATAAAAGTCATTATCCATGGGTATTCCCTATCATGGGAAAAATAAACATGGTTCACATATTCTACATCAAAGGAGGTGGATGGAAGACTAGTGAAAAAGTGTGCCACCAATGATGATATCAAAGATACATGAGGCAAGATATGAGTTCTTTGATGTAGATATGTATAAAAGAGGAGGTTCTAAGACAACTTTGATCCTATGGAATATGACAGATATATAATTTTCATGGAATTCTCATTGGTATGCACTTCAAAGGGACCAATCTCAAGGCTGGGTTGAGAATTGGTTAGGGTTGACTCATCTTGGTGAATAGAATCCAAATGGGGGAGAATGTCAAGAGCATCCCAATACTATGGTATATGGGGAAAGTTATGAGAATAATGGCCATAAGAGTCACACAAATCACAAGGGTGATTGGCTCATAGGGAATTAATATGATTGGTCGAAGACATAGGAATAGAGACTACCATAGTGGGTATGGAGGACTAATGTTCTAAGTCTTTGACATTGTAAATTTCCTTAAGATTAGGTAGCCTTGGAAAACTAAAGATAGTGTAGCAAGTGGTATTGCATATGAAACATGGTAATATGGGCCTAGATGTAGTGGTTTAGGTGGCCATGGCTTGTTTGGAAGAGTTGGTTCTCCCTTTGACTTTGACATTTCCCCCTTTGTCAAATCCTTTTCTTTTTGTCATTGGTGAGGTGAATCATACACAGGTTGATATGGGGAATGTGAAGGTTGAGGTGTACATTATACATGTGTCTTGGGAAAACTAGTGTGCACATGTATAGGCTACATGGGGGTCAAAGAAAAATAAGTTCTTGGCTCCAAGCTTGAAAGAGAAGTGGGAGGTGGACCCAAATGCCACACCAAAATTCAAAGGGTGAGGTTAGGAAAGGTTGGGGTAGCCATAATCGAGGTATTGACAATACAAGTGGGTGGTAATAATAAAGGTACCTGTCCGAAGGGATATCATGGATGTGGTCACGACATGCTTAGTTGAGGCATGGAGAATGCAAGTGTGGAAGGTCCAGTTATGGCTTATGGGTTTGAGCCCTCTGGTCCATGGTTGGATGAAACTATGCAAACATTAGAAGACTTGAAATAATGACTACTAGAGGTGGTCTGTAGTGTGCATCCAACAATATGGAGTCTTTGTAGACTTTGGGGCTAATTTCATTGAAAAGATTAGTAGTATGGTCCTCACCTATGGAAGAAACCACATTTTCAGGATGAGGGTAGGCTTGAGGGTCAAGGTAAGTCAGTTGATCAATGGTGAAAAGATTCCCATTATGGGGGAAATCATATTACGAAAACCTGACGAGGCCATGTAATTCATGGAATACATGAATTTGCATCCTAAAAAGTATTTATAATCCAGAAGGGCATCTATAATCTCAACATTGACATGGAAGTATTTTCCCACTATCTTGATGGGATAGTTTTATTAAAGGCCATAGGATTGAGAATGTTGAGCATCATACGCTTGGAGGGAGATTGTATATGGGACAAGGGTAGGGGATAATATCTATTGTCAAACATGAGAATACATGATTCATGTGGATGTTCCTTCATAAAAAATACAAAACTAGATGTTGTACTTTTTGATGATCATTGGGATCTGGAAAGAGATAGAAGAGGGGAAGAAAACAGGCTTAGCTTGATCACTATTGAAGGTGATCATGCAATCATTCAAAGGGTCAAAAAATACTAAGGTAGAAACAAAATAGTTTTTTTGTGTGGGTCATGTCTCAAGGACCTCGAGGGCTGACATGATACTGGGGGATTGGGCTAGATCATCAACAATGCTATAATGTTGGGATACCTTACATGAAAGTGAAAAAGATTCCATCAAAGTGGAACCTTTGGGACCTTTGAAGGGATATTGATAGTTGGTCAACGGATCTGTAAAATCCATGGGGTGGAAGAAGGAGGATGAGAAGGCACAATTTTTTGTGCATTAGGGGCATAGCATACTATTAGGATCGTGTAGTGTGATCTAGGTGGATATTGGTGGTCACCCACCTATTACAACTAGATCCTCTTTCCCATTTTGTTCAACACGTTCTTCTATACTTCTTTGTAATTGCGGGTTCTACACTTCTGGTGTTGTCTGAAGCCCCACAAATCCTACAGGTGGATACTGGTGGCCTCTCACCTAATCCAATTGGCTTATTTTGTATGTTTTCATTTCAACACATCTCGTTGTACTTTCATGGTTGTTTAGTTGTTTTGGGGCCCTAAAAATTTTTTTTTGTCTCGCCATAGTCAAACTATAGATGGAGTCAGAGTTTGACGATAAAATGTGTATTTCTCTGAAATACCATTCCAATGGGCTATCACACACCTAAAACATAGGTCGTATGCAAACGTTACGACCCTAGGAAGTTGAGGTATCAACTTGCACCAGTTTACCCATAGGGTCCCACATGAATTTTGTTGTTTCACCTTCTAGGGTTAGGTTTTTGGATGTCTAGGGCTTTGGAATTCATGATTCATATAAAAAAATGACTCTGGGACCTCATTGTAATCTATTTTTCTCAAACGGATGCATGTAGTAGCCATATCTCTTCTCAGAGATAGCTACCACCATTCGAGCAAGTGTTTCAGTTCTACAGTTTTATAGTTTCAACCTATTTCATTATTCAATAAAAGTTATTTTTCACTGGATATATGTGTTATTCTTCATATCTTTGTGTTTATCATATTTATTCTATTAATTAGTTCGTTCCGCTCATAAATATGGATCAATGGTATCAGGGTGGTCTGCTCTTATTTTATTTTTCTTCGTGCATGTCCCCAACAAGATCTGGGTATAAGAAGTTGGAACTTTAGCCAATCGAGCCATTGCAAGATATGCCATGCCAATCCTGACAACAACCCATGGGGAATGAAAAGAAATATGATGGAGTAGGAGATCCTATTAAAATGTTTTTCGAGAAAGCCTCACGTGAAAAAGGAACAGAATGATGGACAACTTTGCACAGATCCTTCGACGAATGCCCACAGGAGAAGGATCTTCATCAAGCGGCCATGAAACCCCCTTCAAGGTACAAGTAAATTTTGATATTCCATTATTTGAAGGACCGATATATGTGGATGTTGTAGATAAATGGTTGAATCTATTCGAAGAGTATTTTTTGGTCCACAATTTTTTCGATAGGGAAAATATCACTTTTTCCCTCCTTAAGGTTGTTCCCCATGTTAAATATTGATGGGATACTGTTGACGGGCGAAATTGACCACTCGTCAACTGGAGGAGTGAATCCGGTCCAGGGTTGTCTACTTAACCCAAGCCGTTTGGATTAATCCATTACGACAGGTTTAACGGCTTCGTAAGCCGATCTATGTCCTAAGCAAGTGAAAACAAAACTAAAGAAGATAACTTAATAAAAGCACTCGCTGAAAGCTATATACAAATCTACAATATACTTACAGTTCACTAACTAATATTTACAAAATAGCTCTACTTATTATATGTACAATATGATTATATCTCTGATATATGTATAACATTTACAGAATGCAAATTTTGATCGAAATCTGCGAAAATCAAATATGAATTGATTTATGACAACAAAACTATCATTCAGTCTCTTTTGATTATTTTTTATAACGTTTATAAAAAAAAATAAACACAATAGGAAACTGTCTAAATGAAACAGAAATGAACAGTAAAATGTGTTTAGATTACAGGGAATTTCTATATTAATTAAACTAATAAAATAAAACTAGCAAACTAACCTATAATCGCATCTCCTATTTGTCCTGTGGATAGCATCTAATTTTGTTGTTTGATGAGGCCAACCCGCACCAAATATTACCAATGCTTCTCGTAAATGCGAAGCAATAATGATTGAATGCTAATGACAGAACATGTAAGAGATGTAGCAACAACAATTCTATAATTTGACAAATGATCACATTAAGATAAATCTAGCTGTAAAAATTTGCATATAGCTGCTCATTGAATAAAGAAGATTAACCTTCTAATCATCAAATTTGAACAGGATAATTGCTGTATATAATATGAGAGACATAAAACATGGACATCATATAAATTCCATCACATCAATCTGTAATAAACCATGATATCTAAAGTAGTCACAATTTAATTACAAATCAAAATGAGCAAAACTTGAACGAAAATATGATATATCGAAGATAAAGTTGTACCAACATCAAATTCCATTCAAGTTTGTCAATCATAAATCCATAGTTTCTTCTCCTAGGTAGCGATGGTCCTTAGTTTACAAAATAATACATTTATATAGGCTACAGGATCAAAATGTTTCCTGTGGATATCATCAAATTTGTTCCAAAAATTGTGGGGGATGCAACCTCCCAGATTCTCATTGCTATCAAAACTAACAGCCTATTCTAAAACCACATAAAGAAATAGCATGTTGAGAGAAGCCACCAATGATTCAAATCTTCTTTAGAAATCATATGTACCTGTGAACACACAAGAATAAACAATTTCAGATTGCATTTTGATTGTAAAAATAGGGAATTCGAATTTTAGTAACTAGCTATAGAATCTCATGATTCTGTAGCTAGTTATAATTATAACTAGAATCGTGTTTTATTAAATCAATCAGAACAGACTAGATGTAATTTGAGCCAACAAATCATGTATTCTAATTAAAAATAAAGACAAAATCATCCTAAAATTATTTTTAAAACACCATACCTCCAATTAAGGGATTCGTCTTAATCAAGCAATTTTCGAATTCACAATGGCAGTCGCCACTTCCACGTTCTTAAAAACAATAGACCCTGTGGTTTTTTGTCTTTTATCATTGGTTTGGGCTACGAATCGTAGTCTTCCATTCTCTTTTGTTATCAAATTCACCAAGTCCTCCAAGGACTTGATCCGAGACTAAAGTAAAGGCACATCTCTATAATACCTATCGAGCCATGACTGACATTCGTTGCATTGCGGCTGAATAGACTATGTATTAGCAGGTGGGGAATTTTCCATTTGACTTGTAGGTTCTCTGTTGAGTTTGATTCTAGAGAAGTCAGGGTTGTCTTTAAGACACGGTGGAAGGTTTGTCACATAATCATAGGGTTTACCAGAGAAAAGTCCATACGAATATGGATATTCTTCAGTTAGAAACCGTTCATTTTCCGAATTGGAATCCTCGCTTAACACAATTGGGTTTTGGTCTACATAGGGCTTAGGTTTATTTAGAGCACATCGTGAAACCCAATGCATGGCCCTTTTACCCTTGTAATTGATATCACTATTACCTTTACACTTTTTCTTTGCAAATTTTTTAATAGACTTACGACCACCTTTGGGATATGAATCAGGTAGAGTGTCGGGTTGGGTAGTGTCCGGATAGGTTGAGGGTTCCACAGAGGGAAAGAGTGAAGGAGGAGGGATGGCAGGCTCGATGAGGGTTTCTATAATGACAGACTTGTCAACCTATCCTATTTCAGTGCTAACAAAACCATTCCGTAACATGAAGGCCTCCCAACAATCATCGTTTAACTTCAACTGATGAACTATAATAATTTTAATCAAACAATGGTGGAACAAGCTAGAATCAGATTTCTGCCTTTTAAAATGCTTTTCCATTTTGTATAAACTTTGAAGAAGAAAATAGGGCATGTTTAGGGGAAAATCGATAAAAATCATGAGCAACCGTAAGTGATATAAGAAAACCAAACCATATCTACCCTCACAGGTAACGAACTGCTTGACAATAGCTAACAGATAGTGCCATCTAGGTTTCAGAGCTGTAACGGGCATACCTTTGTCACAGCTAGTAATCTTCCTTGAGGTAAACAACAGTGACCAGGGAACCTCCTCAACCTTTGAGTTTTTAAACCACTTTTGTCCCATGGCTGGCAGACCGGTGGCTTGGCTAATGAAATCTTCATTTAATTCAAGTTGGACATCTCATATTTTAGCTCTGCAACCGTCAAACGTTAGCGTGAATTGTTGAGCAACTGTTAAATTAAAACACTCAAAATTTTAAACAAAGACCCGCCAGCCATTCCTCTCTAAGTCTTCTCGGGAATTATCAAATGATAAAACCATCTAGACACCGTTGGGCTCAATTATCACTACAGGGGCCATGGCTAACAGCACAGGATCGACAAGGTATTTGGCAATAGGGTTTGACAGAACAGGAATAGAGTCATTGCCCTAAGCTTCCCCAACACAATGCAAAGGAAGCTCGAAATGCTAGGGAGGAGCGTTAATGCTATGCGTGTGAGGAAAATCGTATAGATCGAGGCCATGCAAAAACATCATACTAGGTTGTACTTGGAATGACACCTCGGTGTAATGGTACAAAAATCATAACAGTTTAAAACCAACATATGCATATCCACGATTTAGTCAAAATGTCAAATAATTGAATCAAAGTTTTTATAAATTAAAATTCCATTACATTAGTCGAATGCTAAATGGGTGGTGGTTTGATACATATGTAACCAGTGGTGTGTTCGAGGCCAAGGAGTTATACCATGAAAACAACCATGCTCATAACAGAATAAAACAAATCGACGATAAACCATATGAACATTAACCCTTTGATGAAATCAAACATGAATTCCAGCTATTTCATTTTCATACTGTAGTTATGAAAACGAAATCGAAAAGCAGGCATGTAAAAAGCGACGTATAATGGTGTTGTTTAAAGAGAAAGGTTGCGATGAGTAATGAGAATTTAAAAACCCTGTGTAGGCAGCTTGTAAAAATAAAGATTAGTATGGCTGCCAACAATGGCGACACACTGGTAGAAGCAATTATCTCTGCCAAATGAACAAGTCTAGATTAGGATAATCAGAAAAACTTCAACTCGAAAACAACCAAGAAACTATTTGAACATCATTATCAATCATAAAAAATTCCAGTTTTAGATTGCTTGTTATTTTAAAAGACGAAAACTGATGACAATATTGACAAAAGAGAGTCACGATGTTAAGGTTAAAATCTCCAATACTGTTGACAGAGCCGCTGCTGCCAGCAGGCATCCATAGGCTCGACAGGGGTGCCATTTAACCCACTATGATATCTGTATCCTGCCAAGAAGTTCCAGATCAGAATGAAGGATATTTAAGGTCAAAAGATTTCATATCTGAGAATTTTCATATACCTGACATTGCTTCGCTGCCAGTGGGCCTGTTCAGTACCCCGGCAAAGTTATCTTGGCATCATGCATGTATTTACCCGCTACCAGCGGACCTGTTCAGTATCCCGATGGGTTTACAAGCACTTCCCACAGCTCTCTGAAGATTTATTTAGTTTTAAAGATATTTAATCGAGTGGAGTGACGCTGAAAATCCTGATATTTTGGACATATTTTTATAAATTACAGACCTTGAGAGAATTTTTTAACTATCCTTCATTAAGATCTAGAGATAGTTTGTTAATAAAATGACCTTCGAAGGCAGGGAGACATCTCTGAGTTGTTCTCTTAAGGAACAGGGACAGCGTAAGAAGAAATTTTTATGGATGATCGTGAAAAGCTTCAGTTACAGATTGAAATCAAGAAACACTTTTCAAACAACAAGATTTCTTTAACATGGCTGTAAACTTCAGAAAAATATCATAATTGATGTTTTAACAATCTTCTGTAGTCATTTCAGAGGAGAAGTTTTTTTGTTCTCTTTGTCTGAAACAGTTCATGATGTAGGTATGTGTGTTTCAAAATAAAAACTGGTAAGCATAAGGGAAGAATCAAAGCCAAAATAGCAAAGAAAAATGAAAAGCAATAAAAACAAAGATATTTGCACAGTGTACATGGGATTGTCATCAGGTGAAATACCTTTTCAGAGCTTGGCCATTCACCAGATAGGTGTCTGGCTGTCCCTCTAGATTCTATAATCGGAAGGAGCTGGGACCCAGTTTCTCAGCAATAAAAAATGGTCCTAGCCACATGTTCTGAAACTTGGTATGCTCTCCTTTTCCCTCATGCGGTTTGTCCCATTTTAGGACAAGGTCACCTACCTCAAAATTTCTATCAGAGGCAGAATTGGAATCAAACTAGCTTTTAACAACGAGTTGATGTTGATCCAATTTTCGTTTCGCTTGAGCCCTCACTTCTTCTAATTTTAACAACGCGTTAATTCGATTCTCCAAAGGGGGATAGTCCTCTTCTTGTATTTTCTGTGATAGCTGCAGAGAGGGAAGGAGAATATGTGGTGGTAGAATTGCCTCCCTGTCGTAAATGAGAAAGAAGGGTGAGTTACCTACAACATTTTTTGGAGTCACTCTATCAGCCCAGATTGTGTTTAACAGTGCATTATGCCAATTTTTATGGTTTTCAGAGACCGTTCTCTTGATAATTTTGATTAGATTTTTATTAGTTGATTCTGCCAATCTATTGCCTTGAGGGTAATAGCTGGAAAAATATTTTAGTTTAATTCCTTTTTCCAGAGTGAAATCACTCATCTCAAGAGATAGAAAATAGGAAGCGTTATCAAATATGAGGCAGTCAGGGATACCAAAACGAGTAATAATATTTGAATTCAAGAAGGTTATTACCTGACTAGTATTTACATCTTTTAATGGGGAAACTTCGGACCACCTGGTGAAGTGATTTGTGGCTATTATGATAAACTTATGCTGCTATGAAGATGGCGGATTAATTGGACCTATAATATCAAGACCCCACTACTGAAAAGGGGAGTCTACTGAAACAAGTTGCAGAGGGAAGGCTGATTTATGTATCCGTCCGGATGCTTTTTGAAAAATAACACATTTGTGACACAAAGCCTGAGCATCTTTAAAAAGTGTGGGCCAGTAGTAACCTGCTCTTAATACTTTATGGGTAGTGATATCTCCACCAAAATGCCCACCAGCTTCTCTCGCGTGCAATTCCAATAAGACCTTTTCTGCTTCATCTTTCTCAAGACAATGCATTAGTACTCCATCAAAATTTTGACGAAACAGAATACCATTAATCAACTGAAAGGAAGCAGATTTTAATCTTAGCGCTCTTCCTTTTTGTGGGATCTAGGTGACGGGGAGCTGACCCATGTTCAAGACAAAATTTTATATCATCATACCAGGGACTAACAGGGTTTTGTGCACAGCAGATTAAATTTTGGTAATGTTGTCCTGGATTGGACATATAAATTTCCTCTTGTTGTCCTGCAGCTAAGTCAGCGACTAACTTGCATAACCCTTTTCCTCTCACTATTTGTGCTGGGATGATTTCTATGTCATACTCTTGCAAGGATGTGACCCAGCTTGGCCTCTTTTCGCCTAGTTCTTTTTGTACTAACAGATTTCTGACGACCGGGTAAGGGACAACGATTTTCGTCCTAGATTTCAAAAGATAAGATCGGAAGTGCTTTACTGCTTTAAAAATAGCATAGGCTTGCTGATCTACTGCTGGGTAATTAAGCTCTATGCCTTTGAAGGTTGTACTCATAAAGGCAATTGGGACTTCATTGTTTCGTTCTTTTGAGTTAGGACAGTGGCGTAAGAGTGGTCAGAAGTGAATGTGTAGAGAGTGAAGTCTTGCGAAAATTCGGGGCTCATTAGAGAAGGAGCATCTATTATGGCCTTTTTTATTGAATTAAAATCCTGGTTTTCTAATGGTCCCCAATGGTATTGTACGTCCTTTTTTATTAGGTTTTGTAAAGTTCTCACCATTTCTGAAAAACTGGGGACGAATCTCCTGACAAAGTTTATCTGACCTAAGAAAGATTGCATAGACTTTTTCGACGAGGGAGGGGGAAGTTTCGAAATGACTTGAGTTCTTTTAGGGTTGATAATCATCCCTTCGATTGATACAATAAATCCTAAGAGCTTACCTTGTTCTATTGTGAAGATAGATTTTTTAGGATTCAAAGAAATGATGTACTTACGACATCGCTGTAGAACAGATCTTAAATGAGCTAGATGATCTGTTTTGTTTTTCAATAAGATAGTAACGTCATCCAGATAAACTATGACAGATTGATTGATTAAGCCTCAGAAAGCGATGTCCATCACTCTCTGGAAAGTGGCACCAGCATTTATGAGTCCGAAGGGCATCTTCCTATAAGCGTAGGTGCCCCATGGAGTGGGGAAGGTGGTTTTAAGTTGGTCTAGAGGGGACATCAGGACTTGGTTATACCCTGAAAAACCATCCAATAACGATAATATTTCAGA
This sequence comes from Picea sitchensis, assembly GCA_010110895.2. NCBI lineage: Eukaryota > Viridiplantae > Streptophyta > Pinopsida > Pinales > Pinaceae > Picea > Picea sitchensis. Next base: position 133,919 of record SNQJ01S0002520.1, read on the forward strand.
ACCAGATACCTGTTGAAGGATCTGTTCCATGGGTGGGACATGGTAGTTGTCTTTATCAGACGCTCAATTAAGATTTCGGAAATCGACACATAGTCAAATTTCACCACTCTTCTTCCAGACAGGGACAAGATTAGAGACCCATTGCGTGTGCCTAACTAGGAAGATTATCTTAGCATTCAGGAGTTTATTTAATTCCTTCTTGACAGTAGGTTCGAGTTTTGGATGCATTTTCCTTAACTTTTTTTGAAAAGGTTGGGTTTGGGGTTTCATAGGAATAACGTGTTGTATGATGTTAGGGTCAAAGGTTTTTAGGTCGTCGTACGTCCAAGAAAAAACATCTTTGAATTCCTTAAACAATTTAATAAATGTTTCTTTTTCTTATTCAGAGCATCCTACCCCTAAATTAATGCACTGTGGATTGTCTTTAGTTCCCAAGTTTACTTTTTCATGCATTAAATAGGAACTATTCATTTTATAGTTCACTGATTTTTTGAACTTGTCCTGAAGATCATAAAAATTTTCTAATCTAACTACAGATTTAGGGATAGAATTTACCATGTCTGATGAAGATTTAGGAGATCTCGGATCTGGTATTACCATGAAGTCACGGAGATTCTCGTCATGAGTACCTTCGTCGATTACTACACCCTAGAAAGTTTCTTCCATATGAAGGAAACTTATAATCTGTTGATCGTTATCGAAGACTCTCCAATTCGTGATGTTGTCGGGGACGGATGGTCTGAACAACAATTCGATGGAGAATGCATTCAGAGACAAGCCTTCTGTAGGAAAAAGTTTTGAAGCTACATTAGCTAACAAGTCAGCTTCCGAATTATTCAATCTAGGAATAGAATTTATGTTAAGTGCAGAAAACTTATTCATCAAATTCCATACGTCAGATTGGTAGCTTTTAAGGTGCGGAGATAAACAGTGGATAGAATTTTTTACCTGTCTAACCATAATTTTTGAATCGCCAAAGACAATCAAATTTTGAACGTTCATATCTAATGCTTTCCTGAGGCCTTGCAATAAAGCCTCATATTTTGTTGTGTTGTTTGTACATTCAAACTCTAACCTGCACGCAATCATGGTTTTGTTACCTGCTGGATCAATAATCACGCAGCCTGCTCCAGCTCCTTCTTTGGGTTTTGACTCGTCAAAGTAAAGAGACCATATTTGTTTTTTGTCGGGTACATGTGACCATTGGGTAGAAGTTGTTGGCTGCATATATGTTACAATTTCAGACTGTTGTTCCGGATTAGTGATAGTGGAAGTTTTGGCCATGAAATTTCTGAAAAAGGTATCCATCCCTTGTATTTCAGGTGAATCGGCAGAAGGTGTAAATGGCTCATTGGGATCATTTAAATATGTCACTGTGAACTTTAGGTAACGTTCATGACTTACCTTGATTATGTTGGGTTTCCATTCTTGGGCAGCCACAAGTGAGACCAATCTGTCGCGAAATAGCCGTGTAGCTGTTCTGACCAGTCTCTGTTTAAAAAAAACCATAAACTTCTGGGATATCTATGACAATAATATCAATTACTTGGTGAACTTTAGGGTTAGACGACAATCTTATAAGCACATTTCTCAATTCGCCTATAACTTTAACACTAGTTCGATCAAGCTGGATGATCTTCAAGGTGGATGGTTGAACTTCAACATTAATCTTTTGACACACAGACCATGCCATTACATTATATGATGCTCCTAAATCTACCATACAGTTGTGCACGTTCCTATTGAAGATTTCAAAAGTTAACAAAAATAGAGGGACATTTCTGCTAGCACTAATGGCAGAAGCCTGTTGCTTTTTACTCGCGGCCTCTAAAACTAATTTATCTACATTTGTTACATTATTTATAAGAAGGTCTCTTTTCTCATGAGAATAAGAAGTAGTCTTGGTGGAGGCCTTCTGAGGAACTTCGGGGTTGTTCTGAAAACCTTTGTTACTCCTTGGATTGCCATTTTTGTTGTTCTCTACAATGTTCTGTAGCATTTTTTGTAGAAGGAACAAGAATTTTAATAATTCATAAACAAAAATATTATCCCTTAACTTTTTTAGATATTCAACCAAATCATAATCTAAGCTTGGGTTTACATAATTCTTTTTAGTCTCAGTTGGTCTAGACTGTTTTGGGGGTAAATTCATAGTGATTTCAGAAGAAGGCTTGTTTGTTGTCTTACTGCTAGTATTGTAAGGATGTACTGTTTTGAAATTAGCTTGAAAAATACTATCTGAGAAATGTCCAAAAATGTTCGGAGAGGATTCATCTTCTTCTACTATCTCTTATTCTGCTACTTCCTCAGGGATCTCAGGAGGCATCAAGTTATCTTGTGCTTCTAGAATCGTTTGAATAGAAAATTGCAGGCTTTCTAGATTTAGGACTTCAGTATTTGAATTAGATCGGTTGGTGGGAAAAGGCTTCCTAAATGGGGGTTTGTAGGGCCCTTTGCTCGAAGAAGCTTCTTCATCCGTCCTTTTCAAATCTATAACATGATTGGACAGTTTTTGAATGACTTTCTATAAGTTTTCTAAATCTGAGCTTTCCGGTTGTGCTTTGTTTTGGGAAGGTATAGGGAGGATTTCGATTTTCTTTTTGGAAGATGAACTAGTCTCTATTTCGTTGCTAGTAGTGTCTTTTAAGCTGAGGATGTCTTTCTCAATATGACTGGCCTCTTCGAAGGCTTCTAACAACGTGGCTTTCTTAGATCTCTTTACCCAAATGGTTATGCTTTGATGTAAGGATTTCATATAATATGCTATGATAAGATTCTCGGTAGGCATCAAATCCGTAGGGATTCGATTCTTTAGTGTTAAGAATATTTGATTAAAGTCTTTGATCTTCTCTTTGGGGTTCATTATTAAACTAGAAAGCTCCATGACTAGAACTTCTGGAGACTTGTCATCTCCAAATTTCTCAAGAAAATAGGATTCAAACTTCTCTCATGACACGATGGTATGGGGCTGTTGGGTGAAGTACCAGGTGGAGGCATTGCCCTCAAAGGTGTAGGGAAACAATCTATAGACTATGTCTTTGTGCTCGACACTACGGAGTCTAATCGCTAACATAAACTTTTTGATGTGATCTTCAGTGATTTGTTTAGAGTCCGGATCAAATTTAGGGAGCCATTTCTCCAGGTGTTTGGGTAAGGGATGTTGAGGCCCAGGTATGGCCACTGCATCTTGGTCGAGCCAATGTCTGGCGGGATTGTTCTGGTTGGCCATAGGTGTGGGTGGTGTCGAAGGCTGGGATGAGGAACTGCCTGCGTTAGAGGATTCTTCTCCAGAAGAAGAACGAGATGAAGGAGGTGGTGATGGTGGTATACCAGATCCTCCTGCTGCAGGAGTGAGGATTGGATCTGTAGGGTTTAAAGTGAGGTCAGTGCCTCCAAGTTGTTCTCTGATATTAGAGAATTCTAATGGTTTGTCCAAAGGTCATTTTGGTTGTCTTAAACAGGCGAAGGCACTGTGTGTTCTTATGATAGATTGGCGGACAATCTCTTGTATGTCACCACCTGTAGGATTTAGAGTTATTGGTTCAACTGTGATCCATAGATCATCATTTGATGTGGTTGTTGTTTGAGGGACAATGTTGTCATTTGAATGGCTTCTAGTCACTATAGGTGAGCGGGTAGGTGTTGGAGGAGTCTTACGACCACCTCGTGCCATTAATAATTTTCAGGCCCTCCTTCTAGCGCCATTTGTTGACAGGAGAAATTGACCGCTCGTCAACTGGAGGAGTGAATCCGGTCCAGGGTTGTCTACTTAGCCCAAGCCGTTTGGATTAATCCACTCTGATGGGTTTAGCGGCTCCGTTAGCCAATCTAAGTCCTAAGAAAGTGAAAACAAAACTAAAGAAGATAACTTAATAAAAACACTCGCTGAAAGCTATATACAAATCTACAATATACTTACAATTCACTAACTAATATTTACAAAATACCTCTACTTATTATATGTACAATATGATTGTATATCTAATATATGTATAACATTTACAGAATGCAAATTTTGATCGAAATCTGCGAAAATCAAATATCAATTGATTTATGACAGTAAAACTATCATTCAGTCTTTTTTGATTACTTTTTATAACATTTATAAAAAAAAAGAAACGCAATAGGAAGCTGTCTAATTGAAACATAAATGAATAGTAAAATGTGTTTAGATTACAGGGAATTTCTATATTAATTAAACTAATAAAATAAAACTAGCAAACTAACTTGTAACCTGTAACCTGTAAACTAGCAAACATAAACTTTTGATGTTTGATGAAGCCAACCCGCACCAGATCTTACCAATGCTTCTCGTAAATGTGAAGCAATAATGATTGACTGCTAATGATAGAACATGTAAGAGATGTAGCAACAACAATTCTATAATTTGACAAATGATCACATTAAGATAAATCTAGCTGTAAAAATTTGCATATAACTGCTCATTGAATAAAGAAGATTAACCTTCTAATCATCAAATTTGAACAGGAAAATTGTTGTATATAATATGAGAGACATAAAACATGGACATCATATAAATTCCATCACATCAATCTATAATAAACCATGATATCTAAAGTAGTCACAATTTAATTACAAATCAAAATGAGCAAAACTTGAACGAAAATATGATATATAAAAGCTAAATCTGTACCAACATCAACTTCCATTCAAGTCTATCAATCATAAATCCATAGTTTCTGCTCCCAGACAACGATGGTCCTTAGTTTACAAAACAATACATTTATATATGCTACAGGATCAAAATGTTTCCTGTGGGTATCATCAAATTTGTTCCAAAAATTGTGGGGGATGCAACCTCCCAGATTCTCATTGCTATCAAAACTAACAGCCTATTCTAAAACCACATAAAGAAATAGCATGCTGAGAGAAGCCACTAGAGATTCAAATCTTCTTTAGAAATCGTATGTACCTGTGAACACACAAGAATAAATGATTTCAGATTGCATTTTGGTTGTAAAAACAGGGAATTTGAATTTTAGTAACTAGCTACAGAATCTCATGATTCTGTAGCTAGTTATAATTATAACTAGAATCGTGTTTTATTAAATCAATCAAAATAGACTAGATGTAATTTGATCCAACAAATCATGTATTCTAATTAAACACAAAGACAAAATCATCCTAAAATTATTTTCAAAACACCATACCTCAGATTAAGGGATTCGTCTTAATCAAGCAATTTTCGAATTCACAATGGTAGTCGCCGCTTCCACATTCTTAAAAACAACATACCCTGTGGTTTTTTGTCTTTTATCATTGGTTTGGGCTATGAATCGTATTCTTCCATTCTCTTTTGTTAGCAAATTCACCTGGTCCTCCAAGGACTTGATCTGAGACTGAAGTAAAGGCACGTCTCTGTAATACCTATCGAGCCATGACTGACATTCGTTGCATTGCGGCTGAATAGACTGTGTATTAGTAGGTCGGGAATTTTCCATTTGCCTTGTAGGTTCTTTGTTGAGTTTGATTCTAGAGAATTTGGGGTTGTCTTTAAGACATGGTGGAAGGTTCGTCACATAATCATAGGGTTTACCAGAGCAAAGTCCATACGAATATGGATATTCTTCAGTTAGAAACCATTCAATTTCCGAATCAGAATCCTCGCTTAACACAATTGGGTTTTGGTCTGCACAGGGCTCAGGTTTATTTCAGGCACATCGTGAAACCCAACGCGCGGCCCTTTTACCCTTGTAATTGATATCACTATTACCTTTACACTTTTTCTTTGCAGATTTTTTAACAGACTTACCACCACCTTTGGGATACGAATCAGGTAGAGTGTCGGGTTGGGTAGTGTCTAGATAGGTCGAGGGTTCCACAGAGGGAAAGAGTGAAGGAAGAGGGATGGCAGGCTCGATGAGGGTTTCTTTAACGATAGACTTGACAACCTGTCCTATTTTAGTGCTAGCAAAACCATTCCTTAACAGGAAGGCATCCCAACAATCATCGTTTAACTTCAACTGATGAACCATAATAATTTTAATCAAATAGTGGTGGAACAGGCTAGAATCAGATTTCTGCCTTTTAAAACACTTTGCCATTTTGTATAAACTTCGAAGAAGAAAATAGGGCATGTTTAGGGGAAAATCGATAAAACTCATGAGAAACCGCAAGTGATATAAGAAAACCAAACCATATCTACCCTCATAGGTAACGAACTGCTTGACAATAGCTAACAGATCGTGCCATCTAGGTTTTAGAGCTATAACGGGCATACCTTTGTCGTAGCTGGTAATCTTCCTTGAGGTAAACAACAGTGAACAAGGAACCTCCTCAACCTTTGAGTTTTTAAACCATTTTTGTCTCACGGATGGAAGACCGGTGGCTTGGCTAATGAAATCTTCGTTTAATTCAAGCTGGACATCTCCTATTTTAGCTCTCCAACCATCAAACATTAGTGCGAATTGTTGAGCGACTGTTAAATTAAAACCCTCGAACTTTTCAACAAAGACTCGCCAGCCATTCCTCTCTAAGTCTTCTTGGGAATTATCAAATGATAACAATGTATGGACACCATTGGGCTCAATTCTCACTACAGGGGCCATGGCTAACACCACAGGATCGACAGGGTATTTGGCAATAGGGTTTGACAGAATAGGAATAGAGCCATTGCCTTGAGCTTCCCCAACACAATGCAAAGGCAGCTCGAAATGCTAGGGAGGAGTGTTAATGCTATGCATGTGAGGAAAATTGTATAGATCGAGGCCATGAAAAAACATCATACCAAGTTGTACTTGGAATGACACCTCGGTGTAATGGTACAAAAATCATAACAGTTTAAAACCAACATATGCATATCCATGATTTGGTCAAAATGTCAAATAATTGAATCAAAGTTTTTATAAATTAAAATCCCATTACATTAGTCAAATGCTAAATGGGTGGTGGTTTGATACATATGTAACCAATGGTGTGTTCAAGGCCAAGGAGTTATACCATGAAAAAAACCATGCTCATAACAGAATAAAACAAATCGACAATAAACCATATGAACATTAACCCTTTGATGAAATCAAACATGAATTCCAGCTGTTTCGTTTTCATACTTGCAGTTATGAAAATGAAATCGAAAAGTAGACACGTAAAAAGTGACGTATAATGGTGTTGTTTAAAGAGAAAGGTTGCTACGAGTAATGAGAATTTAAAAACCCTGTGTAGGCATCTTGTAAAAATAGAGATTAGTATGGCTGCCAACAGATACTTACTCTTAGAAAAGGGTCGTAGAGTAATCTGTAATGCTTGTGGTGGCCCCTACACGGGATTCCTTTCGGGACACCATTAAAGGATAATACTATCATGTTGGAAGCTACGAGGACCAATACACCAGATGGACCACCCTACCTCAAGAAAGGGACTAGATAGTACAAGATTTCACCAATATTTTCCATACCCTACACACCAAATTGGGTATCAAAGACTTTAAGCGTCATCTGGTGATAAAATATCGTGACTGTTTTCATAGATACATTCAAACAAAAATGGATTTTATGTTCTCCTAATTTGTCACAGATTATAGATACGTTGTCAAGATCGAGCAGAAATTGAAGCAGAAAGGGCGAGAGTTTGGGTCTGCAAACCCCTTGCAGTCGAAGTAGGGAAAAGGTGGCCCCAACCCACACAGCAAGGGACCAAGTCGAGATGGCCACCCTCAGGACAACCATCCCAAGCTGAAACATAAGAAGGACAATGAGAAGACGAATGAGGACACGAGAAAATGGTGTGAGTACCATAAAATCCCTTGGCACAACACCGAAGAATGTTTCTCCAAGTAGTCCCTCATGGTTGAACTAAAGGCTTCCGAGTCAAAGACCGATTATGATTCTTAATCAAATCCTGAAGGAGGGAAGTAGATTATTGATGCTAAACCCAGTTCCACTGTCGCTACCACCAAAGTCCGACCAAGTGAACCAGAAGAACTAGAGGAAGGGGAACACCTCTTTCACTCGCATATGTGGGTAAAGGGGGCTTCACTGCATTTCATTCTCGATAGCGGTATTGAAAAGAACATGATTTCAACAGAGGTTGTCAAGGGACTGGACCTACCAATGACACCACACTTATATCCCTACACCATCGGTTGGATTCGTCAAGGAAGAGATCTATGTGTCAGCCAACAGTGGTGTCTACCCTACAACATCAAGCCTTTCAAAGATGAGGTATTGTGTGATATTGTTCCCCTTGAAGTTTGTGATGTTCTTTTAGGAAAACCATATTTGTGGAAGTGTCATGTTGTGTATGAGTCTAGAACCCACAACTTTATTATTAATTTTGGTAGAAAATTGTATAGGATACCAGAGGTAGCACCACCTACTATTATTTCTTTAATCTCTACTAAGAAATGCAGTAAGTTCATCTCACATACCGGGAAGTTTGTATTCTTTGTGATCCATGCTCACACTAATCAGAAAGTCACTACCACATACATGGCCTCTACACAGATCCTCTCTTTACAGTAGAAACAAGTTGATAGGAATGTGGAAGAATACAAAGACATATTCTCCTCACCTACAGAGGTACCAAAACGCTGCCAAGTCAAGCATCCAATTGATCTGACCCCCGATGCACCTCTACCTAATGGACCAGTCTATCATCGCTCACTGATGGAAAATGACAAAATCAGGTGTCAGATCCAAGAGCTTCTTGGAAAGGGGCACATCATACCCAAATCTTCCCCTTGTAGAAGCCCAATTGTATTGGTGTAGAAGAAAGATGAGACTTGGTGACTCTGCATTGATTACAAAGAATTAAACAAAATTACAGTCAGGAACCGGTACCCCATTCCCAGGATTGATGACCTTCTTGACCAATTCAAGGGGGAAAAGTTCTTCAACAAGATTGACCTAAAATATGGCTACCACTAGGTTCCCATCGAACCAATTGATGTATGGAAGACAACCTTCAAATCTAAAGAAGGTCTCTTCGAATTGCGAGTCATGCCCTTTGTCTTAACAAATGCACCAACCACTTTAATGAGGTTGATGGATGATGTATTGAGACCCTTCACCAACTCCTTTCTGGTGGTATATTTTGATGACATCTTCATATTCAACAGAATGTGGGAGGAGCGCATGCCACATATTCAATAAGTTTTGAGCAATCTGCGATAGCACAAGTTATATTCCAACTTGGAAAAATTCTCTTTTGGAATGAACAAGGTCCAATACTTGGGATATATTGTTGATGAGCATGGGGTACATGTTGATCCAGCTAATATATGACTCATCTATGACTAGCCTAACCCGACCACACTGACTGAGCTTCGGTTCTTCTTGGAAATTGCCAACATCTATCAATGCTTCGTGTTAGGATTCTCCCATATTGCATGGGCCCTCAGCCAGGTGACCAAGGGCGGTAGCAGGGAAAATTTTGTGTGGGGGAAGGAACAACAATTAGAATTTGATGATCTAAAGAATTTCTTGTGCTCAACTCCAGTACTCTCCTTTCTCGATCCATAGCAACCATTCAAGATTAGGAATGATGCATCTGACTATGTTGTGGGTGCGGTTCTCACTCAGCACGGTCATCTGGTGGCATACCATAGTGAGACACTCTCATATACTTTCTGAATATACCCCACCTATGACAAGGAAATGTATTCCATTGTACAAGCATCTCTTTAATGGAAACATTACATTCTAGGAAAAGAGACAATCATACACACTGATCACAAGCCTCTGCAGTTCATACAGACACAAGGGAAATTCCAGAATGACCATCATCAGAAGTGGTCCACCTACTTACAACAGTTCCATATCAACATAAATTATAAGACATGTATTTAAAATCGTGTCACTCACTGCCTTAGTCGCCCTCTTGTGGCTGCCCTCACCATTACACTCCATTCCTATGGACATGAAGCATCTTAGTGGCCCCAAATTTATCAGCAAGATCTAGAATTCGCCACCACCTATCATCTATTGGGTACAAGACAGACTATCACTGATTTTCACATTCAGGAGAGAATCTTATGCCACCTAGGCCATATCTATGTTCCTACAAGCGAGCATGAAAATATGATTTGGGAAACCCACTACAGTCAGATGGCATGACATTTTGGCGTAGAGAAAACTATGGTTTTTCTTCAAAAACATTTTTATTGGCCAAAATTTCGACAAGACATCAACAGGTATATCAGATCTTGCACTTCCTGTTCCATTTCCAATCCATCCATCAAGAATCAAGGCTTATACACCCCTCTTCCTACTCCCTAGAAGCCTTGGGAATCCATCTCAATGGATTACATGTAGGGCCTTCAGTCCACCAAGCAAGGAAATGACTGTGTATTTGTGGTCATTGATCGATTTTCGATGATGTCCATCCTCACAACCTGCAAGAAGAATATAAAAGTGGGAGATATTGCCAAGATATTCTTTGAATGAGTGTGGTTCCACTTTGGGATACCATAGACCATCATCTCCGACCGGGAGAGAACATTCCTTAACACATTTTGGTCGAGTATCTGTTCACTGTTTGACACCAAGCTCACAAAATCCATTGCTTTCCATCCCCAAACAGATGGCCAAACAAAGGTCTTCAATCAGATGATTATGCACATCCTACGCATATACAATTCTAATCATCCATGTACATGGGACAAGAGTCTCCCCTGTGTTCAACAAAGTTACAACATGGCTTTCCATAGCTCCACCGACCATAGCCCATTTCAGGTGGGTCTGGGATTCCAACCCTTGAGACCCATTTATGTTGCACTTTCTCTCTCCACCACATAGACAAACTCTTCCCATGATCATTCTGTGATCGAAAAAGACACCAGATTCATTAAGTGGATTCAACACATCCACCAATAGGTCCAGGACATTTTGTAGAAATCCAATGCTAAGTACAAGCAGCGCCATGATCAACATAGGTTACCACACCATTTTAAGGTTGGCGACAAAGTCTGGTTACATTTGTGTAATGAGCATCTGACTGGGCCCCATCGGAAGATTCTCCCATTTTTCTATGGGACTTACACTATAACCAAGGTTGTGGGTAGTAATTATTTTGAGCTAAACACTCCTCCCTTCCTTGGCCTGCACCTAGTGTTCAATGTGGAACTCCTTCGACCATATTTTCCACCATTATTGTACACCTCAGAGATCGCAGAACAACTGACACCCACAAAGATAAACCTCAACTGCATGGAACAAGAATCCATTGATCAGATAGTGGACACATAGGGCAAGGACACTCACCAACAAATAATCCAACTTTATCGGGTTGTCAAGGAAGGGCAAGTCCTACACCAAGGAAAGTAGCTCACCCGAGGCCAAATCCAGCAAAAGTTTCCTCACTTGATGGGGGAACTCAATGCAATGGATACCATTTCTTCCTAAGGGGGGAGGATTAGTCTAGGTTGATATTGGTGGCCACCAACCTATTCCAGCTGGCTCCTCTTGCCTGTTTTTTTCAGCACGTTCTTTTGTACTTGTTTGTAATTGTGGGTTCTACACTTCTGGGGATATCTGAATCCCCACACATCCTCTAGGTGGATACTGGTGGCTTTTCGCATAATCCAACTGTATTATTTTGTACCGTTTCATGTCGACACATACTGTTGTACTTCCAAGGTCGTTTTGGGGTCCTAAACATTGTTTTCTTGGCTTGCCACAGTCAAATTGTAGATGGAGTCAGAGTTTGATAGTGAAATGTGCATTTCTCTAAAATACCTTTCCTATGGGATATCACGCGCCTAAAATGGAGGTCGTATGGAAAAGTACCAACTTACACAAACTTACCGTGAGGTACCAACTTACACCAACTTACCCATAGGGGCTCACATGAATTTTGGCATTTCACCTTCTAGGGTTAGTGTTTTGGATGTCTATGGTTTTGGAATTCATGAGTCATATCAAAAATTCCTCTAGAGCCTCATTGTAATCTATTCTTCTCATAAGGATGTGCATATCATTCACATCTCTTCTTAGAGATAGCTACCACCATTCGAGCAAGTGTTTTTGTTCTGCAGTTTTACAGTTTCAACCTCTTTCATTATTCAATAGAAGTTATTGTTCAATGGATATCTGTGTTATTCTTCATATCTCCATGTTTATTGTATTCAGTCTATTAATCAGTTCATTTCACTCCTAAATCTGGATCATAGTGAGATTCATGTTATCTTAATCCAACATGAGAATCTGGTAAGTTCCATTACTAGATGGGTCAGGAACAGGGGTAGGGGGAGGGGGAGAAGAAGTGTTCACCAACCCATCAATTGGGAAAGGGTTCTACAACATAGGTTGTTATGATGAGGATGGTGGGAAATATTGGGCATTGGTTTGTTGAGAAGCCTCAGAGGTTGGCCAAGTTTGATGCATGATCAGGAGAAGAGGACACTTATGAGTGCAATGTTAATAGACACAACAACATGCACAAGGTTTGTTTGTGCAGAGGGTTTGGCTCTTCCCGTTCTTGGGTAGTGGATTGGTTCATTGGTTTTGATTTGGGTTAGGCTGGTTTCCCTTAGTGTTTTTGGTTTGGTTCTGGGATCCTTGAGGTCCCTGTTTCTAGTTATGTTGCTTCCCTTTCCTCTTATTTATCCTCCTCTTCTTATTGGGAGGAAGGGGAGCATTATGTTGCACATATAATTTTCCTTATGGAGGAGGTGTAGATGGAATGGAATGGGTAGGGGGCACACTTATGAGTGGGGATAATGTTGTTGGAGGTATACTAGGAAACAAATGCTAAGGATTGGTGGTATCCCCATAAGAGGGATTCCCACACAAAGAACTTGACCATGGTAATGTGATTGAGAAGGAGGTGCAGGGAATGATATACTCACACTCACCTAAGATGAGGCACATTACTGATCTTGAGTTGGGGTAAAGTATCCATAAGGAGTGGGGGACCCACCATAAGGAAATGAATATCCACTAGGTCTAGGTGGTGTTGGTGGACATGTAGGAGAGATAGATCCCATGAGACCATAAACAACATGGGAGGTGCTAGAAGTGGCTGAGTCACCTGATAGGGACTGAGGGGCATCAGGGAGGGTGGCGTATAGATACCTAGATTGAGCATAGATAAAGTCATATTGTTGGTCCTTCTATATGCCCTCTTCTTTATTCTTAGGAAATGTCATGGAAACATCCTTGGCGATGGGATTAAGGACGGACTCGAGGAATAAATACTTGAGAAAAATATCGTCAATCTTGGATTTGAACAAGACACCTTGTCTATGCCACAATTGGATGTGTTCGAGGATGTGGGTGGCAATGGTTTTGTGACACGTGGTGAGTATTTCAATACCTAGGTCGTGATGAATGGGAAACTAGAATATAGTGAGGAATACCTTCATAATGGACTCAAAAGTCTAGTGGAAGTTCCCTAGTTTATCTATGTACCACTTTGTAGAGGCACCCATCAAGGTTCTACGGAAAATATGGATCCTGAAGGAGTCCTACATGATGGAGTTATATGAACACCATAATAATAAGGACATCACCTGTTTCAAAGGGTCATCTCGTGACTTTCCCTCAAACTTGGGAATGTTGGAGGGAACCTTGGTGGAAATGGGGGGGAATTTAGGATCATGATGAATGGGATCATTGATCAATTGGTTTAGGTTAGGGATACTAAAACTGACCATGAAATTGGTAAGTATTTTGAGGTAGTTCCAACCATGGGGGAGCTAGAAGAAGATGGTCCTAGTGGAGGAGGTATAGGGTGAGAAGTAGTTGTATCATTACCTTCCAACAAGAACGAGGGTTCCGACTCTGAGGAGGTAGAAATAAAAGAGTGACTATGGAAAGTGGCCTTGCCTCGTTAGGTTTGGACCAAGGCACTTAAGATGGGAAAATCAAGATGAATCCATTTCAGCCTATGAGACTGTCTCTTTAAGGGAGAAATGGTGTGCAATGTGAGCTTTGAGTTTCAAATTTATTTTAGTGGTTAAGGTTTGCAACTTCATTTTTTGTACTCTCCCGTATGGGGTGACAGGTGGCGCACTAGAGCCATGTGGAGGCGAGCCGGGACGCGGTTTAAATGCATCTACCGGCTCGCAGGACCCATGCCATTAATCCGCATGTTTTTGCACAGGAAAGCCATCGCGACGAGGCTTCTGCATGTTTTTTGCACAGGAAAGCCATCGCGACGAGGCTTCTCGTATGCCGGAAGAGTACCCCACCCGTGAAAGCACTATGCAACAAATGATTAATGCAGAGCTTTATCGTGCCAAAGAGGCGCTGTGAACAAGCAAAAAACTTCTACGAGTTTATGGTTTCGGCCCCATGGTAGGTGCTGGATTGCTCTGGACCTGCATTCTATTCCGACAAGGTGCAGTCTCACTTCCCCGGCTCGGCGTTTGCACCACGACATTCCACCCACTCAGAGATTCTACAGTGCACACGCTATGCCTAGAATCCGAGGAAAATCACGCCGGCAATCAGCCCGGTGGAGGAAGTTCTACAAACCGGCAGCGTAAAATTTGAGGCCGGAGTTACGTGATTCGCGAAACGATTTCGAGGCCAGCGAGTTGCAAAGACGGCTGACTAGATCGTAAACCAATGCATTTCACCAATGGCTTATGGAAGAGGTCATACCGGAAGATGGTTCGCTTCAAAATTCTCCACGACCATATCCCGGCCACAAAGACTCCGAAAGATCGGAACCCGGTGCACAAGCTTCCTAACTTTTAACACTGGCCAATTGGACTCTCGGCCCGACCCCAGGCCAACCGACCTTTGGAGCGCGCAAGACCGCCACGTAACGGAGGAGGCTCCTCTGCATTCGCTAGCAAAGGAAGCAGAGCTTGAGGCAAAGGTACGGCGCAATGTTGACGAAACATCACGAGCCGCCCGGGCATCAAACATCCGGACCTCATCCCCTCGGAATCAAAATGCTCAACCACTGCACCTTCGAATGGAGCTACCGGACTGAATGGATACAGCTCTTATACACACCCAGCCTCAAATAAGAACAAGGTTCGACGCGGCGCCTTCCATATTCATTCCCTTCGGGCGAGATGGAGGCACACCGGCTTTCAGGACTAGAAATGCAGCTCAAAGGTTTCCTCATGCTCTCAACCCGTCTCTGGTCTTGGTATAGGAGTCAATGTTATCAGTCAGGTTCAGTTTTAGCGTTAGATAAAATAATCAGCATGCATGCTATAACCATGGGTCCTGGTTTCCTTCGGGCAAGACGCCCCACCTCAAGTTTTTACAACCATAAGCTGGAGGATGACACTTGGACATGGAAGCCACGCTGTCCCGGTTTCCTGCTTAGGCGGGACAGCTGGCCTCACACACAGTTTTGAATTTTGTACTTTAGAAATGGAAATATAACAGGCACTACCCCTTTTTATTTAAAAAAAAAAAAACTTCATTTTTTGTACTACTGAGTTTTTGTATTTGATTTCAACTACTTAAAACTAAATTATTGATGGCATAAAATAAAATTTTGAATGTAAAGAATTTTTGAAAAGAATGGATAATAAATTCCTATGGACACAAGAAACCAAATAAAAATGGCTAAAAGCTTACTTTTTCCTTTTGAAAAAAAGTAGAAGAGATGCATGTGCAATAAGAAATATAAAAATACAAACTTTCTTTCCTAAAATATAGCTAAATTGCAATGGCAAATCCCTATTGGCAAGTAAAAAGAAAAGGACTAAATGGTCTTTCTCTTTACTAATGGTTTTCATATGCAACCACTAGATACTCAAGGTTCTAAAACAACAATCAAATGGAATCCAGTGGCTATAGCAATCAACAAAGAAATATGTGAAATAAAATCAAATCTATGGTCCTATCTTATATGCTTATTTATTGTTTTTTTGGATACATTTAAAATGGTCTGAAAATAAAAAAATAAACTATGGGAAGGACATGAATCAAGTGGTAGAGCTACAACCTATTTATAAAAACAAACAGGGAGCCAAAGCCTCAAGAAACCCCTTGAGAAAAAAGGATCAAAACCCCTTGGGCGTTGTTCCTCAATTCCTAGGGTTTAGTTAGGACTTTTAAACCACTTATAAAACTATCGAATTAAGGGTAATTGCAAGCCCTAAACAACATCTACAACAAGCAAACTAAAAAATGAAAGAGAGAACAAATTTAGAAATTGATAAGTGCAGGAAAAACCTAGATAAGTGCGTTGAACAGTGGAGGAAAAAGTATTTCCTCTTACATTGACTAGTGGAAGAAAAGTAACCAGAATATATGTTGACTAGTGGCAGAAAAATTCCCAAGGGTGCATTGAACAATGGCAAAAAGCTTCGCATAATCTACATTGAGTAGTGGCAAAAAATTGCTCAATTTCCGCATTGAACGGGTGTAGAAAAAAGACCAAAAAATGCGTTGGGAAATTTTTTTCATGGAAGAGTTGTGGCTTCATCTCCAAGGGTTTCCTAAGTAGATCTCCAACACCTGTAACCTTCAAAAATGAACAAAAACCTATAGGAAGGTAAAAACCCACAAAAAACTTGATAAAACCCTACAAAAATAAGAGAAACAATGTGTACCATTCACCCACAAGCAATGATCATGAGTAAAAGTAAAATCCCCATTGGAGTTGCCATTTTTTTGTTGTATATCTACAACAATGATGAGAAGATATGAAAATTGTGTGACTGTATTAAAGCTACAGACAAAAGGGGGTGAGAACACAAGAAACCCTAGTTCTCTAGTGATTAAATTCATTTAGATATATGCTATTCATAAACAGAAAAATTAATTCAATGGAAAATATACCTAAATAACAAAAAGATAGAAAGAATCAAGATGATTTATAATACCCAAATAACTAGAGTATAAAATAATACACAACTCTGAAGAGACTGATCAAGACAAATGCCTCATGGTGGCCCCTCAGTAGGAGGGTTCTTCTTTCTTTCCCAAATGTATGGTAGCAATGAATAGATTTTCCTCTTGGTTGAAAGTAACTATGGTGAGATGAAGTTGAAAGGTCAGTGGAAATTTCAGTAGCATCTATGTACTCTCATGGGAAAATCATATGGAAATGGTATGACTCTCTTTATTTTATAGGAAAAATAGTGGTTATCCTTGATATGATCAAAATAATAAAATATTATATTTAACCAAATCAATTTTAACCACAAATTTGAATTTTTCCTTTAATTTAAAAAAAATAAAGAAGGGAAAATGCATAAAATGGGATTATGGCTTTAATAAGTGAAATAACTTAGGAAAAGGGGTTTTCCTAAGTTAGACAAGGGAATATTGGTGTGAAAGTGTGTATGAGAAGTGATACATGGACTATAATGGTGCATATCAGTAAGGCTTAGCCCTTTGGGCTAGGTATGCAAATAAATGGTGATAACAGAAACCTAGACATTTAGGGTTGTTTAGGCATTATATTTCCCTAGACTCATCACTAAATCCATAAAATAATTTTTTGGAATGATATTACAACCATCTAAATAAAACAATCTAGGGGTTTAGGGATGTTTTTTACTACCATTTGTTTTGAATTTGTTAGTAAATTAAACCATATTTTAACCTAGAATTCAACTCTATAATTTACTAGATCATTTTGTGGTCAAAGAGTTGTTTTTTTATTGCTGCAAGTTGATTAATTTATTTCTATCATAAAATTATTATTGCTGAAAATTGACAACTTTTTTGTTGACATATATTTGTTAGTATTGAAATATGCATTTAATATTGTCAATTTTTTTTTTATCTTACTGCTAGAATATCTATTACTATTAGAGAACTTTTATTTTCAATGTTGTAATATTTTTCTTACTATTATTATAAATTGTTTACTGGTGGTATTTCATGCACTTATTGCAATCCTTTCCTCATCCTTGGATTTTTCCTTCATTTTGGCATCCCATTGAATTTATTCTTGACCTGAAAAGCCTCTTCTCTAGGCTTGTTTCTTCCTCATTCCAAATTTTGAATTTACCTTATATTTATACCTTTCCTTCATTCCCCTTATCCTTATCCCATTTGAAGTGTTAGTAGTCACCCTAGGGGGTACTATAATTTATTGTGTCTTTCATAGGGATTCTTGGAGGCTATCGGGGAAGCCTCATGTTAGGTGATTTATATGTACTAAAAAAGACACTAAACTACCCTCAATTAAATTGTCAACCCGGGGTAAGTAAACTTAGAGTTGTAGAAAAATATATGCCAAAGGTAGAAGGTTGGTAGGAGTGTAGATTAACTCAAGAAAGCAGCTATCTAAGACTAATCTATTCAAGAAAATAGACAAGAAAGCAAAAGCATAAAGCAAAAGAGAAGTAAGCAAAGACTTCTCATTGAACAACTACCTAGCCTAAGAGGCAAGTGAACTAAATGCCTAATTCAAAACTACTTCTCTTGCGTGAAAGGAATTTTAAATGCTCAATGCAATGCATGAAAGGAAATCTATTCTATTGAAAGCAAGAAAGACTATCAACTAAACTTATGAAAACAAGAAACTATCTCTTCTAATCTACGAAAGCAAGAAACTATCTTTAATCTATGAAACACTCAAATGTATTGTTGGTGGTTGTGTGAATGCCTTCGGTGGTGATGTATGATATCTCGATGACACTTGACAACAAAGGATAGTTCTAATGGTATAATCTCAATACTAATTTCAATGGCAAAATGAAAGGTGTGAAGTAAACAATCCAAAGAAAACTTAGCCATGATAAAAGTAATGTTAAATACCCTACATATTCATGTATAAACCATCAACATCATGATGAGATCATCAATATCTAATTAATAAATTCAATTTCATCTTAATCTATGAAAGGAAATTGCATGAAAGGAAACTATACTATGTCTAGTTTAATCATTCAAGCTATGATAAGAAAATGACTGAAAACAGAAATTAAAAACATGACATTAAAAAGTGAATTGAAAATTACATTTAACCAATAACTAAGCAAGTGAAATCTATCTAAAACTGAAGTAAGCAAGCTATGATTCAAAAACTGGAAGCAAATCTATCCATCCATCAATATTTGTCAGAAGAAACTCAGATTAAAACTATGCTATGTTCTAATTAAAAATCTGTTCTAAGCTTGACTGTAAAAATATAAAAGAAAGCACAATTTATCATCTAAATACATGTGGGGTTAGTATAGTGAGAGAGAGACTTGCAAGCCTTCTCTAATCTATGATATTAATGCATGTTAATACATCTCATCATTATAACCTGTAAAAGAGAAGCAAATCAGTTAAGCTACAACAAATTAATTAACTAAATATGCATGTACAACAAATAAAGAAAGAGCAATTAAATTAAGAAATGCATAGATCAACATAAAGAGAATTACCAGACTATTGGTGGGGCCCCCAGTTAGTCGTGTTCACTCTCTAAAAGTATACCACGAGCTTAGCAGGCCGAATTCACCATACAAATCCAAAAACGCAGTTCTGGCATAATTCTGGCAATGTAAAAAAACTCAAACAGAGAAAAATCATTTTTTTGGCAATTCTAATGCTTATGCTACTTGGTTCTTCTACTTTACAATCATCTGACCACCTCAGTGGTATTTATAAAATTTACAAGCCAAGTGGTCAACCACAGGAGGGTCGAACCACCTCTAAATTCGGTAAATTACAATAAATGATGCTCTAACTATCAAAATGGAGGAACCCAATGATCGCCCTCTTTGAAAAATTGAAATCGAGTTGTCTTGAGTTTAGTAGCTGGAGGGGGCGATGACAAACAAAAATCATGTGCTCTATTTGTCCACCACTGGCTGCCAATACCGTAACTTCCAACTTGCCTTGCGGTTTTGTGCAATACTGGGTGCCAGAACAAGTGTCGAATCAAGTACTGGAACAAGTGCTAGATCAAGTGCCAGAACAAGTGTCGGACAAAGAAACATGGTGCGTTTTTCCTTGTAATAGAAGAAAAACATGAATTAACTCTTGGAAACCATAAAATATGATAAATTAAACTTGATTGAATCACAAAACACGAATTATACGTACCTCATGCCGATTGTATCATTTTACCATAAAATTCTCGAAAAATCTCCTTTGAAAGATAAAAAAACACATATGTACATATGGAAAAAAGTGTATAATAACATCATGAAGATGATCATATCTCGAGCCCAACATACCCCCACACCAACGATTTTGCAGGTCCCACTGCAAACAAAAAGAAGTCATCCCTCGGAACTAGGCTTGTTGAGGAGGGTCAGCTTTAGAAGCCTCTCCTTCTTGTTGTGTAGGCTTAGCCTTGTGCCTTTTATGTTGCTTTAATTGTGCTCTTAAGATGTGGTTAGATTGGGTCATCCCATCGACCAACCGCTGAAGGGAGTTATCTTTTGCTTGAAGGACTGCATTGTCATGATGAAGGTGTACATCTATTGTCTTCTTCTCTTCTAATTGTTGGATAAGTTGATGGTTTTCCCTTTGTAGCTCCTCTATAGTTGGGGCAGAATCAGTGATCTCCGAGGAAGGCTTAGGGCCTTTGAGAGATGTGGTCAATTTATCAAATTTAGGATCAAGGGTGGTCATGGGTGAAGTAGGTGTGATGGGAGATCGGAAAGGTGAGGTAGGTTCTAAATTTTTTTTCCTTAGTGGCTCTAATCCATCCGCAGAGACCTCTCTAGGTTGCTTATGAGGTCTCTCAAGGTTGGAGGATACTTGGATAGGATCCAAAGTAGGTGGAGGCTTCGCATAAAGCTTGGTTCTTATGTTCCGGGTACTCTTCTGAAAAGGTCCCTTACCAAATCAGTTTGCTCCTCTCTTGTTTGTGGGAATGATGGGAAAGTCTTGTTGCATTACTTCTTGGGGATTCTTAGGTGTAGGATCAAGATAAAATGAAGGAATTGGGGGGTCAACAATAGGATTCTTTTGGTCTTTGTTCTTGGTCTTTTTCCCCAATGAAGAAGTAGGAATATCAACAAGCTTTTGGTATTCTTCGGGCAAAGAGGGAGTTTTTGCAAGGGAGTTTGGAGTTTTTGGAGAGTGAGGCTTGAATGGAGAGACAATTTTTAGGCTACGTGGCTTCTTTCCGGTCTTAATTGTCTAGTGAGGATTTCCAAATTGGTAGATAAAGGCATCCCAACTTTGCCCCTACTTCTCTAGTTCAGTAAGAACAAGGAGTTTGATCAAACCGTGGTGGAAGAGAATATTGTGGGGATTGTTCACATTTTTCCTCACTTGAGAGGATATTTTCTCCAAGCTTTTGAGAAAATAAAAAGGGAAGTTTAAAGGTTTATTGAACAGAAAATGAGGCAGCAATCTAAAGTGACAAGCTTTGAAGGTGGAGTATCTACCTTCACATGTAATTAACCGTGTGATGACGATAAGAGGATTGACCAATTCTAGCTTTATACACTCCTTAGCATACCCTTTCACTCATAAAATGCTCTTGAATTTGGGCTTAAATACCCTGTTGTAAATTGAGCGCGGAAATTTATGATTCTTGAACCACCTATCTCCCATTCTTGGAAGTTTTGTTGCAGCAACAATTGACTCTTCTGTGACTGAAAAATTGAGAGACCCTACATGTGTTATCCTGCCATCAAAACCAAATGCAAATTGCATAGAAAGACCGTCATCATGGCCTTGCAAACTCGACAAAAATGGACCCCAGCCAACATGCAAGAACACTTCCCTACATTGTCCGAATTCCAGAATGGCAAACAAGTCTGCATAGGAGGAGGGTTCGTATCGCTTGGGCATTGTGATAGAGTTTGAATTACTAAGAAATGGAGAAATCGAGCCATGCAGAGACATGAATTGGGCACGGTCTGAGTGAAATTGAAATATAGGGTGAATTTTACCAAGCAAGGGTGCAAACAGGCCAAGAAATGGCACGGTTTTAACATAGTATGAGTGCGATTAGAACAGAGGGTGAATTCGACAGAGTTTGGGCACGATTTCTTAACGCAGGGCAGAGAAAATGGAAAGGAAAAATGAAACAATAGAGTGCCCAGCCTGATTTTGGATTCTCTTATGGTGGAGGACGTTGCTCACATGTGCACATGAGCTTCCATGTGTGGGAGATTTGAATTTAATGGCAAGCTTGAGAGCAATGTAGTGGTGCATACTTAGATCAATGTCCAAGTATTTTTACTTGGACATTTGATCATAACCATATGAAGCATCTTTTAATCAATGCCTGTAACAAATTTAATTAAATTTGATTGAATTCTAGTTCCCTGGAATCTAGGACAGATACTGGTATGCAATGCAATGGCACTTCAAATGGCACTTTAAACGACATTGCATCCGGCACCTCATCTAGCACCTCATCCGGTACCCCTGTGTTAAGTGCATTTTTTCCTCTTTTAATGGATAGCCTACAATTTTAAAGTATTTTTGACAACCATAGTGGTTAATGAGCAGAGGCAAAGTGCTCCATGCTTACTCATTCTTCTTGTATATGACATATATTGTCAAAACCTATAATGAATGGGTTATAGCAAGCATAAAACATGTATTGTCAAACCTACAGTATGCAGCTTGTAATGGAAGATAGCCAATAAAGAGTGGTATGTTAAGCATGAGTTCAGTAATGTATAGCACACAGGAGTTAAGCATTTAAAAATAACATGACTATCAATGTAATAACCTGTATCATGGTAATAATACAAAAAATTCTTCCAAAGACTCCTTTCTCTAGGCAATGATCATTTTTCAGCTCATGAACCCCTCCCCCACACCTAAGTATTGTGACACCTCACAATCAAAAGTATAGGAAACTAGTCAGTATCCCCCAATAGCCGAAGATTTACAGTATGTCAAGTGTAAAGATGAAATTTCATAGATTGGTCTGATGAGATAGTTAGGAGATGGCCCCACCTATAGGATAAGAGATCCTATATATAGATAAGAAGAGGTAGGAAAGAGAGTTTCAAGATACTCTTAGAGTCATTCCCCGATGGCAAGTTTATGAGATTCATTAACCTTAGCTAAACCACACATACTTCATGTTACCTTTTCTACAAGTAATTTCGTACATCAGGACAAGTTTGGATTTATTATTTACTTTTGTCAGAACATCATCCTCGCTAGGTAGAATGTCCCGCTTCCATCAATCCTATTCAGTACTCTGGCGGGTTTACCTAGTCATACCACAGGTTGGTACCCACTGCCAGTAGACCTGTTCAGTATCCCAATGGGTTAGCATCTTAAACCCTCAAAGACTGGCCCTCCATCCTTTAAGTTTTTATTATAAGATTGCTTATGCAAGAAGATGGGGGAACAGCTCTGAAACAACTTTTCTTTCTTTCTTTTTTTCACTTGGGATGGTATTTATGTTAAAGAATGACTTTCTGTTATATTGTTTAGTGGTTGTCCTGATGTAAGGGGTACTTAAGTGGATGTGGCCTATCTAAAGATATGATAGAATCAAGCTATTTAGTGTGTAGTGGATGGTACCATTCAGAAAGAACAGAAAGGTATCTATAGGCTCAACTCACTGTCTTCTTTTGTAATGATTATGATGTTTCCATGAATAACTACTAATGAGACCTCCTTGTTACTCTTTGATAAAGACACTTGACTTACTTACTCAGGTTTCTTGGAAAAAATTGTACAAGAGACCTCTAGGCTTGATAGTTATGGTATCACTTCCTTATACAGTGGTGAAGAGTTTCAAGAGCAACTACTTTAGAGTGCCTTAAAAATGATAGTTTTGCAAAAACATGGCTAATTACAGTAAGTCACTATTCATTCGATGCTTTAGCAGACACAAAATTCAAGTATAACAATGTTTTGATGAAAGATCCTTGAAACTGTGTACTCCCGGTGAAATAATTATTTACAGAAACCTCTTAGAATTGCCTTATTAACAAAAATTGTTTACCTATATATAGTAGGAAATGTTTTTTTTTTTTTTTAAACTTTCAAGAACAAGGGGGGGCTTCCCCATCTACTAAGGCCAATGCCTTTTCAGCTAACATGAATTGTAGAAAATCTTCTCTGGAAATGGGCTTATGATAAAACTTAAGTCGGTGTCCATTTACCACAAAGGAGACTTGTCCATCATCAATTGTTTTAATTTTTATAGCTCCATTTTCATATACAGTGTCAACCTCGTAAAGGCCCAACCAACAGGTGGTAAGTTTGCCTTTGAAGGTTTTGAATCGGGAATCAAACAATAGATCCCAATCACCAGTCTAGAAGTGTTTCTTTTTAATAAACTTGTCATGCCACTTGCTCCTCTGGTTTTGGACCAATATTGTCCATTGGATGGCATCTTTCCTGATCTCATCCAATTCGTTCAATTGTAGGGATCGTTGCTTCTGAGCCTCATCCAAGTTCAATCCTAAATCTGCGGCAATACAGAAGGTCCTTACCTGGAATTCTATTGGTAAAAGTACTTGTTTCCTGTACACTAGCTCATAAGGGGTATTCCCAATGGTATTTCTCCAGGTAGTTCGGTATGCCCACAAAGCCTCTGGGAGCCTATCAGCCCAATCTTGGTGATGTAACTAAACAGTCTTGGTCAACATGGCTTTCAGAACTTTGTTTGTGGATTCTACCTAACCATTGGCTTGTGGGTGGTATGGAGAAGATTTACAATGTTTAATCCCATATTTCGTTGTTATCTCTTTCATCATCTTGGAAGTGAATTGAGTGCCTTGGTTGGTAACAATTTCACGAGGGACACCGAAGCGGGTAAATATGTCTTCATGGATAAATTCGACAACAGACTTTTCTGTGGCCCTAAATAGGGCTTTTGCCTCTACCCATTTGGTGACATAGTCCGTACAAACCAAGATATAGTTCTTCCTATGAGACATGGGTGAAATTGGTCCTACAAAGTTGAGGGACCAGTTTTCGAAGGGTTCTATCATAACTTGGGCCTACAAAGACATTTTGTCAGATGATGTAGGTCTACCTATCCTTTGGCAACTATCACAACTTCTCACATACTGGGCAACATCTTTGAAAATGCTAGGCCAATAGTAACCTTATTGTAATACCTTATATGTTGTGCATTTGTCAGAGAAATGGCCACCACATGGTCCATCATGACAACTTTGTATTATTTCAGGGACCTCGTCCTCTCGAACACATATACGAATAATCAAATTAGGACCTGTGAAAAAAATATCATGACCAACCCAAGAGTAATTAGCACTCTGTGTAATAATTTTTCACTTTTCATGAGGTGACAAATGAGACAGTAACTTCCTAGTAGCCAGATAGTTTTCCATATCTGCAAACCACGGGGTATTGACAGAAAGGGAAAAAAGATGCTCATCTGGGAAACTATCATCTACAGGGATATCATCATCCTCATTCTTTATGCAGGAAAGAAAGTCAACTACTACATTATCCTTTCCAGGTTAGTTAAGCACAATAATATTAAATTCTTGCAATAACAAGAGCCACCTAGTCACTCAACCATTAGTTATAGGTTTATTCATGAGGAACCTAATGGAGAAATGATTAGTGTGTACAAATACTTCATAACCTGTAATGTAATGACAAAATTTGTTAATAGCATGAACAACTACCAAGAACTCTTTGTCCGTGACTGTGTAGTTCAACTCGACAGGGGACAAGTTCTTGCTTATAAAGTAAATGGCATAGGATTGTTGGTCTTCTTTCTACCCTAATACCCCTCCTATTGCGGTGTCGGAAGCATCAGTGGATATATGAAATGGGAGAGTCCAATTGGGCCCTCTAAGAAATGGTGCCATAGACAACTTGGCTTTCAGGGTTTCAAAGGAAGTTTGACAATGCTCAGTCCAAACAAAATCAACATCTTTTATCAATAATCCAAACATAGGTGCAGCAATGTTTGTAAAATTTTCAATAAACCGTCGGTAATATCCGACATGTCCAAGAAAGCTTCTCACCTCTTTCTGAGTCTTGGGGGGTGGAAGTCTAATATTGACCTCAATCTTTGCAGGATTGACTTTTATTCCTTTAGATGAAACATGATGTCCTAGAACCACTCCTTCTGTTAGCAACATTTTGCATTTTTCATGACTTAGGGATAGATTCATTTCCTAGCATCTGATGAGGAATTTTTCTAAGTTATCTAAGGATTCATGGTAAGTGTTGCCATAAACTGTGAAGTCATCCATGTATACCTCCACACAATCATGAATAAGATCGGAAAATATCCCTAATATTGCTCGTTGAAATGTGGAAGGAGAATTATAGAATCCAAATGGTAAGACCCTATAGGCATAGGTGCCCCAAGGACAGGTAAAGGTAGTCCTGTCTTAGTCCTCGGGTGCTATAAGAATCTGGTTGTACTCATTGTACCCATCTAGAAAGGAGAAATACTTCTTTCTGGATAAGGTATCTAGAACTTGGTCAATGAAAGGAAGAGGAAAGTAGTCTTTCAGAGTAGCCTTATTGAGTTACCAGAAATCAACACAAATTCTCCATTTACCGGTCACTTTCTTTGGAACTACTACTAGCGGGGATACCCACTTATTGTTAGAGATGGGATAGATAAATCTGACATTTAACAACTTTTGGATTTCCTCCTTGACTATGTATTTCAGTGTTGGGTTCATCCTTCTCTGGGGTTGCCTAACAGGTGTCACTTCCCCCTGGGTGTATATATGATGGATGCATGTGTTAGGGTGTATACCCTTCATGTCATTGTATTCCCAGGCAAATGCTCTTGTTTGTTCTTTAAGGATATCTACTAATTGTTTATGTTGGTCTGTATCTAGCCCAGAGTTTATATGTAAAAATTTCCCTGTACTAATCTCACGGGGCATAGTATAAGACATGGAAGACTCATCGATTTCAAAAATAAAAGACATCGAAGACAAAACAGATGGATATAATTGTTCTTGAAATTCTTCCCCAAACATGTAATCAAATTGGGGAAAATGTTGTGGAAAATCCACACATGTAATAGCAGAAATGAATTGGTTTAGCACATTTTTTGGTGTATGCTCCTGAAGTGCCCTTACATGGTCACTTGGCAATACGGGTTCTTCCCAGTCTTCATTCTCGTATGGAGATTCAAGCCACCATAGATTCTCCATTATAGGTTGAGCTAGAGGGTAAATGGTGAGCTTCTGGATAGAGAGACCATTTGAGATGGTCACTTCTCCTTCTCTATAGCCAATAAATGCATTAGTTGTGGCTAGCCAAGGTCTTCCCAAAATAACAGGATGGCCTCGGGAAAGATCCTTTGAATGAATGACAAAAAAATCTATCGGGTACTCCCATGAGGCTAAAGTAACCATGACATCATCTAAAATCCCTTCAAGTGTAACCCTAGTCTTATCTGCCAATTCCAAAATGGTTGGGGTAGGCCGAAGAAGAGGTTGTAACTATAATTGTTCCAAGGTAGTAGCTGTCATAACATTGATGGTTGCCCCTAGGTCTATGAGAGTGTTTTCGATGGAGACCTCTTTAATGGTTATGGTCACTACGGGGTTTCCTGGATTCCCATACTTTGCTAGCTTTGGCTACTCTAATATGTACTTAGAGAGTCCTCCTACCAAATGTACTGTAGGGGGGTCATTTTTCTTCCTACCTGGATTCTTAATACACAATTCTTTGACTACCTTACTATAGATTGGAATGTCGTTAATGGATTGAAGCAGAGGAATCTTGACACAAATATTTTTCAATTCATTCAAAATTTCAAATTCCAGTCGGATAGTAGGCTTGTCGATTACCAATCAGTCTGGATAAGGAGGGACCTTCGTAATTTGTGAAGGTTCATTTTGGGGAAGCTTGGATTCTTGATTCTTTGGGATAATAACATCTTCCCACCTAGTGTCATCCTTGGGTTGTTGGGTGGTTTCTTCTTCTTCTTCTTCCTGGATGACTACTGAAGGTCTATGCCTATCTAGAAATTTTCCCAATCTTAATTGAATTTCCTGTAATGGAACAAGAGTAATGACATATGTCGGGAAGGCCTGCATCTCAACATTGTTAAGAGGTTGAGGGGGCTTACTATTAGGATTCGACACTGGCTGTGCCAGAAATATTGTCGGTTTCGGGGAGCTTGCATTTTGAAATTGTAGCGGTTGTTGTTGTGGGATAGGAGGTAAAGGTGGTGGAAAAAAACCTGGAAAAAGTTGCGGAGTGTTCGATGAGAACTGAGGATAAGGATGGTTGTACATATGGATAGGTGGAGCTGGAGGGTTTCCTTGGTTGTGTCCTCCCTTCCATCCTTGAATCCAAGGATGTTGGTACTGAGTAGACCAGTTTTTCCAACCGGGTGGGTTCAACTGTTGTTGTTGATAATAGGGTGGAACTTGAGACTGTAGATATGGGTATGTGGGTTGATTCCTAGGCTGCCATGGCCTCCTAGGTACATAAGAAGACTCCCCATGATATCCACTCCTATATATGGCTAATAAACCAGGCAATGATGGACATTTTTTAGTCACATGGTCTTCTGTACAGAAGCCACAAACTGAAATGTTATCTAATGGGCACTCCCTTAAGGAATGCTTCCTCCTGCATCTTGGGAAACATATGCTCATTGCTACATTTTCCTCCTCCTGTTTCTTTTTGAGTTTAAGGGTATCCAACTGGGAACCTATTGTACTTAGGATGTTTGTCTTGAAGTTTTCTAGAAGGTTCCCTATCTCTTCTCTCGTAATACCACTTAAACTAACTGGTTTTAAATTTCTATTGTATGGGTCTCGAACATTCTTCCTTGTTTTGGCTCTACTCCTTGAGTAGTTTTAACACATTTCACATATTTCAGCAAATGGTTTATGAGAAATATCACCTGATGCCATTAGGTTAAGCATATCTAAATATTCTTTTGAAATTCCCTTAAGGAAAAGATCCCTAACTACATCCTCTGGGAGGTCATGGTATTTTGACTTCTGGCAGATATAACCAAATCTTTCCATATAGTCTTCAAGGGTCTCGTCTTCTAACTGTTGGACTTTAAAGATGCCATTACGAGACTCTTTGGTCTTGCAGTAGTCTTGATACTTCTTGAGAAATATGTCTTTCATGGCTTCCCAAGACCTAATACTGGATTCTCCCAACCCCCTGAACCATCTTAGTGCAGAGTCTTTGAGGGTGGCAGGAAAGAGTTTTAATTTCTAGGCATCTTGCACATAGTTGTAGCTCCTGCACAAGATGTCAAATTCAAATAGGAAGGTGTCTGGATCTTCACTGTTTTTACCATAAAAGATTCAAATAGAAGGTGTTTTGATCTTCATTTTTTTACCATAAAAGGTAGCCATCATTGAGAGAGGAATATTCTTCATGTTGACATTTGGAGTGGTGTTCAAAATCAGAAACCCAAAGGTAGTTTCAGTCTAATTTCTAGTTTCTTCTTCCTCCCTCGGGTGGTTCCGACATACATTGTTATGGTCCTCCTGATCACCCATATTTTCTTGGTTTCCAAAAAGAGAGTACCTAAGTGGTTTTATCTTTGAAGAGAACAAGGTTTCCCTTTGATGAAAAGGTCTTCCTACTGATTGGATGTCTGGGACTCTACTCGATCCAGTTGAGATTATCGGTGCCAAATTTTATGTGTCAATTTGAGAGATAATTACATTGGTTGGGCTACCAAACAAAATATTCACCTGTTCAGGGTCTATGATGTCTTTAAAATTAGAGTCCCCTGATGGTGGTGTAAAAGCAAAGGTTGTATTGTTTGGTTTTGTGGAAGACTCAAGTGGTCTTGCCTCCTGTCCTAATATGATTGATGCTTTAATTTCTTGTTCTATAGTGCTCCCTATGTTAGTCCCTTCAGAGACTATTTTAGTGTTTTGAGTTGAGCTAGCTTCTGTTTTTCGGTATTGGTCTGCAGATTTTATAAGCAGAACGTTCCTTCCCCCAAAGAGATCGGAAGGAACCTTGGTTGAAAGGTATGATTTTGATTTAATGTATCTACCTTGTGGGTCTCTAGGCCTATTCATGAAAGAAAGAAACAACAAAAATAAAAAGCTACAATTTGATTCCTAGGTCTATTCATGAAAACAACAAAAAGAAAAACTAATATTGGGTTTGGGGGAACCTGTTATCGCAGATGCGTAGGTTCTTACCTTTCTTCTTAAAGTTCCCCTGCCACCAAACTAATGATAGGGTCTAAGGATGATCTAATTCCTAATTACTTCTTACCTTAATACAACTCCCCGACAACGACGCCAAAATGTTAAGTGATTTATATGTACTAAAAAAGACAATAAACTACCCTCAATTAAATTGTCAACTCGGGGTAAGTAAACTAAGAGTTGTAGAAAAATATATGCCAAAGGTACAAGGTTGGTAGGAGTGTAGATTAACTAAGGAAAGAAACTATCTAAGACTAATCTATTCAAGCAAATAGACAAGCAAGCAAAAGCATAAAGCAAAAGACAAGTAAGCAAAGACTTCCCATTGAACAACTACCTAGCCTAAGAGGCAAGTGAACTAAATTCCTAATGCAAAACTATTTCTCTTGCGTGAAAGGAAGTTTAAATGCTCAATACAATGCATGAAAGGAAATATGTTCTATTGAAAGCAAGAAAGACTATCAACTAAACTTATGAAAACAAGAAACTATCTCTTCTAATCTACTAAAGAAAGAAACTATCTTTAATCTATGAAACACTCAAATGTAATATTGGTGGTTGTGTGAATGCCTTCGGTGGTGACGGATGATATCTCGATGACACTTGACAACAAAGGATAGTTCTAATGGTATAAGCTCAATACTAATTTCAATGGAAAAATGAAAGGTGTGAAGTAAACAGTCCAATGAAAACTTAGCCATGATAAAAGTAATGTTAAATACCCTACATATTCATGTATTAACCATCAAAATCATGATGAGATCATCATTATCTAATTAATAAATTCAATTGCATCTTAATCTATGAAAGGAAATTGCGTGAAAGGAAACTATACTATGTCTAGTTTAATCATTCAAGCTATGATAAGAAAATGACTGAAAACAGAAATTAAAAACATGGCATTAAAAAGTGAATTGACAATTACATTTAACCAATAACTAAGCAAGTGAAATCTATCTAAGACTGAAGTAAGCAAGCTATGATTCAAAAACTGGAAGCATATCTATCCATCCATCAATATTTTTCAGAAGAAACTCAGATTAAAACTATGCTCTGTTCTAATTAAAAATATGTTCTAAGCTTGCCTGTAAAAATATAAAAGAAAGCACAATTTATCATCTAACTACATGCGGGATTAGTATAGTGAGAGAGAGACTTGCAAGCCTTTTCTAATCTATGATATTAATGCATGTTAATACATCTCATCATTCTAACCTGTAAAAGAGAAGCAAATCAATTAAGTTACAACAAATTAATTAACTAAATAAAAATATGCATGTACAACAAATAAAGAAAGAAAAATTAAATTAAGAAATGCATAAATCAACATGAAGAGAGTTACCAGACTATTGGTGGGCCCCCTAGCAAGTTGTGGTAACTCTCTAAAAGTATACCATGAGCTTAGCAGGCTGAATTCATCATACAAATCCGAAAACACAGTTTTGGCATAATTCTGGCAATGTAAAAAAACTCAAACAGAGCAAAATCATTTTTCTGGCAATTCAAATGCTTATGCTACTTGGTTCTTCTACTTTACAATCATCTGACCACCTTAGTGGAATTTATAACATTTACAAACCAAGTGGTCAACCACAGGAGGGTCGAGCCACCTCTAAATTTGGCAAATTACAATAAATGATGCTCTAACTGTCAAAACGGAGGAACCCAATGATCATCCTCTTTGGACAACTAAAATCGAGTTGTCTTGAGCTTAGTAGTTGGAGGGGGTGATGACAAACAAAACCCATGTGCTCGATTTGTCCACCACTGGCCGCCAATACCATAACCGCCAACTTCCCTTGTGTTTTTGTGCAATACTGGGTGCCAGAATGAGTGTCGGATCAAATACCAGAACAAGTGTTGGATCAAGTGTCGGAACAAGTGCCGGACCAAGAAACATGGTGCGTTTTTCCTTGGAACAGCAGAAAAACATGAATTAACTCTTGGAAACCATAAAATATGATAAATTAGACTTGATTGAATCACAAAAAATGAATTATACATACCTCATGCCGATTGCATCATTTTACCATAAAATTCTTCAAAAAGCTCCTTTGAAAGATTAAAAAACGCATATGTACATATGTAAAAAAGTGTATAATAATGTCATGAAGATGATCATATCTTGGGCCCAACACCTCCCTTGTGTTGGATATTATTCCTTCACTAAAGAGAGAGACAAGTTGTTTCCTAGATTACAATGATAGCATCTTCCATGTTCCACTTCTATTGGTTCCTTGTGAAGGATTTACATTGGGCACTAGATTGTGTGGTAACAGATACACACAAAGAAATTGAGATATCTACCATTGCATATGATCACATCCAGAATTGAATTGCATTAGACAAATTAAACTGAGATACAACACACTTAAATAAGTGTTGTCACATCCAACTTATTCTATTCTTGGAGAGAGAGGTTGAGACAATCTCTCAACATCCTCCAACAACCCAAACCAATCCCCAAACTTTAGTAAATTTCATTAATGTGGGAATGATCTCTAACACTCCCCTTTAATGCTTACATTAAAAATCTTACAATAATGAAATCATAATTACACGACATACACTACTTTACCTTTGACTGGAATGGTCTTCATCGATGCCTTTACCCACTTTAATGCCTCTAGAATGTGCTCTTTCTCTTCCTCATATTCAATCTTACCATTCAACTCATTTAAAATATAAATGCTTCAAACCATCATTAATGAACTTGTACAATGGACAATATTGACAAACTCGGCTCAACGGGGCTTCAATGAGAAAAGTTGTCAAGTGATGAAGCATCCTATGGACATACCTCCATTTGTTAGATATTTTTCTTTTGGCTATCCATTAGTTTCTAGAAAGGCAGTCTAGGTACATAATGTCCTCAAAATTCGATCATACAATATGACCTCATAAGAATCGTTGTTCTTGAAACCGGGGCTACTAGTTTATATCAAGTAACAATAATTCTTTTATATAAACATATATATATAAACTTTAAACATTAACACACATACATAAGAAACTTTAAGAACACCACCCCTTTCCCTTTTCTAGAACAATTTGAGAGATGACTCTGGTGGTTCTTCATCACCCTCTGATTTTGATAAGTCATCCAAGTTGGAAATGTTTGTAGTTTCTTTGCCTTTCAAAAGTTTCCTATCACGAGTTCTACAATTCCAAGCTATATGTCCAATCTTGGGACAGTAGAAAAAAATTGTTGAACCCTTGATTCTTCTCATCTTACCTTTAGAAAATAGTGCAACTTCATGCTGACCACCTACATCTGAGTCTTTAGAATATGTCCTTTTTTCTTCAAATAACAATGATGCTACCATTCCTTCCAATGATTGTGAGGGTAATTGATTTAATGTGAATACAACATTGCTATATTTAGAAGATATTCTATCATGCACATTAACTTGTTTATATGAGTAGAGAGACGAGTCTCATCATACATTTTGAGGATAAAATTTGTAGATTTAAAGAAAACTTTGCATTCATTCCCTTTTCCCCAAATAATTTACTTAATTGCTCCCAAATTTCATTAGATGGTTTTCCAAATCAATCAAATGCAATTGTGTCTTAAAGAGCCAAACCAATAATAGCTTTAGCCTTTTCTTCCTTCTTTTCCCATTCAACTAGAAGTCTAGAATCACTAGGATCGTGTTCAGTTCCTTTTACTATGCTCCACACACCTTTATTCATTAGATGCATTTGAATTTTAACTTTCCATGTATGGAAATTGAAACCATTAAACTTCTCCATAAGTATAGAATCCATTTTACCTCAAAAAAGATTTTCCTTGCAGCGATATCGTTCAGATGTCGATGTCTTTGGATTATATTTCACCCTCAAATATTGACGCATGGGTCAATGCACATATGCTGCAAATTCATATATATTGCAAAGATAATTAATTTGAATGATACATGTCGCATGTCTTACTCATGATTAAGAGCTTGAGCCTCAGTTGATGATCAAGGTTAATTACAAGCACCGAGAGTTTGAAATTCCTTTACTGCTATTCCTACATCCTTCAACACTATTCCTCAATGATTCCCCTCTTGCAGTGTGCAACTACCATGCAGAATGACAACGACCTCCTTCATGACAATGACCTCTCCTCTATAATTTATTTCTCTTGACGTCTTCTTCAAACAATCCTTAACGAGTGATTGTCTCATATCACAACAAATAACATTTTAATATCTCTCTCTCAAATGTGCAGGTAGCCTCACTCCGATACCAACAAAGAAATTGAGAGAGATAACATTGCATATGATCACACATAGAATTGAATTTTATTACACATATTAAACTGAGATACAACACACTTAAATAAGTGTTATCATATCCAACTTATTCTATTCTTGGAGAGAGAGGTTGAGAGAATCTCTCAACATCCTCCAACAAACCAAACCAATCCCCAAACTTTAGTAAACTGCATTAATGTGGGCATTATATCTAACATATACAACCAAAGTTTGATCTACAAATTAATTTGAGGTTTCTAGTAATCTTGAATAGAGTTTTATAACATAATATGTAGAATTGATTTACATTTCCCTAAGAATACTCTTTACTAACTAAAAGTATAGAGTTTCAACAATTCATAAACAAATCTATAATATAATGTTTATAAATCATGTTGAATATGAAGAATATGAAGGTACTTATCTATAGAAAGCATAGTGCATATGGAAACTCATTATATAGGAGCTATTCACCACCCAACTATGGGTATCTATTGAAGATACCACCCCTAGGTCATGCTATGAAATATAATGGATGAATAATGATATCAAATCTCCACCTTAATCTCAACTTACTATAATACAGTGGAGCTCCACCATAACTATACATGCTCCACCATAACTATACATTCACTATCGATCCTCCAATAATTGTACCAACAACTGATCCACCACTTTCCCACCTTTCTCTTATCCTCTCTTGATATTAGGGTTATCAATTCCATTTTCTTTAACATCTCAAGTAATCCATTCATTTACACAATGAACTAGGCATAAATCTCATATGACAGAATGCAACGGTTGGAAAACTACTAGATAATGGTGCAATTCCTTAGAGTTCTAATAGGAAAGGAAAGTCATCGGTAAGTCTAATGAACTGGACTCTCTCAGAGTTTGCCTCAATTACATTATAGGTTATTTCATGGTAGTATGCCACTCTATGATAGTTAAGAAAAATAACACATGGTATATGGGCATAAATTCAACATAAGCATAAAATAGGAAAGCATGCCTATAACATAAAGGAAACATATAAACATAATATAGGAACTAAGACATTGAAATGAGAGAAAATATTATCTTTATATAATATAAGAGGATATGAACGGAAAAATATTCAAGTTGGAAAATTTCGAGGAATTATGCCCAATGGTAAGGAATTTATCATTCACACTTCAAGACAAAAGACAAGTAGACTAATAATGGAATGCTCCATTAAATTCAATGAAAATAGACCATGGATTTTTTTGTCACATACACTCAATTTAAGGGAAGTGGAGGAATGTCAGGAGTGCTCCAATAATTTAACAACTATGAAAAAAATTGACACATCCCTTTGACATGATATATTACCCCTATTTTTTCATGACTCATCGCTCCTTTCCTTTGTTTTATGAATATCTTTTATTATGTGCACATTTTATTGTATTATATGTTTGACATGTTCGAATAACATGTCAAAAACAACAGACCACTAAGTCAAAGACTCATTATGATCTAGTTAACCATTGACCTTTGGCTTCATACTTATTATACTCTAGTTAAACTTTGAGCATAAACTTCACACTTTGAATATTAACAACATTACTTATTAGTCCCTGCCTCCTGCCAGGGACTATAGCTTCTGCCTCGCGGTTAACTATCATTGACTGAGTATTACTTGTTCCTTTTTGGTTAATTAGTTGGTGCATTTTGTATCTTGTTCCCGAAGTTTTTTTAAAAATAATATTATTCCAATTTTTTGATACAACAATTTTATTTTACTAATTTGTTAAATTTGTGAGTTCAATTTATAGATAGATACTTCCTAAACTTTGGTATTGTAGATTGTATATGACTCTCACAACACTCGTAGATGATTCCTAGACCTGTGTAGATGGTTCTAATATCCCTGTTCTCATTGAAACAACTCAATAATACTTCATTTTCAGTTCATAACTTCACGTTTTCAACGAAAAATATGGATTTGAAAGAAAATAATCTACTGAAAAATAGGGGTTGATTTCTACAGAAATAGCATACCAGTAGCTTATTCTATTTGGGATGACATTCTCAAAGGAATTTTACCATGCTTCCATTTTAAAAGAATCAACATATGTGTATATTAGTTGTAAAATCAACATCATATTAAGGAGGAGTGTATAGTGGTAGTTACAGAAAGAATATCTCCCAAGTTTTTTTTCATTGTGTAGATTAGGTGATCATTAACATATGTTGTTGAGGCTTCCTGACCTCTAGTGACCATGCTAGTCCCTGTGGTTCGTCGCTCAACTGCTTGAAATGTAATTGCATCACTCAGTTCCACGTGCTTATCATCTGCTCTCATCGCAACCACTTCCAATGCCTGTCAACGCAAAATTAACAATTAGTTGCCACTAAAATTCAATAAAGATATTGTTGAAATTAAAAAATTAGTCCAACTACACACTTATTTGAATGAGTCCAAATATCCCTCATTGTCAATTTTGATAATTGGTGATCGAGACCAAAGTTCAACATGAATTATAGAATGGATACATTTGGTGATAGTATTGGGTTTAAGGGAAGTAAAACTAGAAATGTTTTATTATTATGCAACTAAAATAACTAGAATGATTTATCCTCATATTTATAAGGAAGTTGAAGAAAAAAAAATTAGCTTCATAAGTTATTAGTCAAATAGCACTATTGTGAAACATTTTATTTCCATTCTAACTTGTTTCCCTCTAGTCTATCAGTTCTTGTCTGATTTGAAGATTAACAGGCCCAAATTTGCTAATGAGAGATGACAATTTTAATCAAAATGGTGCCCTAGTCCACAAATAAGAGAGGAAAAATAATATTCTCTAACATGTGAACCGTGACCTTTGACCAATTGTTAAGGCTTATTATGATTCCCTTTTACAAAGGATGGAATTTTAGAATCCAAATTCACGCATGAATCTAAATCCACGATGACTCCATAATAGCTAGACTCATTAAAAGATCAAGGTATATGCACTCAAAAATTTCAGTGAACATAAAATCACCAAAACTCAAGAAAGATTAGCCAATTTATTGAAAAACAATTGTGTCTAGACTCTGAACTATCTTGACCAGGAGTTTTGACATATTTTTTTGGGCGTTGGGCGGATGATAGAGAGAACAATGAGAAATAGAAGTTGGGGTTTCTCTGGTTGATATCCATAATTTAGTAATCAAGAGTAAGAACCTTATGATAAATAGTGAGAGTGAGCATATCTTTCATCTCGAGAAGCAACTAGGATGGATATAGATTGAAAGGATGCTCATTTTTTAGGAATACCTCCTCTTCTCTACTTTAGAAGGAACCTTGGACCATACAGCTGCTATATTTTCCTATCCTGCTAGTTATCACACTAGTACATTTGAGTCAAATTCCGACGACGCGTTTGATGCAATTTCCACTTTATATTGTTAGGAGAACGACAAACAGTGGACCCCCTAAAACATCGTTTCACATGACGTCACTTTTTCGATGCCATAGGTATTGTCTCTATTGAGACGTTTAATAAAGACACATGTCATCTCATATTTGACTATCAAAACCACATATAGTCGTCACTACAACGACACCAGATACATTAGAATTCCAACATCCCATTTTGAGGTCTCCACAACATGGACACCATGTGACTGACATTAGGGACGTCGAAAGATCGACGATTGGCAACGTCGGTGGAGAGACGATCAACTATATACCAACGACAAGGACGACATGTGACCAAAATTAGGGACATCATAAGACCAAAGGCTAGCAACATCGGTGGAGCGACGGTCAGATATATACCAAAGACAAGGACGCCAAGTGACCATCGAAATCGGATGTCGAAAGATCGATTGTTGGCAATGTCAGTGCAGAGACGACCAACTATATACCAATGACAAGGACACCATGTGACCAACGTTAGGGACATCGGAAGCCCGACGACTAGAAACGTCGGTGGAGCAACGGTTAACTATATACAAACTAAAAGGATTCCATGTCACTGATGTTAGGGATGTCGGAAGACCAATGAACTCTACGTGTTTAAAAAAAAAATGAG
This sequence comes from Picea sitchensis, assembly GCA_010110895.2. NCBI lineage: Eukaryota > Viridiplantae > Streptophyta > Pinopsida > Pinales > Pinaceae > Picea > Picea sitchensis. Next base: position 172,117 of record SNQJ01S0002520.1, read on the forward strand.
CTCTTTCCCTTCATCTAATGGGTTTGGAAACTAGATAAAATAAGAGAAGGTCTAAATATGGCAGGGAAAAGTTGAATATGATAGAATATGCAAGTGGATCGGGATGGAAATGTCATTGATCGTGATCCATCAAGATCAATGGCCGGGAACAATTGCGGAGGTTGAAGCTACATGAAGTATAATACCAAAAAGTGGTCTCGCAATTCAAACCACGATTTTCTCTCAAGGGTACGTGGAATCATCAAGTGCATTGTGGAATGAAATGTGGATTGCCTTGAAACCATTTTCTCACACCCTAGCAAATTTTGAAAAGTATAAAGGTCGTCGGTCGATTTATTTCATTTGGTTTATTACTTTTCGAATACTGGAACTGTTAGGAACCTGTCGTGACCACAATTTTCCACTTGCAGCTCAACTGTACACCATCTACACACCATTTTTGTTCATTTCCAATTAAAAGGAAGAAGGTATGATCCACACCAGATCATATCCAAAAGAGATGACATATTACGAAATTCCTTCTGATTTGCAATGGAAGGAAATGGTCTGACTGGGTAAGACAAAATGTAGTTTTGATTCTTGCACCAAAGCTTAAGCCTCCTTCTAGGATGCCCCATCTAAACACCTTCATCTTTTTGTGATAAGAGATGGGTTTAAGCTCTGTGAAGAGCGATTATCACTCTCTCATGCAAGAGAGATAGGCCATCTTGCACATTCAGTTAGATAAATAAAATGGAGAATAAAAATTCCTTCTCAATGCCTATCACAATGCATCCCATGTAGTAATGCATGTAAGAGTGTTGTTGGTATATTATTCTTTGATGACCCCCACACATATCTTTATAGAAGTTTAGTGAGAATACCACTATGCTTAGGCAATTCCATTTAAATGGTTACCTGGAAGAAGGAGGATATTCTCTTCAATAATATTTGGGAAGGTTTGCAGGTAGGCAAAAAGGTTATAGATCCATGAATATAGAACATCTCTACACATTCGACCACCATATTTAGGTAATTAAATTTAGGTGTCTAAATAGAAAGTGGATCTAGAAGCCCTAGGTGTAACTATAAGGGATTCAGTGAAAATGTTGGCTTGTCCTTGGAAAATGATGAATATGTTGGGATGTTACTCATTAGATGAGAAAGTGATATGTGTTAGTTTAAACTTATCCCAACACTATGGGGATCCATTGAAATAGATGCTATCAATGAGTGAAGTGTAGTGGAGATCCTAGGTATGGATCTGGCTAGAGTTTATGCCAATTAAGTTGTTTGAGAGGTAAGGAGAGGGACATTGTGAAAAACGTGTGGAAATATTTGAGGAGAGACATACAACACATATAATATTTATTATCATGATTATATTAAAAGAATTATTAGTCCCTGCAGAAGCCATCAATGCATAAATACTTAAATACGTAATGAAATATTACAATATAAAGACTGGTCCGCAGAAGCCATCAATGCATAATCTTCCAACCTATGCATACACTGCACTAGCCCATCACTCAAGAGGAAAGCACTATATGATAGTGGCCATGAAGGAAAAACTTGCCATTGAATTGCCACATATTATACAATTACCACATACTAAACCATAGTTAAGCATTTCATGCTACTCTTGAAATGAAAATTTAAAATTCATAATTTGTTGTTATATCGTCATATTATATTTAGTTTTTAGAGGAAGTTCATCCACAAAAGCATGATTCTTACTTACATGCCATATCCATACCTTTACTAAAAAATTTTACAACAATTGCCTAAATTATTTTTTCGGAGATCACATATTCAACCATAATTACCCATAATTACCAATTGATTGGATCTTTCGAGTACAAAGGTTACGAAACCGAAGGAGCCATAATCAAGCTATCATTTCCATTTCCAAATCTACTTGGTAGGGGACTATGTTTCCATGCAACCCTTGTTATATATGCAATGAAATAATATATGAACCATATGAGAGAGATATGACAAATGAAAAAATTGGAGCTTGAACAAGCTAAGGTAAATAGTGAACAAATAACTATAAAACATTTTTGAGCCATAGGTTGTAAGGATATTTTTGTTGTGAGCTCAAATCTATGATATTTTCTATGCGATCCAAAGCATTGTATGTTGATGTAGTTAAGATTATGGACCTAAATCCACTCTTGTACCTTATGTAGCCATACTCTACATGCCGTAATTTAAACAATAGTTGTATTTTTTGCACATTTATTTGTTAGTTATTTTACTATGATGATTGGTACACAATTACTTTAAGTTTGCCTGGAATTATCTGTGTTAACATATGAAAAATTTGTTAACCTATTTTCAATAATTTTGTTAACATTCTTGGGTGTCATTCATTATCAACTCGTAACATCTCACAAATTGAATCTGTTATCTTAGCAAATTAATGTCTGATGCGTCTTAGCGATTTCACCAATTTAACACAGCAATGGTATTTAATATTGGATATCACCGCACTCATGCATTCATTGGTGATTGTTATCATTTCTACCTGGCACAGATTTCACCCAACCGTTTTAATACCCATCTTTATCAATTTAGCATTTAATTTTAGCGATTGTAAATCCTTGTATTTTGGTTGCACGTGGGTGGGTGGATTTGGCAATTTTGAATTTAACAGACAACCTATTCACCCAGATTCAACTCAGCTTTTATTGTTTTTATCTCTGTGAATTTCCCTTAATGGATAGCAATTCTTTTACCCCAATGCTTATCATATTTGTCCCTGAGTTGGAAGGAAAATGATATCAATGTTGTAGTTTTGACAGCGTTCCCCTTTTTTTGGATAGCCTTATCATCTATTCCACAGACAACATTAATATCTTTATTAATAATGACAACCTTGTGTTTATTTTACACACTATTTTTTATGCCATTCTTAGCATGCTTAACAGATGGTGTTCATTCTCATCCATGAAGAACTACATACCACAATGTTAGTCAAATGCAATATCTCTTTGAATTTACCTACAATTGATTAATTAATCATCTGCGTTGATAGTAGTCCGCTTAAAGTGCAATGTCATCACTCAACAATTTTAACGTTAAGGGACAACTTGTTATTCTTTAATTATGGTTAATAATGCTGAAAACGTTTGGAAATTAATGTTGTGAATAATGCAATATTTATAGCCCCATTAATTATCATGGTTAATAGGGTTATATGTTGGTAATTGTGAAATTAGATTGTATTTCATTCGTAATGTAGACTTGTATTTAGTGTACAACTAGGCTTGTATTTAATTTTCACTTCAGACTTGTATTTAATTTGTAATCTAGACTTGCATCTAACTTCGACTTGTAACTAATTTATAATTTAGACTTATATTAAACTCGTAGTTTAGACTTATATTTATTTGAGACATGTATCTAAGTTGTATGTTAAACTTTTTTTAATGTTAATTTAGATTGTAATTATTGACTTAATTAGACTTGCTAAATTGATTCGCTTTTAATGTTAAAATTAGATGGTACATGATGATCAATTGTAATATAGACTTGTTCAATTTAATTTGCATTTAAAATTAAATTAGATGGAACATTAATGACTAATTTGTAGTTTAGAACTGCTCAATTTGATTTGTATTAAGGTTAAATCAGATTGTACATTAATGACAAATTTGTAATTTAGACTTGCTAAGTTAGATTTGTAATCAATGAATAAATTGGACTGTAATTATTGACTAGCTTAGACTTGACGATTGGGTGGGTTGTTAGCAAAGCCATGCCTTAGCTTGCACTTCCTTCGAACAACGTCATCTTGCGTCTTGTCGATCTATTGCTTGGGTGTGGGCATAGTCTTCTAGTCAGTTTCTTCGTCTCCTAGCACGCTGGAGTTTCTTGAGTCCTTCGTCCTGTTAGGATATGTTGTGCCAAAGTTATTGATGCATATATCATATGGGGATGGAAGGATTCCTGACGAGGGGATCATGGCGCGCCCTATTGGATAGTGGAAAATGATAACTTGGCTGGAGTCAGTGCCTTTCATGTGAGTGTTGTCGAGTCTTGTAAGTTTTCTTTTGGCGCATGGGTTGAATGCCTTCATGCGTTTGGTTTGCATGCCTTGAGGTTCTAGTATTTGTTTGTCAAGTTCATTGTGTCGTGAGGGGGATGTTGTCCCTTAGCTTGTAGGCATGGTCCTATTTTGTCAGACGGGTAGTCATTTCTCCCTGTTGTTTTATGCATGTTTTACCCAATTTCTCTTGTGCTAGTGCATGGAGTCATAGTTGAATGTTTCTTTATTGGTGTGCATGTGTTCATCATCTAAGTGTGTTTAACTGTGTCGTCGTTTCCTTCTTGCATAAAAACAAAAAAAAAATTGCACCTTCTGCTTTGTTCGTAGTCGTAACGATGGGGTCGTTAGACATGGTATCAGAGTTGGTTCAACCCACGATTTGGGATCACTACGGCTTTCGTTGATACGATATTTGATTACAATGTTTCTAATTAAGTTGTCTTGTATTCATGAAGGTAATCATGGTTAGAAGACACCGCGGAGGTAGACGGCGGGGTGCTAGGGGAGGAGGCGCGACACCTCTAGTAGCATCCATGCCTAAGGGGTCTAACCCCCAGGGAGATGAATAAGTTGTCGGGCAGGAGAAAATAGCGGTGGGTGACGTGGTTGGGTTGATGAGGTATTTTTAGGAATGTCTGAGGCACTGATCATCTGTTTGGACAGATCTGAGGCCAGGGCACCAGCACCCCCTCAGGGTCCACCACGCACTCTGGTCAGTACTAGTAGCATTCACTGCGAACTCAAGAAGGTTAAATTTCCTGAGTTATTTGGTGCCTCGGATGGCACAACCACCGAGGCATGGTTGGAGAATATGGCAATGTGCTTTTCACTTCACTACTATACCTCCAACATGAAGGTCCATATGGAGGTCTTTCAACTGAAGGGGAGCGCTCGTATATGGTGGAATATGCTCCTGCCACAATTGAACATGACCGTCGAAGAAGTGTCATGGGAATTGTTCGAGGAACAGTTTCGAGAGAGGTACCTTTCATAGGAATTCATTGAGCGTCAGATCAATGAGTTAAATGACTTACAACAGAGTGGTCGTATGGTGCTAGAGTACGAGGCTCATTTTATGGAGCTTCTTCGGTATGCTTCGCATCTTAATTCTGAGAAACTTAAGGTCAACAGGTTCGTGTTCAGCCTTATTGGAATCATATGTGCAAAGGTTAGGATTCTGATGACTCAAACCTTGCATGATGTCATCCAAAAGTCCCTCATAGCAGATGAGGAGCTTATCAATGGGGGTTAGAGCAGGACTCCAGCAAGACTGACAGGGCCGGTGTCATTTAGTGCACAGCAGCATCAGACACCAGCTAGACATATGCCTGGATATAGAGGCTTCCAGAGACTATCCACTTTCACTACACCTCAGTGATCGGTGCCTCAGTAGTGGACACCTTATCAGGGACCACATCATCAACAACAACATCGACCGCAGGAGCATGACAATATTTTGATTTAGTCTCGGATGAAGGAGGATCATGAAGAAAACTTGCACTTGGTACTACAAATTGTATGGGAATTTGACCAAATGCTTGTTTTATCAATCGAAGATTCACTACTTAGGGCATGTCATCTCCAGTGAAGGTATCATCGTGGATCCACCAAAGGTCGAGGCTATTATGGAATGGTCTGCACCGACAAATGTCCTAGAAGTGTGCAACTTCATGGGTTTATAAGGATACTATCTATGGTTCGTCAAGGTATTTTCGAAGATATCAAATCTGATCATGGAGTTGCAGAAGAAGAAAAAGAAGTTTGTTTGGACCGAGAAATGCATGAAATATTTTCATAGGCTCAAAGAGTTGTTGACAATGAAATCAATAATAAAGGTCCCTGACATGGAAGTGGTCTTCTTGTTATGCATCGATGCATCCAAGGAAGGCTTAGGCAGAGTCTTTATCCAATGCAGTTGAGTGATTTCTTACATCTCGAGGAAACTGAGAAGGCAGGAGGAGAACTATGCGATGCATGGTTTGGAGTTGTTAGCCATTGTATATGCCTTGAAAGTTTGGAGACACTACCTAGTTGGACGAAAATTTGAACTAAATACAGACCACTATGCACTACAACACATCTTTACGCAAAGTGACCTGAACGCATGACAACGATGTTGGTCAGAACTTCTTAGCGATTACTATTTTGATATTTATTACATAAAAGGAACAATCAACCGAGTGGCAGGTGCATTGAGTTGGAGACCACATATATTTTTGGTTTTTCCTCTTTAGACGAATCTACGTGAAAATATTATAACTTTACAGCATGACGACGACTGGTACAAAGAGGTTGAGGATTTTATCGGACAAAACATAATGATGATACGAAGATTTGAAGGATTTACGTTTGACGACGATGGATTATTGAGGTTTAAAAATTGGATTTACGTACCACTAAACGACGAGTTGAGGAGTTTGATCCTAAATGAGGCTCACAGAGAAGTGTACATGGCCCACCCAGGAGTCACGAAGAAGAGGGCGGACCTTAAACCCTTATTCTTATGGAAGGGAATAAAGGCATACATAATCAATTATGTGGCCAGATGTCTAGAATGTCAATAGATAAAGGCCGAACATAAACATCCAACAGGATTACTACAACCACACGCTATTCTGGAATCAAAATGGGAGGTTATTTCGATGGATTTTATTGTTGGATTGCCACTGATGGCAAGGAGACACGACTCGATTTTTGTAGTAGTCGACACTTTGATGAAGAGTTCTCATTTTATTCATGTGCATACGATGTATCATGCACCTGACATAGCTAGAGTTTTCATCAGTGAGATTGTGAGGTTGCATGGCATTCCTAAGAGGATTATATTCGATCAAGGATCAATATTCGATCAAGGATCAATGTTTACTGGACAATTTTGGACTAGTTTCCAAGAGGCCTTGGGAACACCACTTAACTTTAGTATTGTGTATCACCTAGAGACTGGCGAGCAAACTGAACGAACGAAACAGACCTTGGAGAACATGTTGTGCATGTATGTGATGGACCAACAAAAGAGTTGGGAAGAATTCTCTCCACTGGTGGAATTCGCTTATAACAACAGTTACCAAAGCACCATTAAAATGGTGCCTTTCGAGTTCTGGTGGGACTAGAAGTGATCCAAGGATAGGGTCCTGGTGGGACCAGAAGCGATCCAATAAATGGAAGAGCAAATGAAAACAATAATACAAAGGATTAAAGAAGCACAGGATTGACAGAAGATTTATGCCAATGCGCACTATGTCAACCTTAGTTACGAAGTTGGCAATCGAGTCTTCTTGTTGGTAAAACCGCATAAGAGTTCGATCAAGTTTGGAAAGGGAGATAAACTCTCTCCTAGGTTCATGGGACCTTTTGAGATTGTGGAGAGGAAGGGGCCTATGGCTGATTGACTAGCCTTGCCTGATTATTTGAGGCATATGCACGATGTTTTTCACGTTTATTTTTTGAGACATTATATTGGTGATCCTACACATGTTATTGACCTGCATTCCTTGAAGGTATTGGATGAGGGGGCGCTCATAGCAGATTCAATCTGCATCCTAGATCATTGCATTCGACAGCTATGATGTTGAACAGTAGATTAGGTCAAGGTCCAGTGGGACAACTATAGTATGCACTCGACGACCTGGGAGGACGCATATGATATGCGCCAGTAGTTTCCATTTTTGTTTGATAGATAGACTTATGATACAGTGATACACATTATTTCGACACCTATATACTGTGAAACTTCAGGATGAAGTTTAGACCAAGAGGGGGTGTATGTAACATCCCGCTCTTGCACGCACCGAGCAAACTTATTCTTTGAGGACACTTTCTTACAAGTGATCAAGATTATTGTACTACTAGGAATTTGATTATGATTATGAGGTTTTATGGATATATGATATTTTATTTTTTTGTATTGACATAGAGAGGTGCTATTGAATCAGTTTTACTGAATGCGAAATATTTTGGACCTCGAGGATGCAAAGGCATCGATGAAACCCCTTGGACTCCAAATCGATTCAAGGAGTGGATTATTGGAGGTTTGATTATTGTATATATGACATTAGTGCATTTGATTAGATGATATGATTATGGATATTATTTTTGACATGATTCGTTGATGATGCAGGCTAACGATAGCTTGTAGACCAGACTCACATGTGGAGTAGAGGGGTCACACATGATAACCAGAGACGTTCAGGGAGAGGTGTACATAGTAGCCTTGCTACAGCCTACTAGCACTCTCGTCGTGGCTCGAACTGTAGGTTAACGTTTACCTAGTTAGAGAATACCCATGATGTCGTGAGGGCTGAATGTGATAGTTTCTCACGATGATTCTAAGGGGTGAGAAATAAGGTAGGGGCCTTATTCCCTAGAGGCCCTTAGTCTCCCACAAGATCACCTGGCAGAGTATTGACTCTAGGGTTTTTTGATGTCTACCAAGTCAATCAAGAGGCGAGTGCCACCCTTGGAGCACGTAGTGCGTCCTGAAGGGAACGTCGCGCAAGGGAAACAGAATGAGGTGAGTGGCACCCTTGGAGCACCTAGTGCTTCCTGAAGGGAACGTCAAGTTTTTAATTAATAAATGGATAAACCTATATGGCCTTAGGATGAATAACATGATAAGAAAGATTTAAAACAATTTCCCTAATAAAATGTCGCCCAACCCAGGAAAATAAAGTCTAGGTCTAAGTGATACTTGTGATAAAACAAAATATCTATTTTTATTAAAAATACAAATATAAATAAATAAATAATAATGACAATCATCGTTAATCATGTGACGAGAAGGGGGTAAGTAATTCAATTAATTTATAAAAATCTTTGGGGGGATAAAATTTAAAAAGGGGGGAAAAGGGGAAATAATTGATTTATCACTTATACTAATCAAAAATTTATTTATTAAAAAGAAAAAGGAGAAAAAAGTTAATTTTCTACACCTGACAATTTGTGTTTTAAATGAAAAGGGAAAGAGGGAAATTTAAAAGAATTAGGAAACTAGGAAAAAGAGGAAACATAAAAAGAAAGGGGAAACACAAGGAAAAAGAAAAAAGACTAACTTAGTAAGGTATCTAGCATTTAAGAACTTTCTAAATTAAACTCAACTAGTAAATTAGTAAGGGGGGAAGTCATTAAAATGTGTAAAGGAATATGGGGACACCTAAGAGCGATTCTAGGAATGTTTTTAGGTGGGTGAGGGAAATAGGGGTAATTAATTAACTAATGAAATTAATTTATGGTGCAATGAAGGGGATGGGTGACACATGCAAGAAAGGATTTTTATGAATTAAATTGTTGAAAAATAAATTAAATGGGAATTTGAGAAAGAAAAGGAATTAGAAACTCTATACAAAGGAGGGAGGAGAAGGATGATGGGGCTCTTCTGTTATGCGTAACGTTACGCTGCAGAATTTTAGACTTGACTGACTTATCTTGTGGGAGTTGATATATCCAACTCAGTGAGGAGTGGTAGCTCAAACTTGCGAGGTGAGCTGTCAGCTAGCTGATTCTCTAGTTTAGTGTGCATGGCCCCTTTGTGGCTCTAGGGACTAAGGGGGAAGAAGAGTACCCCTAGCATTGGATGGGAGGTATCGGTGAAGTCTCATTGGTCGACAAGAGGGAGTAGCACAAAGCGCGCATGACAACGAATCAGAGCATGCAATTTGGGCTACATGTTACACATTATTTTCATCATCCCTATGACCGTTAATGATGTAAACCTATTTGTTGCCTTCAGAGGGGTCAGTGGCCTGAGTTCCTGAAGAGAGAAGGGAGAAGAACTTTTCCTGAGAAAAGAAGTTGCATTTTCCCTTGTAAA
>SNQJ01S0002520.1:182005-207083 GCA_010110895.2 Picea sitchensis
GAGAAAAGAAGTTGCATTTTCCCTTGTAAAAACCCTGTAAAAAAGGAAGTTTGCAGGTTGCTATATAGGCAGGGTGCAAGAATGTCTGATTCTCGCAGGTTGCACCATATCTGGGTTGCAAGAGGTTTGCAGGTTGCACTATAGGCAGGGTGCGAGAATGCCTACACGTATAACTCCCTCCAAGTAATGAGGCCATCCATTTTCATTGGGGTGTGCTAACTAGACCTCATCTTCCCTCTCACATTCCTTTTCAGATTACAGTACAGGTTTGTGATTGAGACGTTCCTCAGACACTGATAGATGAAGGTTCGTCTGTTAGTATTTTGTCCTCTATTTCTTGGAAAGCTTTGGGTTGTCCTCCACTTGCACCGGTTATGCAAAATCTATTAGCTTTTAACAAAAGAACTAGTCAACCTTTAGGGAACCTTCCTCAGTTTCCTGTAACTTTGGGAGAGAAAACTGTCTTTATTGACATCATGGTAGTCCAAGACCCCTTGGATTTTTCTTTACTCCTTGGGCGATATTATGTCTATGCCATGAAATCTATTGTGTCTACTCTTTTTCATGTGATATCTTTCCCTCACGATGGTCGAGTTGTGAGCGTTGATCAACTTTCATTGATTGACCCTAACTGGATTGCCTCCCTAAATGGTTCCTATATGAAGACGATATCACCCTCGCCATAGGCCAATTATGTAGCGTTGTCACCCATGGCTTCAACTTCTGATGACTTAGATCCAGTAGTTGACATGGTGATCTCTTCGATAGGGTTGTTAGATCCTGATCTCTTTACTTCTGTTGTGGCCCTTGACATGGTGTCCTTCCAGAGTGTGTTTCTTCCTTCCAGTGAAGACCTCTTGAAATCGATGACTAAGTTTTGTCCCTTGACATGGTGTCATTCCGAAGCATTGTCCTCTTGGAATCCATGATCTAGAAGAGAGACTCCGAGGATAGTTTTTGCATCTCTATGGCAACCTCATTAAAAAATGAAACAGAGATTTCGAGGATAGTTTTTGCGTCTCTGACGCAACCTTTTTAAAAAATGAAACAGAGGTCTATGAGAACGATTTTTTGATTTCAATCTCGTTAAAAAATGAAACCAGACTTGAGCATGGTTTTTTGATTTCAAGCTCGTTAGAAAATTAAACCACGTACGAGGATAGTTTTTTCATCTCTGTGACAACCTCATTAAAAAATGAAATAGAGGTTACGAGCATAGTTCTTTTTTCTATGTCAAGCTCGTGAAAAAATGAAATGGTGTTCCCCCTCTCTGTTTGAGTCAAGTCCTTTGTCTAGTATTTGAAGCTTCCTTTCCTCCGCCTTTGTCGTTGGATGAAATGAAGCTTGGGGGGCAATACTTCCACCATCTGGACTTCATGCTGAAGTAGAGCCGCTAGTTTCTTAAGCTAGGGGCTAAGTACCAACCATCCCTATGTTATGCATTGGGAAGTCGCAAGCATAGTTTTCTATGGTTCAAGCTTGTGTAAAAATGAAACCACTTACCTCAAGCATAGTTTCATCTGGTTCAATCTTGCGTAAAAATGAAACTAGGTCCAAGCATAGTTTTGTTTAGTTTTTAAGCTTGTGTAAAAATAAAATCTATCCCAAGCATAGTTTTGTTTTGTTTTAAAGCTTGTGTAAAAATGAAAACAATCCTAAGCTTAGTCTTTCTTCTTTCTCATGCTCGTTAATACATGAGAATAAGTTACCAAGCTTAGTCTTTGTTCTTTCTCGTACTTGTAAATCAATGAGAATGTAACCGAGTATAATTTTATCACTTTTTTGGACTCATAAAGGTTATACGAAAAAGGAACCCCCTGGAGTCCTCTTTAAGCTCTTTTCAGACTCTCTAAACATGAAAAGATTTCTGAGCGATCTTGTTATTTTCACACTCGTTAAAGTATTTGATGAAAACGTATGTTGAGCGATAGTTTATCTCTTTTTTGGTCTCATCAGACTACTTTACAAAAAAGGAACTGAGAGAGTTTTCTTTAAGTATTTTTCAGACTCTCTAAACATGAAAAACCCATGAGTTTTCATTCTTTGGACTCATAAAACAAACATTGAAAGGCCCATATGGGACCCGAGTTTTCTTTAAGTGTTTTTCAGACTCTCTAAACATGAAAACCCATGAGTTTTCTTTCTTTGGACTCATTAAATAAACATCAAAATACCCGCAATGGGACCAAACCACTCCTTCCTAGGGTTTATTAAACATACTCTGAGGGACTCATCCAAAGGATGAGCTTAAATTGACAAGCATATGTTATCCTCCTCAAGTTTGCGTAAAAATAAAGAGGTACTCACCAGAAATGGTGGGGGAAAAATTGGAAAAGAAATGTATCTAAACCTGTATTCTGTGGAAGAGTCACTTTTGAACATGACACCCTTTCACTCGCCTTGTGTCTAGGCTGGAAAATCTGCTCATCTCTTGGTCATAATCCTATAAGATTACAAATTGGTTTGTGATCCTTGTTGTTGAGTCAGTGTTTCCAAGACAATTGTCGTGTCATCAATATGTTCAAAGAGAAGTTCAACCCGAAAAGCCTTCTATTGCGTCAGCCATTTCTGTAGTCCTTAAGCCTTCTATTGTGTCGGCCATTTCTGCAGTCCTTAAGCCTTCTATTGTGTCGGCTATCCTTGAGTCAGTCCTGAATCACTTGTTACTTTGATCTACTTCAAATATTGTTACTTGTTTTGTGTCATTGATGGGGGATACATTAAGGCCCTCTAACGAGTCTTTTACTATTGACTTCAACTCATTATCCAGGAATTAGACTTAGAAACTAATTGGTACCTTGGAAATTGCATGCCTCAATGGCAAGTTTCCTCGCTTTCGACAATGGGTTTTCATTATTGACCCCTGATCGGGAGATTTCACCGAGTGTTCGACTTCAACTCATTAATTCACATTCATTGGATTATACTAGTGTACCTTGGGAGTCATTGACATTAATGGTGATTTCCCTCGTGCTTGTTAATGGTATACACTAATGAACGGTAATCAAGTGGTTTCTACCATGTTCGACTTCAGCACATGTATTCACATGGTTAGATTCGTATTATAGAGTGGTGGAGATGAAGACCCTGGATATTTTCTGATAGATCCAGGTTGCGTTGCAGTATATTCAGTTTGTACTGTTGCATAGATCCACATTGTATGTTTGGTGGCTATGTTCAAATTTGAGTCTTTAACACATAGATCCACTGTATATTTTTTGGTGGCTATGTTTAGATTTGAGTCATATTGGCATGGATCCACAGTGTATGTTTGGTGGCCATGACCTGTCTTATTTGACATGGATCTTTGCATGTCAGCATTTATGCTTTGAGTCACTTGTATTCTGAGTATGGGAATGCCTACCTCAGTGATGATATATTATTGTACTGTATTTCCTTGTTTGTTGGCAGGTTTCTGACCAATTGTTCCTTGTTCCCTACACACACTCGACAAAGTATTTCATCTATCACTCTGTTCTAACTTCATACTTTGGGGGGATCTCTGTTAGACATTATTTTCATCATCCCTATGACTGTTAATGATATAAACCTATCTGTTGCCTTCAGAGGGGTCAGTGTCCTGAGTTCCTGAAGAGAGAAGGGAGAAGAACTTTTCCTGAGAAAAGAAGTTGTATTTTCCCTTGTAAAAACCCTGTAAAAAAGGAAGTTCGCAGGTTGTTGTATAGGTAGGGTGCGAGAATGCCTGATTCTCGCAGGTTGCACCATATCTGGGTTGCGAGAGGTTCACAAGTTGCACTATAGGCAGGGTGTGAGAATGCCTACACATGGGAAAAATGAGCGTTTTCTCGAATCTTCTAGAAGGAGAAACTTCCATGGTGAGGTGGCATCCAAATGGTTTGTATCTTGCTCTCTTTCATGATTTAGTGGGATGATCCTAACCTCCTCACCTTATCCTCTTCAACTTATAAAAGGAGAGGAGATCTCATGGAGAAGGGGTTCTTGAGCTTTGGTTAGCTTGGATATTTTGGGATTAGCTTGGCTAGATGAGCCACTTTGTCAAGATATATTATGAATATTATCAGATATATGCTCTCAGAATTCTTGGAGTGAATGTGTGTGGGGAACGAAGGACAGTTGGAAGGGACCTTATGACATCAAGGCCATGGTTGTAATCTCTCTTTCACATTTAATATGATACAGTAATATGATTCTTTCCTATAAATCTTGTTGTGTTTTATTGTATGATTCCTTGATCACATACATAGATTTATATTAAGTTTATGCTATTACTATCACTTTGGTTGGTTGCATTCTTTTATAGGATCATCATTGTATGAGCATTGGAATGGAGCTAGGATGGCAATGGCGAGAGGAAGCGACATTTAAATGGTATGTCACTCATCCCTCTTTAGTTAGTAAATTCAATATTTAAAACTTAAGGAAAGCATCATGTTCTGGTGTGTTTTGTTCTAGATCCAGGTGGATCTAGGGAGATCAATTAGTGTCCGCACCTACCGATTTGTCCGATAACACTACAGTACACTACCTTTATTTCTGCATGGTATATTATTAATACACTTTATGCTTTTATTTATATACTTCTATTGGGTAATGAAAATGTTGACTTATCATTTCAACCAAGAACTTAATCTTCCCCGTAAGCCTTAATATCGTTGTTGACTTGATTCCCTCGACTTTTGATCCCCGCCTGTTGAGACTATCCTTTGGTTTGTTGATTTTTGTGAAGATTTGTGCTTTTCATCCATAGCTCTTCATTCCATACCTCAGTAGTCAACTGGGAACTGAATCGACAAGCATCACTTCGGTGCACAATGACCTATAGATTCTAATGCCCTGCCTTTTTGTACGTGGATGATGAGAGAAGGATGTGTTTACCCCTTCTTATCTCTACATTGATATTTGCCTTGCCTTGGTCTCTGCATGTTATATCACCTCTGTCTCTTCATCGTTCTCAGCATCTGAAGACTATGTTTGGTATTCTCTACATTTTTATATATTGCGGGATGAATTTAACTCTGCGTTTGATGGATAAATCAACTCTGCATTTTTACATATTGTTGGAAACTTAAATCTGCATGGTTATCCCTCCCTACAACTTAACTCTGTGTTGTTTTATAAATGGCATTATTCTCTGCATTTTTACTTCTGCACTATAATTTGTGAAGACGATTGAGTCTGTGTTTGTTCTTTGTTGATAGACCTTACATTTGGTTGGACTGCGATTTTTTTTCTATGCATGTTAATCTGTTTTTAGGGAGATTTTTTACGGGCTTCTTCCTACATCTAGCAGGCATTTATTCTCTACATTATATGATACTATGAAGGTGATTTTACTCAAAGATAAGTGGTGTGTTAAAACCCAACAAACTTGAAGGTAAAACTCAGTTCTTTATTGTTGAAATCCAATAGTGGGGATGTTAACTCCACGATTTTTTTTCTCCTTTACCTAACCTTTAATTGATGAAAACCATAGTAAATGTCATGCCTAGGTGTTGTGTCATTAAAGTCAGAGCGTCCATAGTGAAAGCCCGCACCGATTTGTTTCTCTGCGTTTTGAAGTGGGGTTTTTAACTGTGTTTTCCTTGTCCACGATTTTACCCAAGTCTCCATCATTTCACCTTATTCTGTAACGCAAAACCTGGCCAACATTTTCATGGTTACCCAGCATCTTTTTAATTAACATTAAAGCAACAGTCAATTCATGCCTTCAGGCAATGAATTTGTTAGAACAATGAATTGTTATCTTAGTGAATTAATCTCGGTGAATTTATTTTTATCTCAGTGAATCTGTTATCTCAACAAATTAATCTCTAATGCATCTTAGCGATTTTACCAATTTAACATAGCAATGGTATTTAATATTGGATATCACTACACTCATGCATTAACTGGTGATCGTTATCATTTCTACCCACCACAAGTTTCACCCAACCGTTTTAATACCCAGCTTTATCAATTTAGCATTTAATTTTAGTGATTATAAATCCATGTATTTTGGCTGCGTGTGGGTGGGTGTAGTCAGCAGTTTTGAATTTAACAGACATCCTATTCGCCCATATTCAACTCAGATTTTATTATTTTTTATCTCTGCAAATTTCCCTTAATGGATAGCAATGCTTTTACCCCAGCATTTATCATATTTGTCTCTGAGTTGGAAGGACAGTGATATCAATGTTTTATTTTTGACAACATTACCCTTTTTGTGGATAGCCTTATCATCTATTCCACAGACAACATTAATATATTTATTAATTATGACAACCTTGTGTTTATTTTACACACTATTTTTTATGCCATCCTTAGCACGCTTAATAGATGGCGTTCATTCTCAAGCATGAATAACTACATACCACAATGTTAGTTGAACGCAACATCACTTTTAATTTACCTACAGTTGAGTAATTAATCAACCTCGTTGATAGTAGTCCGCTTAAAGTGCAATGTCATTACTCAACAGTTTTAGCATTAAGGGACAACTTGTTATACTTTAATTATGGTTAATAATGCTGACAACGTTTGGAAATTAATGTTGTGAATAATGCAATATTTATAGCCCCATTCATTACCATGGTTAATAGGTTTATATGTTGGTAATTACGGAATTAGATTGTATTTCATTCGTAATGTAGACCTGTATTTAGTGTGCAATTCAGGCTTGTATTTAATTTGCACTTTAGACTTGTATTTAATTTGTAATCTAGATTTGCATCTAACTTCAACTTGAAACTAATTTATAATTTAGACTTGTATTAAACTCGTGGTTTAGACTTATATTTATTTGAGACGTGTATCTAAGTTGTATGTTAGACTTGTTTTAATGTTAATTTAGATCGTAATTATTATTATTATTATTATTATTATTTTAAGCAAAAAAGGGTGTTGCATGTTATATTATATTAACAAAAAGATACAGAAAGATACAGCGGTGCCTCAACAGCCAAGTGTGCCGCCATTTTACTGGAAACCAGCACAACTTGGGGCTTATATGTTCCTTCTGGATAAAAAACAAAACATTGTTTCGCCATCTATCCTGCCCGAAGGAAACTAGGATAGATGTCCATGCATCAACTTAAGACTGTTTAAGGCATTACAGAGAGCTTTGTTATAATTTAGATTGTAATTATTGACTTAATTAGACTTGCTAAATTGATTCGCTTTTAATGTTAAAATTAGATGGTACATGATGACCAATTGTAATATAGACTTGCTCAATTTAACTTGCATTTAACTTTAAATTAGATGGAACATTAATGACTAATTTGTAGTTTAGAATTGCTCAATTTTATTTGTATTAAGGTTAAATTAGATTGTACATTAATGACAAATTTGTAATTTATACTTGCTAAGTTAGATTTGTAACCAATTATTAAATTAGACTGTAATTATTGACTAGATTAGACTTGAAGATTGGTTAGGTTGTTGGAGAAGTCGTGCCTTAGCTTGTAATTCATTCGAATGATTTCATCTTGTGTCTTGTCGATCTGTTGCTTGGGTGTGGGCCTAGTCTTCTGGTCAGTTGCTTCGCCTCCTAGCATGTTGGATTTTCTTGAGTCCTTGGTCCCATTAGGATATGTTGCGCCAAGGTTATTGATGTATCTATCATCTAGGGACGTCATGATTCCTGATGAGGGGATCATAGCGTGCCCTATTGGATAGCAGTGAATGATAACTTGGCCAGATTTGGTGCATTCCGTGTGAGTGTTGTCGAGCATTGTAAGTTTTCTTTTAGCGCATGGGTTGAACGCCTTCATGCATTTGGTTCGCATGCCTTGAGGTTCTAGTCTTTTTTTGTCAAGGTCCTTGTGTTGGGAGGGGGATGTTGTCCCTTAGCTTATAGGTGTGGTCCTATTGTGTCATATGGGTAGTCGTTTCTCCTTGTTGTTTTACGCATGTTTCGCCTAGTTTCTCTTGTGCTAGTGCATGGAGTCATGGTTGTATGTTGCCTGATCGGTGTGCATGTGTTCATGATCTAGGTGTGGTTAACTGTGTCATCATTGCCTTCCTACCTAGAAACAAAAAAAAAATTGCACCTTCTGCTTCACTTGTAGTCATAACGATGGGGTCGTTACACAACTAGAGCATGTGTGATGCAATATGCAATTTTTTTAGGAAGAACTTGTTATGTTGTAATTAGTTGAATAGGTTGTGTAACCTAAAAATAAATTAAGGATGGTTGGGAGTGTTTATATGAGTGTGTAACACATCAATCAATATATCCTCGAAAGTATTAGAATTGCATTGGTTTTCAACTGCGCAGAATAATTCCACCTCCTTCCCAACATGGTATCAAATCCTAGTTTGATATCATTCTGGAAATTTATAAATATGTATCAAGAGTAAATGTATTTTGGTTATCAAGAAAGGGGGAATTTTTTTTTTACCTATTCAAGACTTCCCCTATTAGAGATCACGTGGGATGGATATAACTACTCTATTTGGAAATTCTAGATTCCAAATGTGTTAATGAAACATAGGCTATTGAATATTACTGATAGTAAGGAAGATTCTCCTACTAAAGTAGCATACTAATTTAGTGAAGTTTGAGGCACTTGTTGAAGATTCATAGTATATTATAATTTCTAGTGGGGTGGATCATATCATTCCTCAAAATAGGAACATGAATAGTTCACATAATATATGAACCGCACTATAGAATTTGTATGAGATCTTGAATAAAATGAGAGTCTTTACTTAGGTAACCAGTTGTAGGTTTTGAAACTTGGTGACAAAAATAATGTTGTTTACTATGCAATACACATACACGATTTATGCGACCAACTGGCTACAATTGGTGATAAAATGGATCCAAAGGATTTGGTTTCTTTGACAAAAATATTGGTTGAATGAGGTGTCAGACAGTTGGCTTAGGTTGATGGATAGTTGGTATGGATTGTTGGTTGTCATTGATTTCAACTATTGGAGAGTGATATTGTAGATTGATGTCAACCCTTAGTGATTGATGTAAACCCTTGGAGAAAGTCTGGTAGTGAATTCTGGTAGCACAAAGGGTTAGGTAATGGACCCAAGTTTGTTTGATGTAAATATGACTCATTATTGTCTTTTCATGGTTGATAATAAGTAAAAATGGATGAACTCCAAAGTGTTCCCCTTATGGTGAAAGTGCTTACGGGAAGACGCTTTACGGATTGAGTTATCTTAGAAGTATGGTTAGAGAACCCATGCTTATTTGTGGAATAATGAGATGAAGGTAAGTGAACTTGTCAGTGAAAGTATCCTATATGGATAGTGATTTTCATTCCATTTCTAGTGGTATGTGGAATGTCACATAACTCCGCACGGTTAGAGAGTTATGGCCATGAGAAGTTGGAGAACCCACGTTTGGGTAATGGACCCAAGTTTGATTGATGGATAATGGTATGAGTTTTGATCTATTTTTATTTAATACTATTCTATATGTATAGTACATGTCATTCCATTTCTGTTGGTATGTACAACATCACATAACTCCTCACGGTTTGAGAGTTATGGCCTTACGAAGTTGGAGGACCCTCATATGTCATCTAGAAGCCCCAAAAGGTCAAAGTATTCAAAGTGGTTTAAGATATTTTAAAAGGTAAATAATAAAGTGAAGTGATGATTGTACTATAATTAAAAGGGAATACAAAATAAATTATTTCAATAATAAATTTAATAGATAAATTAGCAGTGGGTTAACCCTAAAATAAGGAAAGTGGGCAAAGTGACTTAGAAGATGTTTTTAAGGAAGCCACTTGGAGAGTATAAATAAGAGGCAAGGCTCTCTCATTTTAGAACACACTTGAGAATATTGAATATCTATAGGTGTCCGAGGTAACCAAAGGATATCTAAGCCGAATTTTAGAGGCAAGGTGAAGAAAAGAAGGCTAGAATTCAAGGGAGGATAAATTATTTTGATGATGCTTTCTAAGGTATGTTATTTATAGATCATCTCACCATTTTCACAATAAATTTTTTTCTAGAATGATTAATACCATGAAATTTCTATTCCATTGAGGAAACATATCCAAGTAGCTGTGGTAAAAAATTCATCTTATGCGTCATTGTATATTTGGAGTTACACTACGTGGAAGATAAGGTTTGTGGCAAGTACTGAAACTAGTATAAAACAGGTGTTTCGGGAAAAAAACGTCATAAATTCTTCATAATAGATCCCAATTCAGTAAACCAAATTTTTTGGTTAGAGTACAATATTTAGTATTCTATGTAACATTTTTAGATCGATTCAAAAAATATTCTGTGTCGAGCATGCTCTACAAGGTCTCTCTTTAGAATAAGCCAGAATTCAGCAAGTTATGCCATTTTTGCTATAAATCCTTTTCTGAGAGGTTTCAAGTAGTGACACCTGGAGGAACTGCATAAAACACACTAAAGAACATTGTGTATCATTTTCAAAGCTTTAATCATTACAGATACATAGTTATGATTATTTCAAGTTAGGGTTGTTGACTAATCCAAAACTAGGCATGTGAGACTAAAGAAAAGTTTCATGAAAATGATAGTATCTTGTTGTTAAAGTTAGGAAAGGTTTGCAGGTATGTGATCATATACACCAGGTCTATTACATATTTATAAATAACATTTGGATGATGAAATTGATGAGGGGATTTGGTTGAGGTACATGTTGGGTACATGGTTGCGACAAGTAGTTAATGACTTGGCACATACATGAGGTGTATAGTTGATGATGTTGGTACACATTGATGAGTCATAGTTGATGAGTAGTTGATACATGATTGGTACATACTTGGTACATGGTTGGAGGCACTTGTTAGTATTATTGTTGACACATGGTTTATGGATGATGTAGCATACTTGTATTATTAGAAGCACATATTGATCTTGGTGATGATTATGAGTTGTTGTGTTATACTTGGTTGATGCACATCTTTGATAGTTGTCTTGGTGATTGATATTGGTGACTAGATATGATTTGGTTGATAGCATTGAAGAGACATGTTGTTGTGATAGGTTGTTTGGACAAGTTGTTGTGATAGGTTGTTGTGACAGGTTATTAGTACAGGTTTGGTGCATGGTTGATGCACTTGTTTATGGTACAGGTTGATTACAGGTTGTTTGGTATAGGTTGGTAAATGGTTGATGCACTTGCTTATGGTACAGGTTGATTACAGACTATTTGGTACATGTTGGTGCATTGTTGATGCACTTGTTTATGGTATAGGTTGATTACAGGTTGAGGTGTAGGTTGATGCATTGTTGATGCATGGTTCAAGTTATGGGTATAGGTTATTTGGTGCAGGTTGATTAGTACAAGTTTACAATAGTATATCTCACAATGATAGTGTGACAGTGGTTCAATCATTCTACTTATACGTCAGGGCAGTTGGATGGGGTAAGGACAGGTGCTTGTAGCCACCTTCCGTTTGTAGCCAGAGAACATAGAGGGTTGTAGACTCCTTTTGGTTGTAGTCATAGATTTGGGGAGTTGGAGATTCCTTCAGGTTGTAGCCTGAGAAACTAGGGGGTTGGAGCCTCCTTCCTATTCCAGCTAAAAAACATAGGAAGTTGGTGCTTCCAATGAATGTAATTTGTTGGCACATAGGTAGACCCAAGGTTCAACACTTCAACAATGCACCAACAAAACCCTAACTACCGACCCTTTCAACAACACCTGCAAAACAGATGAAGTCTCACCCAAGGTAGAGGCAGGGGTGGTTGCAGGACTCAAGTGTCTACAACCTAGTTGGGACACTGATCTGTGATTACAATACTTAACAAAGAACTTAGCAGTTAACATTCATCAGTGTTCACTTCGTAGGGAAAAACCCTAACTACAGAACAACACAGTATTCACAAGATCTAATACATCGAAGCACTTAGCATATAGAAATAGATCATATCTAGCATTCATTCACATTACTAAGAACTAAGATACTATTATATCAGGTGCATCTAACATATATCACTACACTAATCATAAATCACGTCTATAACATCACAACTATAATGTGCAAAGAAACCACAACACAGGATATACGTGGTTCACCCTAGTGTGGGGCTACATCCACCACCTCTTCCCTTCTTTATTGTCTTCTGTCAATATTCTACAAGCACAGAGTTGCAAGAACCCATTCCTCATAGGACAAGAGATTTACGCGTACCTCGCCAGACCCTCCTTCCCCAAGCTAGGTTACAGCACAAAGCCTTTCTTACAATCGCTTTCACTCAACTCTGCAAGTTCTCATGCACACAGTATGCACAAATCTAACTCAATCACATAGATGCAACTACTTACATCTCTTGCACTCATCACAATATAACACTTAGCACCACTTCTATTTAGATCTAGTGTGTTTCTTACATCATCTAGATATTTATTTATACATTAAAGAAGGGCCTAAACATGGGTAAACCCATGGGTCGACATCCCCATACCCATTACATAAACCCTAAAACCAAAAATTCCTTAAAAAGGGGTTGATATCCCACAATATCTGCTTCGCCTTGTTCTCTTCCTTTGACTAGCATGTCGAAGTCCCAAAAATGGTCAAATGTGACCAAGGTTCTCCAAAACTAGGTCAGGGGCCAATAGGCCCCAAACACTCACCTGTGACTCATCACAAGTCACTATGATCTGGTTACCTCTACCTCAAATTCCTCGATCTTGGATCAATCTTCCTTGACATGTTGCTTCACCAAAGCCTCCTGCTCGACAAACTTTTGAATAACCTTCTCCATCACAGGTCCTTCCAAGAATTGTTCTATTGTGGTGACCACTTGTTCCATTTCTATATCTTGTCCTTCAATCTCCTCAAAATGTATGCAAGATGAATCCTGCACTGGCTGGAGTCGTTGAGTCACTTCCATGACCTTACTCTATATGGAATGGACTTGTTGTTCAACTGTGCACTATTGTTGGGATCATTTCATCCTCTCAACTGTTGATAGTGGTTTCAACTCTGCTTGCACCATTGTTCCTTGTTTCTTGGCCTCCTGAAGTTGTGACTCCAGTGTCCTTAGTTCAGGGTCCTCTTCAAGGCACTCGTAAGTCTATAGATTTCGACTGCTGAGCTGTTTACATTCTAAGGCCAATGCCTTGATTCTCTGAACTGTGCTCTGAGAAAATTCTTCTCTCTGGTCTCACACTTCTTGCAGAGTGCTTGGCACTACTTGTAACTCCAGTTATGCTACCCTCTGTTGGAGCTACTGAATGGCTTCAGCAAGCTTCGCTACTTGACTTTCCACTAGATCCTCTTCCATATGTTCTAAGCCCGTCACAGAGTGAAGTGCTGTAGTGACTACCTATTTAACTCCAATCTACTCTGCGAGTAGTTGTTTCTTCTCCTTCTGGATCTCCACTCTATCCTCTACAAACTTGGCTTGGATTTCATCATTTTCCTATTGTGCACTGTGTCGTTGCTCTATGGCTTCCTCCTTTTCTTTCTTTAAGGCCTCTGTGGCCTGCTCTTTTTATTCCTAAACACGACGAAGGAGAGCTTTGGTCACATATTCTATTCAGTGTAGCTGGGTAGGCTCATCTCTCAACTCTGTTCCTTCTGATGATGAGGGTGTAGTAGACACTGCGCAGCTGGAGTAGAGGGCTTGTTGGCCCCTTTCAGCTCTGCTTCAATTCTTCCATACATGGTCTCCTATTTGGATTCACTGTGCTATAAGATATCTTATGAGGTATCTGAGACAGTGGCGATGATGAGATCTATGTCATCCATTATGAGCACAGTCTGCATCTGTGATTTACTAGCTTTGGATTTCTTCCACGATGTAGGTTTCATGGGGGAAACCTTTCTTTTCTTGGAGGTATCAGCTCCATCAATAGTATCCCTAGGTGGTGTTACTTCGCCTTGTTTCTGCTTGTCTTCCTCTTCTTTGTCCTCTTCTTTGTCTACTTTGTCATCACCTCCCCCTCCAGGTGAGTATGAAGCGATCTCTTTTGATGCGATGTTTAGATCTTCTACATCTTCCTTTTTCTTCCTTCTGCTACTTTCGGGTGCATCATACTCTTCACGAGTAACCACAAGACTTTCGATGAAGTCGGGGTCATACAATTATGCCTGGTTGACTGGTATAAGGAGTTCTACAGACCACTCCTTAGTTATTTATTCCATGTCCTCCTTAGTGAGCTTATAATAAGATTGGAGCTCTTCTTTATGCTCGTCTCTGCGTGCAGTGATATAAATAAAATTTCTATCTACACAAAACTTCACAAATGATCTGAACATGTGCAGGGTGTTCGACGTCATACGAGGGAAAGAATCAATAGCCCTCTTCAACTGTAGGTAGTAGGTGTGGAACACCGTGTTTAACTGCCATTGTTTCTCCATGTCACTTGAATACCAAAGCATAGTGAACATGGTAGCTGGGGGTTCAGATGGCTCAATATAAGGGAAGGTCACTCCTTCCTACATCTCCCAGGCAATGAAGGCGATGAGGATCAGTAGCTAACTAAAATGAAACTCATAGTCTTGATCCTGAGCTTCGTGATAGTCTTGTTCTAACTGGTTGATGAGGTAACTCGCCCAGTTCATCATATGTAGTCCTTCAATGCATTTTCCCTCGCGGTCAACAACGAACCCCTTGACCTATGTGGGTTTGTTCTTCCTTACTATAGTACCAGCAATAAACTAGAAGGCTAAGCGCACTGTGCCATTCTGAATGGAGGCTACCTTGTATCCTCTCTTCCCCTTTTCCACATCGCCATATGTGTCTTTAATTTTGTGCACTAGGGTGTGATCTGCAGCCTTCCTTGGATAAAATTCTTGTGGGTCTAGTCCTTGCATGCTTAATCTGGTGATCCAATGGATCAATGCTTGATCTACAGTGATGCATTTGTCTAGCCACAGATAACCTCCATGAAATCAATACAACAAGAGTTTAACGCATGCGTTAACCTCCTAATGCCTTCCAAAGTGTGGTATCTTCATCATGTTCAGGATAGTGGACCTCATGATGTCCATAGACCATGGATGGGAGATGATCTTTGACTTCTTCTCCTTTGTATTGGTCAAATACTTGTGTGGGGTGAGCATGTCATAGTTCTTGCAATCTCCCAAGTTGAAGTCACTGATCTTCAACGTCATGATTTGTCCTAACTATGGTCCTACTATGTGTATCCCCTTCAGGAGGTACGCATTGATCAAGGTGTAGTAGAAGTCCCTCGAGACACTATCACAACTCACCGTGCCAACGAGAGGTGGGATATAGTCAGGCATGATATGTGGGATGAGCTTCGCATTCACCAAGTCGTCACGATGCTTGGTTCGTTTCTCTATCATAGCTCGGGATGGTTCAGATCCACAAGTAGTTGATGGGGATTCTTGCATTCCTCTCGTCGATGAGGCTTGGACTCCTGTGGACATGACTTTCTTAGCCATGAGGTCTCTGAGGATCTCTTTGATGGATTTATCTACTTCGTTGAAGTCACCTGACATGCATGCTCGAGATGAGGTATCACAGGTCAGTGAACAAACAATCACGGTAACAGAATAGGTGGCGAGCTCTCAATAGGAACTACGTGAAAGAAACTAGTTCTTTGTAGGCTCGGATAATCAAAATTGGAAAAAGTGTTCTCAGTGAAATGCTCGATGTGATAAATAGACCACATCATAATGGACTCCCCCAATGGGAAATAACACCTCAATCAATGCAATTCCATATGTTATGGCATGGTCCCAACGGTCCAATGGACAATGTTTCGTTAATAACTATGTTTCGAGCCGTTCTAAGGCATCATTCTAATGGTCGGGACGTCGCCAACGGTCATATTTCTTCATTGTGGTGAAGCTCCAATCTACGTTGTTCTGATATCCTGACGAAGTTCCAGTTCTGCAAACCTTCCTTCTGCAAAGTCCTCCCTGGAACTTCCTGTAATTTCTTTAACTTTGCTTTCTTCTTGCTGAGCTTTTTGGCTTTCTTTCCTATAATCTAAGTCCCTGGTTTCCTCTTTCCATTATTGTTCTTATCTCTTCTTGGCATAGTAACTTCGCACTGTTGCGGGTCGTTCAAGGGTTCTGAGAGTAATACTTCTTCTTTTTCTAGAGTAGGTGCTCTACTCTCTTATACAGATAAGTGTTTCAAGTCTTCCTCTGTTCTTTCAACTTTGGCATCCAGATCTCTAGTCCTTAGTAGCTTCGACTGGTCCTCTTGTTCTTCCAGTAAGTGCGTTATTCTCCTAGCCATGAAATCCCTTAGTTCTTTCTTTTTCTGTTCTAGATCCTCCTCTTCTTGTTTCCTTTGTATCTGATCTTTCTCAATCCAGGTTTTTCCTAGCAAAATAGCAAATGGGGCGTTGTTCCCAACAAATTTAACGATCTCAAATTCTTCCTCTATTGAAGTTCCATGAGCACTCATAGATGTCTCGGTAAGTCTTCCACAAAGGGTTATCAAATTTCCTCTAAATAATCCTATTCCTCCCAATAAAAGAACCATAGTAGGCTTTCCCAAAATTTCCCAAGTTCTTTCTTTCATGATATTCACCTGGGTTTCCTCATATAGAGCACAGTCTATGTCTAAATCTCCTATTCTTGTTTCTATGCACTCCTTCTCATTTAAGATATTTGATAAGTTGATATCTCTGTGATCATTCAAGGTTTCTTTCATCTGTAATAATATAGTCTCTGATTCTTTCGGGGGTTCTATCATATCCTTAGTTTATTGGCCTATCTCATGGTTTTCTTTTCTCATATTCATCTTTTCAACTTTAGCAATCATTCTAGGGAAATCCAAAACTTCATGGTCCATAGCTTTACATCAAAGACAACTAGGACATCTACCAGAGCATTCCTTAGCAAGATGTCCCAGTCTTCTGCAACTATAAAAAATAGTTAATCCTCTCTTTATTTTAAATGACCCCCAACCTTTCCTATACTGCTTATTGGAATGACAGTAACTAACCTACAAAAAATTCTTTCTAGGATCCTGCATCCATTTGTTAGTCCAAACATTATTTCTATACATAGGAATAACATATCTTTCACTATTCTTATCAGATCTACTCATATCAGATCTTCTTTCTTCTAGTTGTGCCCTAGTTTTTAGACTAGGACAAAATCTATTAGACATACCTAGATCCATTCCTTCAAAACGAAAATTTTCACTTATCTTACCTTTCTCAGAGCACAAAGATTTAATATCTTACCTCTTTTAATCAAATCTGATTCCTTTCTTAGCACAGAGCTTCGCAGTCAAGTAGAATATTGTGCACTAAAGAAACAAATCTATGCACAAAGCTTTATCTTCTTCAGTTCCAAGCAATCACAGTTTCAGTCTTGTCAACGGAACCATTTGTTGGCACAAGGGTAGGCCCAGGGTTCAACGCTTCAACAACGCAACAACAAAACCCTAACTACCATCTCTTTCGGCAACACCTGTGAAGCATATGAAGTATCACCCGAGGTAGAGGTAGGGGTGGTTGCAGGACTCAAGTGTCTGCAACCTAGCCAGGACACTGATCTATGATTACAATACTTAACAAAGCACTTAGCAGTTAACATTCATCAGTATTCACTTCGTAGGGAAAATCCCTAATTACAGAACAACATAGTATTCACAAGATCTAATACATCCAATCACTTAACATATAGAAATAGATCAGATCTAACATTCATTCACATTACTAAGCACTAAGCTATTATTATATCAGGTGCATCTAACATATATCACTTCACTAAGAATAAATCACATCTATAACATCACAACTATAATGCACAAAGCAACCACAACACATGATATATGTGGTTCACCCCAGCATGGGGCTACGCCCACCAAATCTTCTCTTATTTATTATCTTCTATCAATCTTCTACAAGCACAGAGCCGTAGAAACCCACTCCACATAGGACAGGAGATCTGCGTGTAACTCGCCATACAATCCTTCCCCGAGATAGGTTACAACACAAAGCCATTCTTGCAATCACTTGCACTCAGCTCTACAAGTTCTCATGTGCACAATATGCAGAAAGCTAACTCAGTCACATAGATCCATCTACTTACATCTCTTTCACTCAACACAATATAGCACTTAGCACCACTTCTAGTGTGTATCTTACATCGTCTAGATATTTATTTATACATTACAGAAGGGCCTAAACATGGGTAAACCCATGGGATGACATCCCCATACCCGTTACATAAAACGTAAACCCAAAAATGTCCTAAAAACGGGTCGAGATCCTGTAATCTCTGCTTTGCCTTGCGCTCCACCTTCGACCAGCTTGTCAAAGTCCCAAAAATGGTCAAACGTGACCAAGGTTCTACAAAACTTGGTCAAGGGCCAACATAATTCTTCAAGACATATAAGATAAAGAATTTCATGGTTTTCTCCCGCTTTGGGTTTCCACGTAAAACACTGGTGTATTGTGTATGTGTATGATTATTCATTTGTTCATTGCTTATTTACTCTGCAATTATTTGATGATAATGATACATTGATATAACACTTGGATTATAGGGTTAAAAAGGATTAAATTTCTCTATTACTTATTCACCCCCCCTCTCAGTAATCCAACAATTGGTATCAAAGCAAGTTCCTTCAGGAAACAGTTTAACCACTGGAAGGAGATCATGGATTATTCTAAGAATGTAGTACCAATGTTTAATGTTCAGAATGGTTTTAAGTATGAGATGTGGAGCATAAAGACGGAAGTATTTTTACAGACACAAGGACATTATATTTGGCTATCTGTTGTGACAGGTTATGATAGTTCAAAAAGGGAAAATACTTCAACCAACAAGGAACTGAGGAAGAATAACAAAATAGCAATGGATTTCATCTGGGAAGGATTACCTAATCTAGTAGGAGTAAAGGTTTGCAAATGTTCATCAGCAAAAGAAATTTGGGATAAGTTACATGACATATACTCTTCACCCATCACAGATTCAGAAAATGTCAAAGAAGACGCAGATACAAATCAAGAATAATTATGTTCACCATGTCAAGAAGATTCAGAAGATGAAGTGTACATAATCACTAGAGGCATGTTGTTTTGTTTTAATTGTCAAAAATGTGGACATCTTGAAATAGAATGCCATGAAGAAAATGAGACAAAAAAACTAATTGAAAAGGAAGACAATTATAAAGAAGAATTGATTAGTTCTTTAGATGAACTAAGAGAAGGAAACAATTCACTCAGTAAAGAATTGATGAAACAAAAGGAAAGTGTTCAGATTTTTGAAGAAGCCCAACAGTTCATCGAGAACTTAAGAAATCAGCTAGAAGAAGCCAGAAAGATCGAAGAAAATATAGAATATCAAAAGAAGTGTTTGGAAACCAACATAGCATCATAGAAGGAAGAAGAAGAAATGAGAGAGAAGGTATTGACAGATCATCTTAAGGAAATAAATAATGATCTAAACTAGCTTGAGGTAGAGTTTGGTCAAGAAGAGAAAGGACTTGAAGAATAAATAATCACATTAAAAATTCATCTTGAAGAAGCGAAAAGAATAGAAGAAGTCATGAAGGCTCGGATAATGAAGAAAGAAGAAGAGGTTGAGAAGCTTGAAGAAGAAGTTGTCACATTGAGAAGTAAAATCGTCAAGCTCAAAAAGAACGTTGAAGAGACAGAAACATCCACATCAGTTATAGAGAATGAACAGAAGTACTCTAGGTTGCTAGAAAAGAAGAATGAAGAAAACAGAAAGAGTTATGCAGAAGTACTCAAAGGAAATAATCATGGTCAACTAGAATCTAAGAAAAATATTGAAGATACATCTTCAAGAAGACCATCCATGTTCAAGCCACAAAGAAGCTTCAATCATGATCATGATCAGTCAAGGAAACAATTTATAAGGGCTACGCCACAAAGAAGATCATTCACTCATGTTCTAGGATCATCATCACCACTGAAATCTTGCGCACTTGATGCAAACACTGAGACACTACTACTCGTGCAAAGAATATAACACATACCCGACATTCTCCCACTTGTTGTTTTCTTTGAATACAGGGGGTTACAGGGTTACATAGTCAACAATCCAGGGAAGCAATGCCCATGGATCCTCTACACCAAGAGAACTTCTCAGTGCTCACAGATTTTGTTAATGAGTCTGCAACATTCTTCAAAGTGTCCACCTTCATCAGTGATACTTTATTTTCTTCAATCATGTCTCTCACAAAGTGATATTGAACATCAATATGCTATGTATTTGAATGATAAGTCGTGTTCTTCGACAGAAAAATTGCACTCTGAATGTCACACTATATCCTTACAACTTGTTGTACCAACCCAATACCTGGACACAATATTTGTAACCATATTGGTTCCTTACATGCATGAGTGGCTTCCATGTATTCATATTCTGTAGTTGAAAGTGTCGCTATAGTCTATCTTTTTCTCATCCAACTTATTGCTCCTCCAAACAAGTTAAACACATACCTTCTTGTATATCTCCTACGATCCATATCTCCAGCCCTGTCTACATCCACAAAGCCATGTATATCCACCACTTTGTCCAAACCTGGTCTTCCTTTGTAGAACAATCCATAGCTAGCAGTGCCACGCAAATACTTGAAAAACCCTTTTTATTGTTGTCCAATGTTCCTTCCCTCGTTTTGACATATACCTGCTCAAAACTCCCACTGCATGTTCAATGTCTGATCTAGTACAGACCATTACATACATCAAACTACCAACTTCACTCGCATATGGAACATGAGACATGTCCTCCTCTTCTTCATGTGTCTTGGGACACTGATCCACAAATAAATTTACACCAACAAGAATAGGAACCTTAACCCGTTTACATTCCTACATATTAAACCTCTGTAATATTGTCTCGACATATTTTCTCTGATTTAACCATAGTTTCCTCTTTTTCCGATCTCTTTTAATTTCCATGCCCAAAATGAAATTTGAATCACCGAGATCCTTCATGTTGAATTTAGAGGACGACTGAGTTTTCACATCTTGGATAATCTCCTTGTTGTTTCTTATAAAACCCTTCATTAGGGATTCAAAGTTAAATGGTAAATTTGTAATCTAAATTACTTTTGTTTTCTTGAAAGATTCCTTATGAAAAAGTTTATGTTGTATCTTTGTTCTCATGACATCTAATTTCTATTTTTCTTTGCATTACAACAAATCTATCTAATTTATGTTGAAGTTCTAGCAAATCAATTAGTTAAATATCAAATTCTCAAATTATACAGTCCAAAATAGTCACAAAACAGATTACACAACACATTACACATTTTCAATACATAGATATATATCATAACTTTTATTCAGAACATAATTGTATACTAGTAAAATACCTCTTGAAGAAGAAGTGTGTCCATTTCTTTCTTTTTGTTGCTAACTACTTGAACTACCTGAAAATTGCTTGAAACTGCCTAAAAACTTAATCTTTTCCTCCCAGCCAGCTAGGAACAGAGCCTCTCTCGCTCCCTAGCTCCAGAATTCCTTGCAGTTTCCTGGCCCCCGAGCCCAAAAATCCTAGCAACACCACTGCCTTGTGAGAGCTTCCAAAAAAAAACCATTTCTCCAATTTCCTCCTCCTCTCCCTCTCAGAAATTCAGAAATCCTCAAACATAAATAAGATGCCTCATCCAAGTCCTCCCCTTCTTTCTTATCCTCCTCTCTCAACCCCCCCCCATTAATTGCCAACAACCTTATCTCCTCATTAATTCCCAACAACCTTGTCTCCCCATTAATTACTTCACCCACCTTTTAATAATAAAATAATAAAAGACTTATTAATATATTTTAATAATTAATTAAATTTAAATTAAAAACTATGATAAAATTAATCAATTTGGGTTGTTAGATACACCCACCCTTCAAGAAACTTCATCTCGAAATTAGAGTAATTTACAATACAAGGGTAACGACACATGATTCATAAACCCACATCAAATAGTCAACATCATCAATTTAAAACAATTATGCATACTAGTGTACATGTGCAAGGCATACATGTGTAGCTAGTACATACATGACTCGTACATGTACTAATGAAAATAATTATCCCACCTAAAGTAATTCTTGTATGCATCCAATCCAATCAACAAGACCATTCATTTCATAAAAGATAGTAAACTATTTAAATGTTCACGAAATTCCTCATTTATAATAATTTAGCACAAGCTACATTCACTTAGATAACTTTAGTTTAGTTAAGTAAATATTAATATGCATCTATACATATATTTTTCTTTTTCCAAAAGAGGAAATCAAGAAATTCTTCTATAAGGCGAAATCCCCACATACTCTCAACTACTTCTATTCCTCCTTCCTCCCTAACTTACTTCCATCTTCCATCCCTATCCTTCCTCTGCTAGACTATCTTGGAG
Source organism: Picea sitchensis (assembly GCA_010110895.2). Classification (NCBI taxonomy): domain Eukaryota; kingdom Viridiplantae; phylum Streptophyta; class Pinopsida; order Pinales; family Pinaceae; genus Picea; species Picea sitchensis. Next base: position 204,248 of record SNQJ01S0002520.1, read on the forward strand.
CATCAACTATATTGACCTAACTCCAAATAAAACCCATAAGCGAAAGTATCAACTCTCTTGACCAAGCTTTCCCAGCAGGCAACTGACAGTCATCATCACACATCTAGGGGAGCATGAGCTAACACTATCCTCCCATGACTCCAGGTTTCAGAGGATACACGGTGGGAAATACCTCCACCCCTCTTAATAGGACTAGGGTCCACACCCTTCCATGGAACATACAGTGGAACTTTGTTGCTGGGAATTTTGTCATCGTATATTCAGTTTTAGGCAGTCTCACTACCTGAAAAACATGCACTTGTCCACATATCATAGCAATGCATTTGAACCAATATAATTTCACATACAAAATTCATACCATATTGTTTCCTAGTCGATGTTCATGACATCAGCCTTTTATAATCATTATTCTTTGGCTATTCCACAGCCTATTGATCTGTAGATTAGTCTATAACACAAACCCATACATATCCATGCATTATCATCATGTAAATTCATTTAATCATAATCTCAATCCGGTATCCACGTACCAACAACTTTAAATGTAAAACTTTTCAAGTTAGAAATAGATTGCATAATATCCATCATAATTCAAATAACATTAAACATTCATAGAATTGGCATTCACATAGGTTCATATGTCTTAAAAGTTCAAGTGTATCATTAATAGTTTCACAAGGAATAGAAAATAAAGGTGATTAGGCCTTAAGTAATTCTAGTTGTCTAAGCCAAAAGGTGGCATTACATACACCCAACCTTCATGAAACATATTCCTGAGGTGTTCAAAAAAGGTAAGGGATGATCTCATCGTAAGGTCTCTGCATCCTCCCAAGTAGCAGATCCTGAGCTATACTAGTTCCATTGGACCTTCATTTGATTGAAATAAGTTGAGGTTATTAATACATTAATTGTTTCTACCCACATTTAGTGGACCTCTATTGTCCAAACTCAAATTTTATTACCACTTGTAATTTAGTTAATGTTAAGACATGCTTCTCTTATAAAGTTATTTTTCCCAAGCTCCATGTAAGATTCCCATATTTAAAGTATAGCATGTTGGTTTGACTACCAATTAAAACTTTAACTCATTATTGATTTTCTTGTTAAGTGAGTCTTATACCGAGATTTATATGACTTTCATTAAGTCATGCATATAATATTTCCTATAATACCTTGCTAAACATAAACAATTACTACTAACTTGATTATCACTCTAACTCGAGTGATACAATAGATACGCCATCACAGAAGTTTTCCAAGATTAGGAATATTGACTAAGACATTGTTAATTATTCATTAAGCAAAATAGTCATTTCATTGATTCTTTAGTCATTAATCTTAATAAGTGGCCTTATGTTAAGTCATAAAGATTACATCTTGAAGAGATAATAGTGAGTATATGATTTTTTTCATCATAGTTGAAGCATTGCATGTTCTCTACCAAGTCTACCATGCCTTAGTGAGCATAACTAGATAAAAAAAAAATCATACTATGGTTCATTCCTCACTCTATAATTACTTGTACTAAGTACTTCTTTTCTCAGATGTATTCTTCATACATCTCAACTTTATATCCTTTATAACCTCTTCTCTATAGTTCATTAACATCCCTTATTTATATAATCTCATTTATTGTTCATTTTACACATACTCATCTGCCATTACATTGGTTGTCACTTTTGTTTAAGAACATCACTAATTCTTGACATATTATCTTGCATGATTTATTAACTCATTATCTCATTAACACCCTCCTTTTTGGTTTACTCCAACTAACCTCTCCTCCTCTTATATAATACATTCACCACTTTCATAGCACACTTCACTATGCTTAATCAAGTATCACCAATTTTTTTTCCATATACTACACTTTTCCATATACTTTTACAACTTACTATTGTTATACATTTAATTACATCATTTATTCCACCACTAGGGATTATATATATGGGTGTGTATTAATATTAGCAACTATGTCTGATTGTTACATCTTTTCATACGTTATTATCCATTACCTAAATCACATAACACTATTATCTTTTCATACGTTATTATCCATTACCTAAATCACATAACACTATTGCTAAACTTATTAACTACTAATCGCTACTATCATTAATTAATAATATAATTAATTTATATTATGAGATCAATATCACTTTACCTATACTTACATACTACAAGGATACTTTTTAATGTAAACTTACTCTACCTAATTCATTTAACTTTTATATTTCCACACTAACTTATTTGCCAAATATAATTTATATAGTATTCTATAAACTTTATATTTACTATTTGGGTTGTCATTTGGGTTGTCATTTGTATATGTGTCATTTTTACATATAATAATAATCTTATCATTGCGCTTTCTTAAACATAATTTGTACTAATGCCCATAAACACATTTTACTACTATTATTAACTTCATACTTTATACTTACTAGTATTGTTATTTATACTGTTGCACCTACCTATTGAGATTAGTGACGAAGGGCAGGAGCGGAGCAGGTAAGTCGGAACTAACTCCCTCGAGTTAAGCTCTTAGATTAATGATGATTCACGTAGGGTTATCCAATGATTTTGCTAATTCGGTATATGTTTTTTTTTTTTTAGCTCTTCTTCATCCTTTTTCCTTCTAAAGGTCTTAGGCAAAGATAAACTACCACCTCGTAGATATACTTACCTTCAATAATTGCAAGTTGTTCAGTTTATTATTTTAATACATACTATAACTGTATCATATATTATTCATACATTTTTTTATTTTTATTTTTTTACTTATTATACTCCATTTTTCACTCTCTATATTAACATTTATTCAATAAAATTATAT